>CM053276.1:23864859-24162769 GCA_028583415.1 Protea cynaroides
GAAGTAAGGATCTTAAACAAGTTTTGATGTCTTTCTGAACTCTAATTGTTCTTCTTTTTCTCTTTCCTAATGATCTGAAAACTGAAACCAATTGTCTTGAATTCTTTTCAGTTCTCAGGGAATATAACTTACAATGGCCATGGAATGAATGAATTTGTCCCACAAAAGACAGCAGCTTATATCAGTCAATGAGATCTCCACACGGGAAATGACAGTGAGAGAAACCTTTGCTTTTGCTGCAAGATGTCAAGAGGTGGGAACTCGTTGTGGTAAGTCCAACTTGTTAAGTCCAAAATTTAAGATTGTCAATTTTAACTGACAAGGTTTATCTTAACAAGAGACACCTAGTTTGAATTAATTATTTCCAAATATGGGAAATCTGCAGATATGTTGCAAGAGCTGTCAAAAAGAGAAAAGGCAGCAAACATTAAGCCAGATCCTGACCTCGATGTTTTCTTGAAGGTAAGAAGTGCTCCTTTGTGATAAAATGCATAAATAAGTTGCCATAAACATTCTTGACTTTTATTTTAAACCTGTTCTATATGAAACACATAAGACAGCATCATCTTTCATTCTTTTCAATGTTTCATAAGACAGCATCATCTTTCATTCTTGCCAATGTTTAAACTCTCTTGAGCTAGCTTCCCTTTTTAACCAACTCATTTACAGGGCACTCAATAAGTCATCCATTTCACTTAATTATAGCATATATGCTGGTCATCTCATAGTTCCATTAAGTCATAAAACATGGCTTGCATGCTGTTCATTGCTGAATCTTATTGACTACTTAAAGTCCCTTTATTGATTATGTAACTTAGAATAAAGCCATACATTCATCATTCATTTCATTCATTGTTTTCATCATCATGCTGGTTCACTCTCATAAGTTAAGACTCTAGGTACTGTAAAACATTCAATACCCAAGGTGGTTAATATACAGCACTTGCTGTCCACCATTCACCCACATTAATTTCATTTCATTTTCATTTTTTTTTTTTTTTTTTTTTTTTTTTTAACTGTTTTCATTTGGATGGTCTATCCTTGACCATCTCATTCTCTGGTCACTCTGTAACCGTCTATTACAATAGGTTCATTTGAGCCATTCAAACTTAGCACATATGCCGGTCATTTCCTCAGTTTTCTTTTCTTCCTTACCTCCAATCTCATATTCTTCATTAACTCATTAAATGCACTGAAATAGTACCCTACCACTGAGCTTCCTCATCTAACATAGTCATTCATTCAAAACCATAGGACAGATCATTATTTAATGGGTCATCATCATATAGATTTCATTACTCTTTTCGTTAAATTCTGTAACACTTCTTCTCGTTAAATTCTAGTTCTGAAAATTCTGTTCTTTAACTCCAATTCTCACTAACAACTGCTTATCATAGTTTCATTTAAATTCATTATAAATCATCATATGAACTCATCTTTTGTTAGCAATAAATTCAGCTGAGCTGATTCCATTTCCTGCTAAGGGTTCTTTCACCCAGCATATAATGCTTAATCACCCCAAACAATTATAGTCTCCTGCTCATGGGTTTGGTAATACTGAAACTTTAGTTCCTTTTTTCAAAATATAAAATGATGTTCGGTTAATTACTTACTTGATGGACTGTAAAACTGATCTCTTCCTCTCCTTCCTTCTTCAACCCTACTTCTCCCTTGTTTTCAAGTTTAGGTGAGCAGAGCTGTGCTCCTTCCTTTTCTTCTATCAACTAGGAACAGGTACGTACTTCTCAGGTTTTTTATTTAATTAATTCCTGCCTCTTCTTCCTTTCCTGTTCTTTTTTTTTTTTTTTATACTCAGTTCTTTTCTTCCTTGCTAGAATGGGGTATAGTTTATGTTGCCCATTTGTTGTCATTGTTGGCAACTTTACTAAGATGGCGGTGTGACTCAGTCAAGAGGAGAAAGATTGGCAGTGCAGACTAATAGAAGTTTTGAAGGAGAGAGAAAATGAGGAGAGACAGCATCAGTGTAAATGACAGAGAACATCAGTGCAAGTGGCAGAGATGAGCCAGCAATGTGGATTCATCAGGCTCTTTTTCTTCTGTTTCTGTTTCTTTTGAGCTTACCAACACTATTGATTTGTATGTATAAAAAAGACTCTTTTTATTTTATTTTTTTAAATACCATTGTTACTGACGGTAATAAATATTGCGCCGGTAAAAATACCATTTTTCCCGACGGAAATCATGTCCGTCCGAAAATATTTCAGATTCTTTCGATGCGAATATAATTCCCATCGATAAAAACACTTATTTTTAGCAACAACGAAAAAATGGAGAATACTATCTCTTTTTTGCGACGGAAATTAATTTCCGTCGGTAAATATAATATTTCTATCTTTCCTACCGGAAGATACAACGACGGAAAACCATTCCGTAGGTATAGATTAACTGTGACGGAATGGCCTTTTTTCCGACGGGAAATTTCCGTCGCCGAAAATAGGTATTATTGTAGAGTCATGTCGAATCCAGAGCCACCCTCAAAGTCACAAGGTGGACCACCTAAACATGAAAAGTACCCAGTTAAGTACGCATAGAAGACAATCTTAAGTTACAAAGATGTACATCATGAACTATCAAGTGTTCTTCACAGAAATATAATTATTTCAATAATCTGTCTTTAAATTTTCAGAAGCAAGTTGCTTAGGTCCTCTAGAATAACATTACGCATCTAGAATCCAAAGCCACCCTCAAAGTTTCAAGCTGGATCACCTAATCATGAATTACCCAGTCTAGTACTTATAGAAGACAATCTTAAAGTACAAAGATATACATCAAGAAATATCAAGTGTTCTACAGAGAAATATAATTTTTTCAATATTGTGCCTTTAATTTTCAGAAGTGAGCAAATAAACTTCCTAAAAATCGTAACTAGGCGATACGATTGTTATGTAGAAGATTCTCACCATTGATGTCATCTATTCCTTTGCAATATGATTTAGGAATGTTTCATGTCAAACTCTCCAAAGTGGTCTTCCAATTATCCTTGGAATAAAACAAATGATTGACTGAATCAGTTGGCAGATAAACTCCTGGGACAGACTGACCTTCATATTTGGTAGATTTCATTGTAGAGCTAAAATGTAGTTGAAGTGCCAAAACATGGTTCCTTGCAAATGGAGCAACTTAAACATGATACCTGAAATAGTATATGCATGAAATTTTGTTCTTTTTCTTTCAAACCACTTGAAGCACATCACTCTAAGTAGGGAGAACAAATATAAAGAGACCCAGAAAAAACAAGCAAAAACATTAAGAGAAAAACAAAATTTACATTCAGTTTGATGTTCAATAGCAGATCTGTCCATGCATATCAATCTAAGTAGGGAGAACAAATATAAAGAGACCCAGAGAAAGGGAGCAAAAATATTAAGAGAAAAACAAAATTTACATTCAGTTTGATGTTCAATAGCAGATCCGTCCATGAGTTAGAAACCGTTCAATCTCTCTAGGAAGCTCATTGCCATGTAGAAAGAAACACAGTTAAAAATCGTTTAGTATTAGGTTACCATAGACTTAAGTTCAGATTCTTCTTCAATTTTCAACACAGGCTAAAGAAAATCAACATCCCCACCTGCAATTCTTCACTCCATTTTATGAGTTCTGGTGCACATCTCCTGTGTCTTCAACGGAGATACAGAGCTTTAACATCACTGGTCACTGGCTCAAAAAAGAGTGGCCCATCATACCTATCCTGCAGTAGAACCAGACCGTTTTTGAAGCCCCCCGGCTTTATGTATCCTTCTCCATTAATATCTAACCCATTAAAAGATAGCTGTTTGGTCCAAGTATTCTCCAATCCATCATTCATCCTCACCCATAATTCATAACGTTTCAGTTTATATGGCTAGCTGATGAGCTGATCTAGTTCTCTAATCTCATATCAGTAAAAATTAATTCAAGTTGCAAATAACACATAATACATTTCAGAATTCAACTTGCTAGCTAGGAACTAAAAAAAAGGGGTAAAGATAAAGTTAAATCTCAACTCAAGCTCAAGTCTCTCTAAACAAAATAAGAACCCCCTCCAAGATGTACATGTCTACAAAAAGCTGTGTTTACTGAAATTACATCCATAATCATACTAATCCGTAATTACTTTTGCCAACTCCTTGAGTCTCTTTTGCCTCTCAAGTTTGGTTGCCTTCTGTGCTCTTAGTTTTTCTTGTACACACAACTGAGAAGTAACTGTAGAAACAGGTGTACCAAAAGTTTGGGAGCTGGAATGCATCTGAGAAGCAAGGCTTCCATCAGTAGGCCTACTGTTCTTCTGTTTTCCCTACAAAGAAACGGAAACTAATATATATATATATATATATATTAAGCAGGTATATAATGGTATGAATAATACCTTGTTACTCTGCCTTGAAGACTCCCCTTTCTTTCTCTCTAAGGCTCCCTGGCATGTTCTCCTGTTATGCCCCATCACCTTACATTTATCACATCTCACAGTTGCACTTTCTAAAATATTTGGATTCTGCCTCACCAACTTCTCTTCTTTTTTTATGTGGTTTCCCAGGTAACATCTTCATTGTTAGATGCTGTAGGATACCATCTCCAAATTCAATTACTTGTACAGTCTCTAAATCCTGTATTGGGTGTATTATTTCCCCATAAGCTGCCATATATCTCTCCATGGTGAAATACTGATCAACATAATCCTCAACGTTCAATCTCTTGTATAAGAGAGCAAAAACAACATGCTTACAGGGTACACATGTACACTCCCATATACCACAGTCACATATTTTTCTGTCAAGCTTAACTACATATCTCTTAGAGTTAGCCTCTATGACCTCAAATTCATTTAAGCCAGGATATATCGGCATACAGAACCTTGCTTGTGATTTCACCATTTCTAATTTCGTCTGTACCCTTGGAGTCAACTTACCAGTATATGAACGCCCTTCTTCAAATCTCTTACTTATTCTAGTCATTAGCTTCACTCTAACTGAATCAATAAGAGAAAGAATAGGCTTGTTTCTAAATTTATCTATCAATTGGTTAAAGGACTCACTCATATTGTTGGTAACGTGCTCACTTTTGACTCTGTGATCAAATGCATGCCGTGCCCACGTCCCAACATTATTCCGCATTAACCAATCATGTGCCTCCCTGATACTCTGTTCCATTGCAGTCATTTCCTTCTGAAACTGAAGTGCATTTGATGCTTTACAAGCTCCCCAAAATTGATTCTTTAACTGCAACCCAGAAACTTCAATTTGAAATTGGCATACAGATACCGACAACAATTCCTATGGAAAGCATTTGGAAAGAATTTTGTCATAGAACCCATTAAACCCTACAACAACAGCCAAAAAACACATATTAGTAATGAATTTTGAATTACTATCACAAGAAAAAAAAAAATAGCCATAATGCATGAAGCCACCTACTTTTTGTTTATGTGACATAAAAGTCGATGGCAAGCCATCACTAGCTGTATCAATGCAGCGAAACATATTGTCTAGAAAGAACGACCAACTATCCTTGGTCTCATTTTCAACAACTCCAAAAGCTAATGGGAATAACCCATTATTACCATCCATAGCTACAGCAAACAAAAAAAACTCCAGTAAATTGCCCTTTCAGGTGGCATCCATCTAGACCTATGAAGGGTCTACATCCTCTGATGAATTTTTTCTTACAAGCATCTAGACAAAAAAAACATAGCCTGTTGAAAACTGGAGGTTGAGATAAATCATATCTCTCTTCTGGCTGTATCTTGAATACACTGCCTGGATTCGTCTCTCTCAACAATAGACCATATGCAGGTAATTGAGCGTATGCCAACTTGAAAGAACCTTGAGGTTCATTTTTAGCAATCCTGCGTGCCTTGTGTAGTTGGAGCTTGTGTCGATCAATACCATATTTCAAATAGGGAGCAGCATGCATACTTTTTTATGTTTAGATCAGCTCTAAGTGTTAAAGCAAGGTTAGAGGCTATCCATGTAGAAGTAGCATTGGGGTTCTTGGTCAGCCTACCACATGTATGTTCCCCGTAATATGACTTCACCATATAAGTTACTCCATTTGATGCAGGTAAAGCATGAATCCTCCATTTGCAGCCATCAGAAGCATATACAGCGGTCACCCTTGCCTTCTCATTTTTTTGCCTGAGAATATTTGTACCTTGTATATTGTACTCTCTCAAGCTTTCCTAAATTCATCTACACTAGAGAAACTCAAACCAACATGCAGATTTACTTTCCTCTGCATCAATATCACAAACTTGGGTTTGCACCTAAAAATGATCATCAATCCAAACTTAAATGAGAGAAATTATCACCATCATCTCCAGGTTCAGGCTCACCATTTCCCTCTTTTTTAATACCTTTGGTTTGATTACCTTCCTCTCTTTGAGTACCTTCAGCTTGATTACCTTCCTCTCTTTGAGTATTGTCACTTTCTTTGTCATCTTCACCATTACCTTGATCCCAATCTTCAAGTAAATCCTCATCTCCATTGACATAATAAATGTCAGGATCACTTGCTGATGGCATACTTCCTCTACTAGCTTGTGTAAAATGAATCATTGTAGTGCTAATAAAGGCATCACTTCCCTTACCAAAATGGTTCTTACTAGGCCACAGACTGACCTCCCTACTAGAACCAGTGCTCTTACTGGGCCTTGAAACCACAGTTTTCTTAGATTTCAACTTCTTACCAGAACTAGACCCACCTACTTTAGGTACCTCTTCTGTAGAAAGATGTACAATAGAATGGACTTCTTTAGCTATATTCTCATCTCTTCTAATAATATCACTTGAATACCCATTGATTGAATATTCAATGATAGAAGAGTCAGTTACTTCAACATTATGAATTGTTAACTTTAAAAGTGAAGCCACTGCAGACAAACTTTGCTCATATAGATAGAACATGTTGAGTACGTCGCCATCGATCCTACATGTTGAGATTGGTCCATATTAGGTCCAGTATTTGGAGTTGAGCCCATATGAAAGTGAATCTACTTTATTGAAAGTGGATTTGAAATTTGAATTTTGAATTTCAAATTTCCTTTTAAGTGATTTGGTGGGAAAATGGAAAGACTCACTTTGTGGAAATAACAAAAGGAGTTATTTCTCTTAAGGAAAGAAAGTGATTTAGTGGGAATTGATAAAGAAGGTGAGATCTCTTTGGAGGAGCCATTAAAATTGTTTTGAAGCTCTTGGAATTTCTCTTGGAGAAGAAGAAGTGCAGATTTTCATCAAAGGTTTTACCGTAAGTTTTTTGCTCTCTCTCATGCTTTTATTTTGCCGATGGATTGGAGAAACAACGTGTGCTTTTCGGTGGTTTTCTTCAATTGATTAGAAGATTATTTGGGACTTATAGAGGTGAGAAAGTACCATTAAAATGGTAGTTGAGAGGTAACCTTGTATTCCTCCAATTTATTCGTTTGTGTTACATTATCTTGTGATCCTCAAGCTTGGGTACAAAGATTGAGAAGACTAAATCTTGTAATCTCATTATCATTATTGTCACACCCCAAATTTACGATAAGTAAACTTTCGACGGGCGACTGAACCATCAATCATTTTAATCGTAGTCCACCTAAGATGCACGCTCAGCTGATATACACACCAACAAATTCCATTCTCCATAACTCGATCACAGAGTAAATACTTAGTGGAAACATACTACACAAATTGAGCTCTAACTGTAAAGTTATAATAATAGCATACCACCATTAAGAATTATTCAAATCTTCAGTCATGTGCATTTATAGTTTCGTAGCCCTAATACGTTGGGCAGTAACACCATTAAAAGTCAAGTACTAATAACTAAATGTATTCAAATCAAAAGTAACTAAATCATGGCTCCCAACTGGAGCAACCTTTCATCTCCTGCAAGATCTTCACATTTTCTTCCCAGTAATCGGTTCGACCTCTTCTCGTTCCTCCTGCGTGTGCTTTGGTTCTACTGGTACATCATCCTGTTTCATGTCCTTATTACCTGCAGTTACAACTAAAAAAAGAGTGGTGATTGCAAGGGTGAGCTCTCCAACTTGAGCTCAATGAGAAATAGACAAGCAGGCAAACACGTGAATAGATTATGCACACAACAAGGGCCCGGTGTAATGTATGTTTAATGTGCTAAGGTAAGGCCTAGCCACACCTCCCAGAAGCTAACTATTACCTCCATGCACGGGAGTGCTGGGTGGTCCCCAGCCTACTCAGTAGCCATGGTGTCCCCAATCGACATCCCAATCAGAATAGTGATTGGGCAGTAAGTCCGGACAGATGCCCAGCGCATTGCCGACCCTCACTCCCTCACCACTCTATCCTACCAGTGCCTGACCCCCTACTGGCCAGGGTTACATACATGGGTTTTACTTTTACCCAGTACTATATGACATCATATGTACCCTTCTGATACCCTAGTAAGATTTTTAGACCATCCTTGTGCCCCCCCCCCCCCCACCCCCCAAGATGCTGTTCTCTAATAGGATACGCGGAATGATACATGTTAATTAATGTGCTTGGAAGATTGGATCCGACGGTCCCAAACCCCTTCACCACATTCTACCCAGCGTCACATCACAATCATAATCATAATCAATATGTTGTTAATGCAATGCATGCAAAATAGCAGATATTGGAAGACATATTATTAGTGAAGTAAATATAGGCATGCAGCATCAATCAACATCATATGCATCAAACACACCAAAATTAGGTCAGGGTTCTGTTCCTCACATTATAGCATTTGTAGTAGCTATCCAAGCTTGAATACATGTATACAAGGGTATTTTTGTACCTATACAAGATGTGGGGTTATTAGTGAAAAGTTCTGCTCGATGTACTTTGAATCACTTAAGTCTGGGCTTTACCAGTCGATATATCGGTCGGTATACTATCGACCAGCCTATGGTCCGTAAAGTTCTTGGACCTTCTTCCATTTGTCGGTCGATGTACCGGTCGGTACAGAGTATTGACCGTGACACCTTCCGGCTAATTCCCAAGACCCTTCTAGGATTTGTCGATCGATATACCAAATCATACTATACAGTCCACCGTATCGATCGCCCCCTTCGAATGGCCTATTTTCTGTCCAATGAGTTAGGGTTTCTTCTTTTGGTTCCATTCCTTCCCTTGCTAGGCTAGTATGGTCCGATGATGGGATAGTTTCCTAGGCTTATATGCCCTCCCAGCAAGTACAAATTCATACCCTAATTTAAGACAGTCCTTAGGAAGAGTTATTATCTTTCCTACAGTCCACATTACTTTTGCCATGGACAAGGGCATATGTTCATCATCTAAGGTCTACATCCCTCAATAGATTACTAAAATTTACATTAAGGTCTACAAAGATTAGGGTTTTACCTACAATAGCTTTACTACTAGGATTTGACGGTACAGTTTGTGGTGATTTCTTTCACACGAGGGCTGCAAAGCTTGCTTTCTCCCTTTCCTTCTCCTTTCTTTCCCTAGAGAACGTGTCAGAACTCTCCAAGACTGATACGTATTGAGAAGAGAGTAAAAGGTAAGGTTTTTATTTGTTTTAAGTCTCATAGATGTAGTCAAACTCTCAGTTTGAAATTGCGATTGCTAGGGAGTTGCCAAGTGGCAAGGGTTTGGATCTAGATAGAAACTCCCTTCCTTTTCCAACTCCAAGTTATTAGAGTGATGTGGGTCCCTCCTAGGTTCGTTCATGGGTCCTAGGAATATCCTAAAGAGTCTCCTAAAGTGAAACCACTTGTTGGTTTGAATAATTGGGCAACTCTGGCCTTACCGATCGATGGTACCAATCCATCGACTATCGGGATTATCGATCGACTGGTATCGATCACCAATAGTTTAAAGGTCAAGTTGGGTTTATTTCGTTCCCCCTTTCTCCTAGTGGTCCATTAATGGTACAACCTAGTTCCTCTTAGGTTCATGCATCCGTTTGGTCCATGGTGGAAAACCCTACTAACACTACAAAAATCCGGTTAGGCCAGGGTTTCTGGGTGCGGGTTTTACAACTCCACCCCCTTAAAAGAATTTTGTCCCCGAAATTCCACTACACTAAGGGTCTATCTAGCACACTTCCTTTATTAGGGTGGTTTATCAAAGATCCACTGTTCGTCTAGTTATATAGTTGTTTATGTTCCCAATTCCCGATTATTTTCAATTGCTTCCATTTGATTTTGTAGTTTCTCCTTATAGTTCAGGCTGCCAAACTGAGGTTCCTACATTTTATTCTTTTTACATGGGTGTCATATGTTATTGCATTGGCCTACCGTGACTTATTCATGGTCTTTCTTTATCCCATCCTAATCGTCGGTATTTAGTTGTATTATGATTCAACTTAGTCTGACCCATGTACATGTTAGTCCATTTAACAACCTTGGTCTCTTCCCTAGTTGGTTATAACCTATTCTACTTATCCTCTTTTGGTTTTTTTATGCTTCGACTCGAACTGAGTCTTGAGTATCACTGTTATTCTTCTCATTATCCTTGGTTTTTCCCTAGTTGGTCATCACTTGTCTCACAAGTCTTCAAATATATATTTTAGTTTTTTATTTTTTTTCCCTACATTCTCCTTTTTTTATAACATTTACCAAACATATGCGTATTTCCCCTAGTTGCGGAGTCTTCAATACCAGACTTTGCTTCTCGATAGCTGATTAATCAGTAAAACACGTTATGTCATATGAAATTTTTTAGGGTTTGTGATATGTACTTATATTAGCATATAAATTGTAGTATATTTACTAACACAACTTCAAGGTTTTAGTGATTACCTACTGGGGCTTCATTCCAATTCTTCCTCTCTTCTTTAGTCTCATCATTTCGTGTGGCTTGAGGTTAGATGCTAATTGGGTGTTCACCTTTTTCAATCGAGTTCCTTGGTCTTACTTGGAGTGTCAAGTGGGCTTTCTTCAAGATCCTTTTGGCTATGACCTTTGAAAGTTGGTTCCTAGGCATGGTGCTTTGAGGATTTTGGAGCGCATCAACATCTAAGACGCCATCCTCCATAGGTTCCTCTTGCTCATCAGCGATGAGTATCTTCTCTTCATGCTTCCCTTCCCCTAAAATTTCTGAAAACGGTACCTCCGGCACTATTGGCAGAAAAGGACATTCCATTTGGCCATGCCTCACACTATGATAGCCGGAACACCTAGACATGCCCTTAGGAAAAGTTCTGACTACTCCTACTATAAGTCTGCGTTTGACTTCCCTCTGTGGACCATGGGTTTGGTTTTGTCCATGAGAATCTCCTATGTGATGATTTTGTCTCCCTTCAGCTCCCATATTAAATCTATTCCATGCCTCATATGGGTTGCATGAGGGTATTGCTTGCCCTCCGAACATCTCTCGTAAGTTAGTTTCTGCAGTCGTCTGAAACTTCAGGTCATTCAATTCCCCTTGCGTTTGCTGAAGCTTAAATCCTCCATACGGCCCACTAAATTCCCCTAATAGGTCAGGATGTGGTCCAAGTGCCGCGTAAGCATTCCATATGTCTTCCGAGACCAAATTCCTTAATGTTGTGTGGAGTTCTACATTTATGGTGTTCTCCTGAGGTAAAAAATATGCTACGAAGGATCTTCGAAACATATTCCATGAGACTATTCCATACTCTTGTAACAACCATGCCTCAGTGCTCTTCCACCAATGATAAGATGATCCCTCCAGTTGGTAAGTGGCGCATAGCACCCTTTGGGCATCAGTGCAGCCCAAATTCTCGAACGTTCTATCCATCCGCTCTATCCACTCTTGTGAGCAAGCTATATCATCAATCATCTCACAGAACCTCAGCGGTTAATTCTTAGGAACTCCTCCACTGTTTGGTCTTGGGTGAGTAGGATCTATTCCTGTCGCAGGGGTGTTCACATTTTGATTCCTGGTGTTACGAGGTACAGGCAAGGCATACTTGGTTAGGAACACATCTCAAAAAATCTTCCAAGAAATTTCAACGTACTTTGACTTTAATTCCTGTTCCATTGCTAACCACCACTGATATGGTGCTTCCTTTAACTAGGAGAAACTGTGCATTGCACCTATTGGGCTTCAGAACATTCTAGAAGTCCTAGTGTCTTTTCCATACTTTGGATCCAATATATGGGCTAGTTTGGATCTCCAGTCAACCTGGTAAACTCCATGGGTTTTAACTTTAGGAACCGGTGCCACGTACGTTGCACATACGCCTTGTAAGACCCGCACTCCATGAACCCGATCTAAACCTTATTTCATGTCGTAACAGGTCTTCCAATATTGGACCAAACGGGACGAGCGGATGACAATCAGGTATGAAATCGGACCAATCGGACCAATTCAAGTATGAAAAACTTCATACCGGTCGATGGTACCGGTCTATGGTACCGGTCGATGGTCGACCGGTATGACCTGCGCAGCATGGATCCAGAAACGGATCTCTGCGGGTCCCACTTTTTACATTTCAAACCGAAGGACTTTCCTAATGTTAGGAGGCTTCCTAAACCTAACTCTAGCCTATATAAGGACCCTTAAATCTCCTAAAACCTCTTCCATTGATTCTCACAAACCCTAGAGAGGAGAAAGAGGCTGAAGAAGGAGAAGAAGCTAGGAAGGGGAGGGAAGAGCCACCATTGCCGTTCGACGAAGAGCACATTACCGCAAGTCAACGGTAAGTGCTTAAACCTTCCTCTATAATAAGTATCTAGGATGGTTAGTTGTAGTTGGATCAATACCATGCAAAGCAAAGTACTGATCTAAACCCTATTTTGCCGTCAAACCCTAAATTTAGTTGTAAACCCTAGATTCAAGTTCTAAGTCGAAGATCATCGAGGCTAAGACTTGAATGGAGTTGGAAACAACTCTAACTCAGTGTTCAGACCTAGAATGAATAAGAGAAACCCTAGGATCAATAGAGGGAGACCAACGGAAGGCGAGAACCAAGTGTATGGTCTTCCGGAGACATACCAGTCGACCATACCGGTCACACCATATGCGACCGGTACCTCTCGGGGACTGGTCTGTGGGGACCGGCTGACCATACAGGTCACAGATTTTCCCGACAGTGCTGCGACTGGTACCTGTGATCGGTTTACTCTGTGAAGAGTGTTTTTGACCTTGTTGGTTTTTCGACCAATGTAAACCTAAGGAAAAACTATTCTAATTAAACCTAACAATGTGTAGGACCTTGTGACAGCACGTTTGGACCTTGTGACACGGAGCGAGCTATCAATCAAGCATCAGGCAAGGGAATCAGACCTAAACCTTAATAATTTAATAACAGTAAACCGTTGTTAATAATTATGGTTCTGTGGATTGATGTTTGTGCATTCTCGCATGTCATCCTTTACTTTCAGTTATTATTATTGTTCATGCATACTTGTTATGCTAGGTTGTGACTGTTAGGCATGTGATTGTTTTCGTTGGTGTGTAGAATTAGAAGGACTGGAGGTCTGGGATCATTCCTCACATTAGCACCTTTCGTATCGTTCTGTCTTAGCATGCTTGGTGCGGGTAGGGTATCAGGGGGAGGAAGTGGCACTGTGGTCTCCGGCCTGGCCACTAGACTCTAGCTCTATCTCTATGCTGTAGGGAGCTACGCTGGGACAGGGCCTACTGTGATGACATGTAGGATTGTTAGTTGCGAACCCAGTTTACAAGTCCTCGCCAATAAGGGCTTACGTGTTGGTATGGGTAGAGTATCAGGGGAGGTGTTGGCGGTGTTTGATCCGGACGCCTTAGCTCTATCTCTATTCCAGGATAAGGGTGCATGTGGGACGACAGTGGTGTTTGATCCATTGGGCGGCTTCACACACTCGTGTATAGAGGTGCGGTGGTCGCCAATCCTTTCTATAGCACATTGTAAACTTAAACCAGACCATAATGTGAATGTTACTCATGCATATGTTTGTTGCATTGTCTGATTGTCTTACTAAGCTAAGTTGTGAGCTCACCCTTGTATATATACATGTTTTTAGATGTTGATGCAGGTTATACAGTGGAGGATTACGTGGACGTTCCAGTGTATGGAGGCGTGGCTGCCCTGGGCGTGCAAGCAGGAGAGGACGAGCATGACGCTTCATGCAAGTGCCCTTTCTGCGTGTACCTTTAGGATTTGATTTTAATTTATTCTATTTATTTTCGGTTGGGAATACAGTGATGTAAAGATATTTATTTAAGTTTTGAGAATTTGAATAATTGAATATTTTATTTAAATTTATCAATAGATTACTCAGTTCATTTTATTTAAGACTTTCGCTGTATTTATTATATTTTGATTGTGGTTATGTGCAATGGTTTGTATGAGTGGGCACGGTCTTATTGGGATCCTGGTGTGAGCCGTTGGTTCAGTGACGGTTCACTCACACTTCTGGTTCAGTTAAAATTGGGGTGTGACAACTGGGTATCAGAGCTCTTAGGCTCTGTCCAATAGACCATATTTACACTTAACTAAGTCAATGAACTGAGATAGGAAAAATTAAAAGCTTTAATAAGAGCCCACCTTAGGCACTTGTTTGATGTCTGAGACTAAATTCAAAAGAGCATAATATACTATACTAAAGGTGGAATTAATAAATAGGCATGCTCTAGAAAGAAACCTTAATGACAGGTGAGAAAAATCATAAACTTCTATTAAATGGAAAAAAAAAACTGTATCAAGAGTGAAAATAAACATAAACATCCAAAGAGTAAAAACTAGATTGTGCTACAGGGTACAGTCCACAAGCCGGACAGTTACCCTGTTATATATAAACCATGCCAAAAGAGAGAAAAATAAGAGGTCTATCATGGGGTTGGGGGCCTAGGAGGAATGGGGTCAGCGATGTCATAGTCACGCTCGTAGGCTACCCTGAGCCAGTGCACCTACTCCTGGGTGACTCTGAGGCTGCGAGTAAGGCGCTCTAGATCACGGCTCATCTCCCGCTGGGCATCTCGGATCTCCGTGAACATACCCATCACGGTATCGGGAGGAGGCTGAGATGGTCCCGCTGCATGTGTGGGCTGTGGTGCTGGTGCTGGAACATCCTCCATCTGATCATCGTCACCCTCACCATCATCCCCTGCCTCTGCTGCATGATCCGCATTGGCTGCTGCTGCTGCTACTTCCGCGGCTGCTACCCTCCTGAGTGGGCGAGGACGAGCCTCCAATTCCTCATCACTGATCGGCAGGTTGTCCATATACATCCGGAGAATGGCATCCCAGTCAATGTCTGAGGTCATAGTATCCTCAATGGCAGTCTCACCCCTCATGTCCACTCGTAATCGCTACAGAAGAGTGGTGATGAGTCAGCCATATGGAAGGTTACTGGCCCGATTGGACAGAGTAGCCTGATGCATGGTCCTGATAATGATGTAGGGGAGACAGACCCGCTCCCCAGTGCAGACACAGTAGGTCAAATACTGAGTGAGCTGAGACAACTCACTATAATGACCGCTCTGAGGCACGATGTTGTGCTGGATGATGCGACAGTATACATGAGGCACAGGCCTCAAGCTAGCAGCCTTTATAGGCCCTCCAGGGTTAAGTAGCTGCTCTGAAATCTCTTGGCGTAGATCCTCAGTGAGAAAGCCCTTCATCTTAGGGGCGCAGTAGACCAAGTCCCCATCATTGGCAATCCCTAGGAGATCGGCGAGCTGGTGAGAGTTGAAGGAGATGGGAACACCCTTGACGAGACTGGTAAGGCGGAGTTCCCTGCCTTGGCTAAAGTCATTGACATTCCCCTCTATCTCCAAGTTGGCGTAGAAATGTTTGACTAGGTTAGGGCGAGTGGTCACAGTGTACGTGATGACGGGCAACCACCCAAGTATACCAAAAGCTACCTCCACATCAAACCGATGAAGCTGCTCCAGGTTCACCCGTCGCCCTGACTCGATATTCTTCTCGTCAAACCAAGGGAAGCGGGCTTGCGCGGCCTTGGAACGAAACCACTGCTCATCGAGTTGTAGAACAGGAGGATGCGGGCGATTCATGCCAACACCGAATGAACGTTTACCTGCACCTCTGCGTTGCGACATTTTGAACTACAAACAAAGACAAACAAAGAGAAATGAGTTAGAAATTTTTGAAATTTCGACAGCATAACGACAGTAAATTAAGCAAAAGCCTTGAACTCACCCAAAACCTGGGGAGGAGGACTTACGTAACCCCCAAACACTTCATGAAAACCAAACATACATCAATCAAACAAGAAATTTAGGAATTTTCAGAAAAATTCGATTTTTTTACCAAAACCTAGGTTAAAAACCTAAAAATTCGATTTTTTTGAAAACCATTTGGTGGAACCTCAAATTGGTTGAGGGATTTTGCTCCTAGAGGTCCCTAAACCCTTTCTAAGCCGAAGGAAAAGAATTCTTACGGTTAGAATCTTCCAAACTAAGAAAAACCTAGTTTTTGGGTATGAAACCATGGAGAAACGATGTAAAAATAGTAAATGGAAGGAAGGAACTTACTTGGAGGCGATGTTCGAGGTCTGGATCGGAAGGAAATAGCTTCTAAGACCACCGGTTGGACTGTAGCAACTCACAGAGCCAGAGAGGAATCGCCATCGGAGAGGAAGAAGAAAGGAAAAGTGAGAAAATCTCACTTTTTTGCGATTTTAAAGAGGTTCTGGGCATACCGGTCGACGATTTTGCCCATACCGGTCGACCGGTACCTCCATGGTAAAGTCGGCCGGCACCCCTCGGTCAGAAGAAAATCCTGATCGGTCGAACTATACCGGTCGCTCCATTTTCCACAGAGTTGCGACCGGTACATCAACCGGTACCCCTCGGGAATCCAAGAAGTTTGTCCGCCTCGCCATACCGGTCGCACTACCTTATACAGTGCCG
Source organism: Protea cynaroides (assembly GCA_028583415.1). Lineage (NCBI taxonomy): Eukaryota > Viridiplantae > Streptophyta > Magnoliopsida > Proteales > Proteaceae > Protea > Protea cynaroides. Next base: position 23,881,623 of record CM053276.1, read on the forward strand.
TGACCGGTATGTTGCGACCAGACAACTAATGAAAACCCAAAAAATTTTGGGAAAAATTTATATAATTTCGATTTAAGTTTCGTTACGATGTTTCGCCTTGCAATTGTTAAAGACTAACACTGTTATGATTATTCGATTGTACCTCATGTGTTATGTCTTCTTCTCAGATCGAAACAGAATAATCTGAGATGGCAGGCGAAAAAGGTCGTAGAGGCTCACGAAAGCGTCACCACTCCAGGGTGTGCCCAGACAAGGATAATGTGGAAACAGGAAATGTTGATGAGAAAAATATGAACCCAAACGGTGAAGAAAGGTAGAGTCCCGGAGCACCAACAAATTTACCAGGACCTCCTCATACAAACTCTGAAACAATTGTGACGAATCTGGTTTTTCAGATGGAAGCTCAGCAGAAAATATTCCTGAACGAGATGCTGAAGATGTTCAGGCCACCGGGATATATTCCTACAGAAGGTACGCCTGAGTCTGGAAGAAATAACACCTCACTGCTAATGGATGGTAGTACTGGGCCGATGGGTCAGGATAGAATCTACAACCACCACACCAATTTCTATCGTCATCTGTCTATCAAGGAATCTATCCGTACCCACCACCATGGTATGAAATGAATGCACAAGGGCAGAATGACCTCAGTCGAGCGGTGGATAGGTTCCTGAAACTAAAACCCCTTACTTTCATAGGGAAACCAGGGAAACCACTGTGGCCTGCACAGTGGGTGTCTGAAATAGAGAAGAACTTCCATTTGATGACTTGTACGGAAGATGAAAAGGTGTTGTTTGCTACACACATGTTATATATATATATATATATATATATATATATATATATATATATATATATATATATATATATATGAGAAAGAAGTATGAAAAGAGGAATGCTAAGGTATATATATATATATATATATATATATATATATATATATCTATATTTTTTTTTCTAACTTAATCTCCTTTCTCACTCTTTTCCATTACGGGCTAGATGGCTTCACGTCATGCTGCAACTAAGAGGCCAAGGAATGAACCTCTTCCTCCTTTTGAGGATGTACACTTTCATTCTCGAGAGACCAGGCCTCCTATGCTAAAGTTTAAGCAGAAATCTGTCATCTTAGGAAGACCGGTGATCTTTCCAGAATTGGAGATATTCGACGTCCGTGCCACTTTTAATGCCATGGGGTGGTCATCCATACTTGGATTGGAGATTGGTACTCATCCCAAGATGGTGAAACATTTCTACTGCAACCTAGAGGTTGAAGGTGGTATGGGGGAGTTGAACCTATTGGGAAGTTATGCATCTCTAGCAAGGTGAATGGCAAGGAGTTCAGTTTGAGCATAGAGCAACTAGCGGGTCTCTTGGGTATTTCCATGGATGGGGATAAGGAATACTGCATAAGTAAAGACAAGGACTATGTATCTGAGGCTCGAAAGATAGAAATCCGAAACAAACTCCAATGGCCTCAAGATCCATTTCACGTGAGCAACTTCTTGCCCTTTCTCAGAGTATACAACAGGATAATACAGTACAACATCCTGCCTCAAAGTGGCCATTTTGATGAGCTCTCTCTATTCGGCCAATTCCTCACTTTCAAAGTGCTAGATCATGAGCAAGTCTGTCTTCTATATGTTATTATGCGGACTATGATCACAGCAACCGAGGATACCTAGGCTTCCAAAAAAAGACATTTACCTTATGGCAAGCTGTTGACTACCATATTCTAGCGTCTTAACTTCTATATTTATGAGGAAGAACCTCATGAGGCTACAGTGTTCACACCATTCAACTAGCATGTCATCGTCAAGATGAGGCTTCATGATGTACACTTGGATGATCCAGTGCTAGAGGCTCGTCAAGGCCCCAGAGTTCTCTTAGAGCAGCATGACTCTGATGATGATGAGGAGGAGGTGCCACCCAGGGACACATAGAGGGTATGGCCCCCAGTCAGACTGATCCATCTCGGCCCCCCACTACCTTGGACGACCTCATGGATAAGTTGAACACCGTAGTTTTTATCAGTCCCAACAGTAAGAAGGACATGCATGACTTGAAGAACCAAGTTTGACGGTTTCAGCATTCGGTGGCCGGCTTCTATTCTCATCTTGACAACTACCAGATGGCTTTGACCAGGGCTGGTATTCTTTAGGCTGAGCACATTACAGTAGCTATGGTAGCAGTGACACAGCCATGAACCTTCCAGAGGTTACATGTACCTACCCCACCGTCGTTGGATTCCGAGGAGTGACAGCATCATATATTCTCTTCTTTTTCTTTTTTTTGTAATTGGGTTGTATAAACAAGTATCTACTTAGGTGGTTTCCCTCTTTTATACAAGGAGGAATTTTATACGTGAAACCAAAGTTTATTTATTTCTCTTTATTACTTTTTTTTTTTAACAAGTTATGTTGAAAGTTATTTCAATTATCTGGTCTCATCATATATATATATATGGTCCTCTTTCTTATCTTCTATATAGTTAGCATTAGTTTCTAATCTTCCCCTAACATGTTATTCTTGGTCACATCTTTCTTTAGGCACATATCACATAATTTTTGTTTCTTATTTACCTTTTATAATCTTGAGGTGTTTATTACCTATGGTCAACTTGCTGTAAAATGAGTTAGGAAAATTTGTAGATGATTACCATTGCTGAAGCATAGCTCTGATACCAAACCTATCACACCCTGAATTTACGATATGTAAACTTTCGATGGACGATTGGACCACCGATCATTTTAATCGTAGTCCACCCAAGATGCACGCTCAACCAATACAATACCAACAAATTTCATTCCCCAAACTCGATCACAGAGTAAATACTTAGCGGAAACATACTATACAAATTGAGCTCTAACTGTAAAGTTATAATAATAGCATAAAACCATTAAGAATTATTCAAATCTTTAGCCATATGCATTTATAGTTTCATAGCCCTAATACATTGGGCAACAACACCATTAAAAGTCAAGTACTAATAAGTAAATGTATTCAAATCAAAAGTAACTAAATCATGGCTCCCAACTGGTGCAACTTTCCACCTCTTGCAAGATCTTCACATTTTCTTCTCAGTAATCGGTTCGACGTCGTCTTGTTCCATCTCCTACATGTGCTTTGGTTCTACTGGTACATCATCCTGTTTCGTGTCATATTACCTGTAGTCACAACTAAAAAAGAATGGTGACCGCAAGGGTGAGCACTCCAACTTGAGCTCAATGAGAAATAGACAAGCAGACAAACACATGAATAGATTATGCATAGAACAAGGGTCTGGTGTAATGTATGTTTAATGTGCTTAGGTAAGGCCTAGCCACACCTCCCATAAACTAACTATCACCTCCATGCACAGGAGTATTGGGTGCTCACCAGCCTACCCAGTAGCCCTAGTACCCCCACTCGACATCCCAATCAGAATGGTGATTGGGCAGTAAGTCCGGTCAGACGCTCAGTGCACTGCCAAACCTCACCCCCTTATCACTCCATCCTACCAGCACCTAAACCCCTACTGGCCATGGTTACATACGTGGGTTATACTTCTAACCAGTCCTATATGACATCATATCTACCCTTTCGATACCCTAGTAAGATTCTCAGACATTCGTTATGCCCCCCTCCCAAGATGTTGTCCTCTACTAGGATACGGAATGATACATGGCAATTAAGGTGCTTAGGAGATTGGATCTGACGGTTGCAGACCCCTTCACCACATCTTTCCCAGCATCGCACATCGCAATCATAATCACAATCAGCATGTTGTTAATGCAATGCATGCAAAATAACAAATATTAGATGGCATATTATTATTGAAGTAAATACAGGCATGCAGCATCAATCAACATCATATGCATCAAACACACCAAAATTAGGTCAGGGTTTTGTTCCTCGCCTTATAGCATTAGTAGTAGCTATTTACACTAGAACACGTGTTTGCAAGGTGTTCTTGTGCCTATACAAGACTTGGGGTTATTAGTGAAAAGTTATGCTCGACGTACTTTGAATCATTTAAGTCTAGGCTTTACCGATCGATATGTTGGTTGGTCTACTATCGACCGGCCTATGGTCCGTAAAGTTCTTGGACCTTCTGCCATTTATCGATCGATGCAATGGTCAGTACAGAGTATCGACCCCGACACCGTCCGACTAGTACCCGAGACCCTTCTAGGATTTGTCGGTCAATATACCATATCATACTATACAGTCTACCGTATCGACCGTCCCCTTCGAATGGCCTATTTCCTGTCCAATGAGTTAGGGTTTCTTCTTTTGGTTCCATTGTGTCCCTTGCTAGGCTAGTATGGTTCGATGATGGGATAGTTTCCTAGGCTTATATGCCCTCCCAACAAGTACAAACTCATACCCTAATTTAAGATAGTCATTAGGAAGAGTTATTATCTTTCCTACAATCCACATTACTTTCACTATAGATAAGGACGTACGTTTATCACCTATGGTCTACATCCCTCAATAGATTACTAAAATTTACATTAAGGTCTACAAAGGTTAAGGTTTTACCTACAGTAGCTTAACTACTAGGATTTAACAGTGCACTTTGTGGTGATTTCTTTCACATGAGGGCTGCAAAGCTTGCTTTCTCCCTTTCCTTCTCCTTTCTTTCCCTAGAGAACATGTTAAAACTCTCCCAGACTAATACGTATTGAGAAGAGAGTAAAAGGTAAGGTTTTTATTTGTTTTAAGTCTCCTAGTTGTAGTCACACTCTCCGTTTGAAATTGCGATTCCTAGGGAGTTGCCAAATGGTAAGGCTTTGGATCTAGATAGAATTTCCCTTCCTTTTCCAACTCCAAGTAGTTTGAGTGATGTGGGTCCCTCCTATATTCGTTCATGGGTCCTAGGAATCTCTTAAAGAGTCTCCTAAAGTGAAACCACTTGTTGGTTTGAAGAATTGATCAACTCTGGCCTTACCGGTCGATGGTACCGGTCCATAGACTATTGGGATTACCAACTGGCTGGTATCGACCACCAACAGTTTAAAGGTCAAGTTGGGCTTATTTTTTTCCCCCCTTTCTTCTAGTGGTCCACTAATGATACAACCTAGTTCCTTTTAGGTTCATGCATCCTTTTGGTCTATGGTGGAAAACCCTAGTAGCACTATAAAAATCCAGTTAGGTCGGGGTTTCTGGGTGCGGATTTTTCAATTATAGTGAAAGCTTTTAACTGGACTAGGTCTCATGGTTTTTCCCCTTCACATTGAAGGATTTTTCACATAAAAAATATTGGTGTTGTGGTTGTGCTTTGTGGATTGTTTATTTGTTTTTTTTTTTTTTTTATTTCTTGGCTTAATATCCTATGATTCACTCATAGACGAAAAATATTTTGTTCCTAACAAATGGTATCAGAGCTTCGTTGTTTTTATTCGTGTGTGAATTAGAGATGGATGTAAATACATCTTCTAAGATTATTAGCTTAAATGGAAACAATTGGTTAATTTGGAAAGCTAAGATGGAAGACCTCCTCTATTCAAGAGACTTATATTTGTCAATTGATGAGATAAAGAAGAAATCGATTATTATGTCCGATGATGATTGAAAAAAATCGATAGGAAAACTATTGCTTGTATCCGACAATGTTTGGATGATGTTGTGTTCCACCATGTGTCAACTGAAACTAGTGCAAGTTCTTTGTGGAAGAAATCGCATAATTTATATGAAAGGAAAATGGCTAAAAATAAAGCTTTTTTTTTATTAGAAAACTTATTAACTTAAAGTTTAAAGAGAATGATTCAATTATAATGCACTTGAATGAAATACAGAGTATTAGAAATCAGTTGACAACTATGAAGATGGTACTAGATGATGAGCTACAAACATTGTTATTGCTAAATTCACTACCTAACAATTAGGAGACTCTGGTTGTCTATCTTAGTTATTCACTACCTAAAGGGGTTGTCACTATAAGCCAAGTTACAAGCAGCTTATTGAATGAAAAAAGGAAAAAAAAAATCTTCAGATTCCTCTCATCCACATTCATTGGTTAGAGAAGAACGGGGAGATCAAAATACAAGGAAAATCATAGCCGAAGTAAATCAAAAGGAAGATCTAAATCAAGAAAATGAATTATTTGTTTCCCTTTCAAAAAACCTGGACACATGGAGAGGGAGTGTTAGAAGCTCAAATAAAAGGAAGGAAAAGGTGGTGGTAAAAATAAAGAACAGTAATAAACCACTATAGTTGCTTCAAATAAAGTTTTAATTTTCTTTATATGCAGTTATGGTTGTATTAGTACAACTTGTGATGAATCTAGTTGGATTGTTGATTCAGGAGTATCATTCCATGCCACTTCACATAAATATTTCTTTACCATGTATAAGTCAAAAAAATTTGGTTTGGTAAAGATGGAAAACAATGGTGTTTTTAAAATTATTAGAATGGGTGATGTTTATATCACAACCAATGTTGGTTATAAGATAATTCTCAAGGATGTGAAACATTGTACTAGATCTCATATTAAATCTCATCTCAACTGGCAAGCTTGATGATGAAGGGTATGAGCCACAGTTTGGCAATGCAGTGTGGAAGCTGAAAAAGGGTTCTCTTATTATCGTAAAAGACAAGAAGTGTTTCTCTCTTTACAAGACTGAGGCACAATTATCCAAAGGTGAGGTGAACACTACTTTTGAAAACTCTCCACCAGATTTGTGGCATCGACGACTTGGTTGTATGAGTGAGAAAGGTTTAGAGATTTTGGCAAAGAGAAATTCTCTTCTAAATCTCAAAAGTACGTCTCTAATTCATTGGGATCATTGTTTAATTGGAAAATAGCATAGAGTTTCTTTTTCACTTGCTAAATTTAAAAAGAATACTAGAATTTTTGATTTAGTTCACTCTGATGTATGTAGTCCCATGAAAGTGAAAACTCTTGGTGATGCTTTGTATTTTATTACTTTTATTGATGATGCATCTAGAAAAGTTTGGAGCTTTGTTATGAAAAGCAAAGATCAGGCGTTTGGGATTTTTCAACAGTTTCATGTCAAGGTTAAAAGAGAATAGGGAGACAGCTCAAATGCATTCGTATAAACAATGCTGGTGAGTATATTGGTCAATTTGAGAAGTATTGCAATGATCATGGTATTTGACATGAACAAACAATTCCCAAGACCCCTCAACATAATGGTATTGCAGAAAGAATGAATCATACTATTATGGAAAGAGTTATATACATGCTCTCATATACAAAGTTACTAAAATATTATTAGGGAGAAGCTATGAATATAGCTGTGTATTTGATTAATTTATCTCCATTAATTCCTTTGAATGGAGATGTTCCTCAAAGGATGTAGAACGGGAAAGATGTTTCCTATGAGCACTTGAAGGTGTTTGGTTGCAAAGTTTATGTACATATCCTAAAAGATGAGAGAACCAAGCTTGATGACAAAGCCAAGCAATGTATTTTCTTGAGATATGGAGATGACAAGTTTGGTTGTAGGCTATGGAATCCGGTTGAGAAAAAACTTATTAGAAGCCAAGATGTGATTTTTTGAAAAAACCAAACTATTTTAGATTTTGACAAGGAAGAACTACTGAAGATAATTATAAATGAGCTACCAAAAACCCAGTCACCTTTACCCATGCATGAAAATAATGCACAGCAAGCTCATGATAAAGAAAATCAAGGTAATGGTGATAAGACTCCTCAAATTATTGATGATGAATATGTAAATGATGAAATAGATGGTGATGTTGAATAGGGTAAGCAACCTCTTCAAGAAGAACCGCCTTTGCTGAGAAGGTCATACAGAGATAGAGCACCTTCATCAAGATATCCATTAACAGAGTATGTTATAGTTATTGAAAGTAGTGAGCCAGAAATTTTTAAAGAATCTATGGTGCATGAGCAAAAAGACCAATGGAAGAAAGCCATGCAAGAAGAGCTTAAATCCTTACATAAGAACAAGACTTATGATTGGTCGAGCTACTAAAAGGTCAAAAAGCTTTAAAGAACAAGTGGGTGTAAATGTTGAAAAATGAAAATGACAAGAAGAAAATGAGATATGAGGCAAAGCTAGTTGTTAAGGGATTTGGGCAGAAAAAGGGTATTGATTTTGATGAAATTTTTTCTCCCGTTGTGAAGATGTCTTCTATTTGCACTATCCTTTGTTGGGACACTGGACTATGTAATTTTTATTGTTGGCAACATACTAAGGTCATAGTGGAGTTACAGAGGTTACACAAGTAATTTGGTAGTGTTCTGGATGAATACAGAGTATACGACATTGAGTTGACTGGGTCTAGCTAGTGAATTGACTGGGTCTGACTTGATACCGAATCGATCGACCCCCATATATATATATATATATATATATATATATGTTTTTCGATGTGTGGGAGTGTCACAACATATGTGGTAATGGTTTCATGGTGAAATTTCAAAGTTCATCTAGAACTTTTTACTTTGAGGTAGGTTTGGTGGGTCCCACAGTGATTTTATACAAATATTTTAATATGAAAATGTAGAGCATCAAGTCAGCTTCGCAACATACTTTGCGGATTTTAATTTCGATATTGTATGAAAAAGTTACGATCATTTTTGTGAAGATGCATTGAAAGAATCACAAAAAATACATTCTAAAGAGCTCTCGGTGAGTAAGTGACATGACAGGGGTTTTTGTTTAATAAATATTAAAAAATTTATCCTTTTGTGTAATTTATTAAAGTCGACAACTCCCATTATTATTTACAAGAATTTGCATTTAATGAAAAAATGCTTTCTGTCAAGTTTTAATGGGTTGGTGCATGGAACTATAGTACTCTTGCGTTACATGGAAATGTGAAGTGCTATAATGTATCACATGCATTATTATAAAGTATAGCATATACTTTTTGATTGGTTAATATTAATCCCAATATTGTTAAATCGTGTTAGACAATCCAATGCATCAGAGTTCACCCACCCTTTTGAGGAAGATCTGATGGCTAAAATGGCAGCCGACATGTAGTAACGCGACGAAACATCACGAGAATCAATCAGGACCATTTTCTTGTTCATTGATCAACAGCTGAAACTATTTTGACGATTTTGAGGGCTATATATATTCGATTTGAGTCAAACTTTTTTTGATCTCTTTGAAATTTGAGCCTTTATGTCCCTGCACGTTATAAAGAGAAAAAGAAGAGAAGAAAATAGGGTTTTGAGGTAAAAACTCCTATTGATCGTCGAGATGGCTTATTTAATGATCTGATCACTCTCCACATAAGTTTTGGGAGCCGTTGAGGCATTATATGGTAGAGTATCATAGGTGGAGATAACCCTATTACTTATATTCATATTTTGTCAGTCTAGGGTTGTGATTGAAGTGTAAAACCTAGACTATGGATGTAATCGGGGTGGGAATTGAATTTTTCCATTATTAATTATAATCCTATTGCGTGGCAATACTTGGGGTTGTAGCCCTTACTTCTTGTAGGTGCAAAAATAGAAGCAGGATTCATTCTTAGACTGTTGTAGTAGTTAAAATTTGATTTGAAACGTAGAGAGTAAATATGAAGTCCTATTAGAGCATTACTTCGTGGACTAGCCTTTCACACACTGTGGAGGTGAACCACTTATATCGTGTCTTGTCTATTTATTTTGGATATTGAAGTGTTTGTGATTTGTAGGGTAGGTGTGCGCAGGGTAGGTGTGCACTACCTAGTAGGCCTAGCCAATTTTTAGTTGTGAGGTTGTGTGTATACGATTGTGTGTAACTAGTAAAATTGGGATTGCCCCAGCCAGTTTGTGGTCACTGTTTAGAAATAGTTTTTAGACATACTGATTCACCCCCCCCCCCCTCCTCAGTATTAACCTAGGAACATCAATTGGTATCAGAGCTGGGTTCCCTACGTATACAGTTTGACAACTAAGGGTGGATCAAAGAAACACAGAGAGATGACACCTAATGATCACAACTCCTACTACAAGGGTCCCATGTTTGATGGATCAAATTACGCATTCTGGTGTACTCAAATGGAGACACATCTAAAGGCTTTAGGATAAGATATTTGGCTATCAGTGAAGACTGGGTACAAACCTGGAGAACCAGTTATTGATGAAGTAGCTGAAAAGAAAAGAATAGAAAATGACTCAAAAACCAAGAATGCACTCCTTGGAGCACTGACAGATAATGAGTTCATAAGGGTTATTAGTTGTGAGTCTTCCAAGGATGTATGGGACAAACTGAAGAATGTTCATGAAGGAGATTCTAAAATCAAAGAAGTCAAACTACAAAACTACAGAGCTGAGTATGAAGGACTCAAGATAGCAGAGAGTGAGACAATTGAGTCCTATATGTTAAGAGTGAATGAAACTGTAAATGCAATCAGATCCCTCGGAGAGACATTGAAGGACTCAATAGTAATAAAGAAAATAATGAGATCTCTTCCATCGAGGTTCAATGCCAAAGTTTCAACCCTAGAAGAGAAAGATCTTGACACAATTTCCTTAACAAGATACATGGGTCACTGACGGCCTATGAGATGAGGATTGGCAAACCGAAAAATTCCACTGAAAAGGAAGCTGCTTTCAAAGCTTTGAAGAACATGAAAATCAAGAATGAATCTGAAGATGCAGACTCTGAGGATGAATTGATTTTCAATCTTGCAAGAATAATTAAACAAAGCAAAGGTATTTACAAAGGCAAGCTTCCATTTAAATGCTTTAACTGTGAAAAAATTGGTCACTTTGCCTCTAAGTGTCCAAACAGGGCCAAGCATGATAATGATGATGAAGACATACAAGAAAGCAGCAAGGGTAAAAGCAAAAATAAGTTCACCCCAAGGAAAGGAAAATCAAACAGAAGAAGTTTGATTTCCAAGAAAGTATACACCTCTTTAGAAGAAGATGATGATGAAAGTAATGATGACAGTGATAAAGCTCTCTTCATGGTTTATCAAGATAATTCAAATGAAGACCCTTCGGATACATGTGATGGTGAAAAAGAAGCCGAAATTGACTACAAGGGTGAATTACTGTCTGCTTTAAAAGCTTTACTATAAACAAGGAGGAAAAACAAAAGGCTAACAAAGGAACTTGCGGAGATTGGAAAAATGATCATTAATCTGAAAGTCAATATTGAAGAATCAAAGAAGATGATTAAAGACCTAACTATCAACCTATCCTCCAAAAATGACAAGTGCATCATTAGGGAAGAGCAAATCATGAAACTGAGAGTTGAGATAGAAGAATGAAAGAAGAACGATTCTACAAGCATAGGTACCATAGTTAATCTTACCACAAATTTAATGAGTCGTCCTACAGAAGGTATGTCTACCTAAGAAGAAATACAGGAAAATGTCTTGGATGAGATACTGAGACACCAAAGGCCAACCCACATTAGATTTGGTCTTGGTTTTACTCCTGGACAGTCATCCAATAATGTCAATGCAAAGGGTAAAGACATTATGATTGATCCTATGAAGTCTACTGAGAAGATCCATTTGGACAATCAGACAAGAAAGAAGAAAATGCAGAATAAGTCAACAAGAGTAGTTGACAAAGAAGGTTTTACCAGAGTTAGCTATTAGTGATAATTTGCCAGAGGTAGTCAACGCTTCTCAGGTTACTGTTATAGCTATAATGGATATGGGCACAAAATGGCTAAATGTAGAAGAAATGTCAAACCTATAAATTTTGTCAGGAGAAATCATTTTGCACCTTTGATAAATGAGACAATTGAATGCTACAGATGTCAAACTTTGGGCATATTGCTAAGAATTGCATAACAATGTTTTATTCACGTTAGAGGTAAATAATTAAAAAGGGGAAACAACCAGTAGAGCAGAAGGACAAGAGAAAGCCTGTGACAGTTGCAGAAAAGGTGGTATGGAGAGAAAAGCAGACAAAGACTACAACCAAGGACAACTTATTATTGGTTCAAACAGCTTCTAAAGCTCAAAATAAACCCTCACTATGGATTCTTGATAGTGGATGTTCGTCACACGTGATTGGTGACAAAGCTAGATTTACCAGTTTGAAACAGGTAGAGGGAGGTTCAGTTTTGTTTGGGAATAATAATGGAGCCAAGATAGAAGGCTAAGGCACTGTGAGATTGAATAATGGGACGATCAAATTAGAGAGTGTTTTTGTATGTCAGTGGTTTGAAGAACAACCTGCTAAGTGTCAATTAGATATGTGATAGGGGCCATGAAGTAGTATTCAATAAGGATATTTGTGAGATCAGAAGAGCCAAGATTGGTAAAGTCATGGCATCTGGCTCCAGGACAGCAGGAAATCTTTACACTTTAGTACAGGTATGATCAGTCAAGAGGAGTAGCATTGGTTGTGGCACAAGTGGCTAGGGCATATTAGTTTCAAAAATTTAATGAAGATCAATTCCAAGAAAGTAGTAAGAGACTTATCTAGCATCAAGAAACCAAGCAGCATCTGTACATCTTGTCAAAAGGGTAAGCAAACAAGAGCAACCTACAAGCTAAAGGAGTATAACTCAAGCAAGCCCCTAGATTTGATATGCACTAACTTGTGTGGTCCCATAAGAACATAAGCCATTAGAGGTGAGAGGTATTTCATGTTATACATTGATTACTACTCTAAAATAACATGGGTAATGTTTCTCAAGCATAAGTCAGAAGCTCTAAATTGCTTCAAGGTTTTCAAGAGTCAGGTTGAGAATCATACTGGAAAGAAAATTAAATGTCTTAGGTCTGATCAAGGAAAGGAGTTCATAAGTGGAGAATTCACAGAGTACCTTAATGATCAAGGGATCAGAATTCAACATTCAGCAGTCAGAACACTTAAGCAAAATGGTATGGTGGAAAGAAATAACAGGATTGTTCAAGAGATGGCTAGGACGATGTTGACTGAAAACAAAATTACAAGTAGATTCTGGAGAAAAACAATTTACACCTCGATATACATTCAAAACAGATGCATGATTAGACCCCATGAAACCAAGACACCCTATGAACTATGGTTTGGTAAAAAGGCTAAAGTGAAAAACTTCAGAGTGTTTGGTAGTAAATGCTTTATCAAAAGAAATGAACAGAACCGTGATAAGCTTGATGATAGAGTAGATGAGAGAATCTCCCTTGGCCACTCCTCAAAGAGCAAAGCTTAAAGATGCTACAATAAAAGACTTGGAAAGATAGTTGGAAGCTCAGATGTCAAGATAGATGAAATAAGAAATTCTTCTACAGATGATGATTCAGATTCAATTCCTTATGAAGGATGCGTAGAAGATGATGAAATCACAGAAGGTACAGTTGAGCAGCCAACTGAAGAGCCAAAGGTCCAAATTACTGACAGTGACACTGAAGAGGCAACTGCGCCTAAAAATAACAAATGGTTAAAGATCCATCCCAACCACCAAATCATTGGAGATCTTGATTCAGGAATGCAGACTAGAAAAATGAGATGAAATACCTACTCTCTACTTTCACAGGTTAAACCCAAGTTAGTTATAGAGGCAAGCAATGATGAGCATTTGGGTCAAGGCTATGAATGAAGAATTGGATTAGATTAAGAAAAATGAAACATTGGAATTAGTACTGAGGCTAGAAAACAAGAATGTGATTGGTACAAAGTGGGTCTACAAAAACAAACTGAATAAGGATGGCAAGATTGTAAGGAACAAAGCAAGAGTAATATACAAAAACACAAATTGAAGGAGTTGACTTTGATGAGACATTTGCACCAGTGGCTCGACTTGAGTCTATTCGTATGTTTGGCTGTATACAAGGGCTTCAAGGTGTACCAAATGGGCATAAGTCGATATTTTTAAATGGCACTATTAAGGAGGAAGTTTACATTGAGCAACCAAATGGTTTTCAGCTTGGTGATGATCCTGACACGGTGTGCAGATTAAAAAAGGCTCTCTATGGTTTGAAATAGGCGCCGTGATCATGGTATTCCAGACTTGATACTTACCTACACAAAATAGGTTTCAAAAAAGGGACTGTGGACAGCAACTTGTATGTGACAACAGAGGAAGACAGTCAGCTTATGGAGGTAGTATGCATTTATGACATTATTTTTGCAAGTCATAGAGAGAGTGTTTGCAAGGAATTTACCGAGAGAATAAAGGCTGAGTTTGAAATGTCAATGTTAGGTGAATTGGTGGATTTTCTTGGTTTGCAGGTTAGTCAATTAAAAGAAGGCATCTTCATATCATAGGTAAAATATGTGAAAGAGATGTTGAAGAGGTTCATGATGGAAGGCAGCAAACCAGTAAGCACTCCTATGATAGTAAGATGCAAGCTCAGTAAAGAAGATGATGCACCAGCTATGGATCAGACAAATTGTCGGTCTATGATTGGGAGCTTTTTATATTTGACTATTTCACACCCTGACATTCTCCAGGCTGTGTGTTTGGTTGCAAGATTTCAAGCTAGTCCGAAAGAAACACATTTAACAGTGGTCTAGAGGATTTTTCGTTATCTAAGGGGCAAAATGGATTATGGTTTATGGTATCCTAAAATAAAAAAGTTTACTCTTACAGCATTCTCTAATGCTGATTGGGCTAGTAACCTGCATGACAGGAAAAGTATAAGTGGTGGTGCTTTCTACTTGGGACAGAGTCTTGTAGCATGGCATAACAAAAAACAGGAGTCTGTTTCATTATCTACAACTGAGGCCGAGTATATAGCAGCAGCAGCCAGTTGTACTCAAGAATTGTGGATAAAGAGACAGATAGCAGACTTTGGGATTCAAAGTGTTGAGCCAATTCCCATCAAATATGATAACATGAGCGCCATCAATATTTCGAAGAATCTAGTACAACACTCAAGAACGAAGCACATTGATATTTTATATCACTTCTTGAAGGAAAGTCACAAATCATGAGGTACGTTTGGATTTTGTTCCTACCACTGAACAAGTGGCAGATATATTTACCAAGGCTCTCCTTAAGGAGACCTTTGAGAACCTCTGTGATAAGCTTGGTATCATTCCTCCGCATGCACAGTAGCTGGTACATGTGCAGGGGGAGTGTGTGAGTGCATAGAAACAATGTCCATCAATAGAAATAGAAAAATTGTCATGGACACTCTTATCAATGAGTCTATGCATGGGGAGCAGGGGGAGTATTGTTCATCCTTTGTATTTTTTGTCAAAGGGGGAGAAAAATAGTGACATCGGTGGTGGTGTCGGTGGTGTGTGGTGGCTTATGTGGGAGTTGCCAACAATTTCAAAGGGGGATATTGTTGGGACAATGGACTATGTCATTGTTATTGTTGGCAACATACTAAGGTCATGGTGGAGTTATAGAGGTTGCGCAGGCTATTTGGTAGTGTTTTGGATGAATACAGAGTATAAGGCTTTGAGTGACTAGGTCTAGCCGGTGAGTTGAATGGGTTTGACCCGATACCAAATCGATCGACCCCCATATCAGTTCAGCAACGTTTTGAGACATATATATATATATATATATATATATATATATGTGTGTGTGTGTGTGTGTGTGTGTGTGTGTGTGTGTGTGTGTGTGTGTGTGTGTGTGTGTGTGTGTGTGTGTGTGTGTGTGTGTGTGTGTGTGTGTGTGTGTGTGTGTGTGTGTGTGTGTGTGTGTGTGTGTGTGTGTGTGTGTGTGTGTGTGTGTGTGTGTGTGTGTGTGTGTGTGTTTCGATGCATGGGAGTGTCACGGCAGATGTGGTAATGGTTTTGTGGTGAAATTCCAAAGTTTGTCTAGAACTTTTCACTTTGAGTCAGGTTTGGTAGGTCCCATAGTGGTTTCTTGAAATATTTTAACATGCAAATATAGAGCGTCGAGTCAGCTTTGCAATGCACTTCGCGGATTTTAATTTTGACATCGTATGAAGAAGTTACGATCATTTTGGTGAAGATACGTCAAAAGAATCACAAAAAATACATTCTAAAGAGCTCTCGGTGAGTAGTGATATGATAGGGGTTTTTGTTTAATAAATATTAAAAAAATTTATCCTTTTGTGTAATTTATTGAAGTCGATGACTCCATTTATTATTTTCAAGAATTTGCATTTAATGAAAAGATGTTTTCTGTCAGCTTTTAATGGGTTGGTGCATGGAACTATGGTACTCTGGCATTACATGGAATTGTGAAGTGATATAATGTATCACATGCATTATTATAAAGTACAGCATATGCTTTTTGATTGGTTGATATTAATCCCGATATTCTTAAATTGCATCAGACGATCCAATGCACCAGAGTTCACCTGCCCTTTTAAGGAAGATTTGACGGCTGAAATGGCAGCCGACATGCAGTGACGTGATGAAATGTCATGAGAATCAATCAGGACCACTCTCTTGTTCATTGACCAATAGCTGAAAATTGTTTTGACGATTTTTAGGGCTATAAAACCGATTTTAGTCAAAAAAACATTTTGATCTCTTTGAAATTCAAGCCTCTACGTCATTGTAGTGTTAAAAAGAGAAAAAGAGGAGAAGAAAATAGGGTTTTGAGGCAAAAACTCCTATTGATGGTCGAGATGGCTTGTTTGATGATCTGATCACTCTCCACATAAGTTTTAGGCAACGTTGAAGCATCATATGGTGGAGTATCATAGGTGGGGGTAACCCTATTACTTATATTCATATTTTTATCAATCTAGGATTGTGATTAAAGTGTAAAACCTAGACTATAAATGTAGTTGGGGTGGAAATTAAATTTTGCCATTATTAATTGTAATCCAGTTGCGTGGGTGCATAACAGTGCTTGGGGTTGTAGCCCTTACTTCTTGTGGGTGCAAGGATGAAGCAGGATTCATTCTTGGACTATTGTAGTCAAAATTTGATTGAAGCATATAGAGTAAATACAAAGCCCTATTAGGGGATTACTCCATGGAGTAGCCTTTCACACACTATAAAGGTGAACCATGTATATCGTATCTTGTCTATTTATTTTGGATATTGGAGTGTGTATGATTTTTAGGATGGGTATGCACTACCTAGTAGGCCTAGTCAATTTTTGGTTGTGAGGTGGGTGTGCATACGATTATGTGTAACTAGTAAAATTGGGATTACCCCAACCAGCTTGTGGTTGCTATTTAGAAAAAAAAAATTTAGACACACTGATTCACCCCTCTCCCCCTTAGTGTTGACCTAGGGACATCACCCTTGGTTTAGCTGCTAATCAAGACTTGAAGATTGATCAGTTAGATGTCAAAACAACTTTCTTGTGTGGTGATAAAGGAAGAAATTTATATGAAACAGCAGAAAGGTTAGGTTGTGAAAGGTAAGAAACACATGGTATTAAAGTTGAAGAAGAGTTTACATGGGCTAAAGCAAGTGCTCAGGCAATGGTACAAGAAATTTGACTCATTCATGATGAATCTTGAGTTCACTAAAACCACTGTAGAACATTGTATTTATTTTAGAAAATATTTAGATTCTTCCTTTATTATTATCTTGTTATATGTTGATGATATGTTTATTGTTGGTCAAGATACTAACTTGATTAATAGGTTGAAAGAGGAACTGAGCCAGGTCTTTGACATGAAGGACCTTGGACATGCAAAACAGATTTTGGGTATGACAATCAAGTATGATAGGAAAAACAAGAAGTTGTAGCTATCACAAGAAAAATATATAGAAAATGTGCTTGAAAGGTTCAAGATGAAGAATGCTAAACCTGTGAGTATACCATTAGCCAATCACTTTAAGTTGAGCGTCAAGTTATCTCCAACCAATGATGAAGAGAAGAAGGAAATGGAGGATATTTCCTATGCATCAGCAGTAAGAAGTTTGATGTATGCTATGGTATGCACTGATGAACTTGATATGACACTGAGAGGGGGGGTGAATCAGTGTCTGAAAATTTTCCTTAATTATTTACTACTTCCCAGAGTTGATGGAGACCGAACTTTTCACACACACACAAGCGCATGCAAATCTACCTCGCTACCACTCAGTGGCCAGGTCTATCAGATTTGCACACCCATCTTGCAAGCCATTCCACGCACTCCAAAATATACCAGAAAAATAAAAACATTCCACAACACAGGATATACGTGGTTCACCAACACAGTGTGTGATGGCTAGTCCACGGAGTAATGCCCAACAGGCTCCGTATTTACTCAACACTCAACTTTTACTCTTTTACAAGACAATGATACTAACCCTAGATTTTTCCAGCATAAAACTGAGAGGGCGCACCAACGCCAAGATTCAGGCTTAACAACCAGTGTCCAGCACCCACTGAACACACCACGCTTAACCAGCACCCACGGAAAGCAAATAATTTAGGCTTATAAATATGCCTTACAATTTTCTCCCACTAGCTAGGTATTCAATAATTTTCACCTACGCTAGCATACAGTATATTGAAAGCATAAATAGATAAGGGAATTAAAAAATCTCACAAACAATGCTTTCGAATGGCCAACAATCTCTCTGAAGCTTCATACTGCTCTCAGATACTCTCTGTAAGATCCGTATCGAACTAACTGGTCTTACCACCTTGTACCAGGTCTACCTATCATGGTCGAGCCAAGTGGACCAAGTGCATGAAGAAATCACAAGACCAGATATGAGTCTAACCCAAAAACAGTAAATGTGAGGGTAGGGTCGCATGCCTAAATAGGTAGGGTCGACCCCACCTCAACAGAAGTCCAACCCATGACTTTCTAGTCGTAGGGTCACATGACTAGAAAAACGTAGGGCCGACGGATTCTACGTCCGACCCTACGTTGACAGACAGAAATCAAAAATTAGGAAACTTTCCTAATTCAAAGGGGATCTTTCCTAAACTCATTGGGACTTATTATGGAGGGTTTTGCTCTATAAATAGGACGTCCCTTGGCCTCTTTCACTCCTTTAGAACCCTAATTGAGAGTGAGAGAAAGAGAAAGAGAAGGAAGAGAGGAAGAGAAGAAAAGAAGGAACTTAAAGAAAAGACTAAGGAAGAGGACGAAGTTCAGAGAAACCTCTGAATAAAGGTATGAACCTAATTCCTTATCTGAATAAGAGATCCTAGAATAGTTATGAAGAACAAAGGATTAGGAAAAACCCAAATCATCCATCCATGGACAAGTTTCAAGAGATTCTATAGAGAAAATCATTATGGACTATGAATAGTATATAACTTGTAGTTTTGAGCCATAGCACAATCATAGAATGGACCATGAAAGTAAGCCAAAGGATCCAAATGTGAAGGAATGGACTTTAGAATGAAAGGTCGACTCAGAATACGTGTGGTCGCACGTAGGGTCGAATAATATCCGACCCTACGAGACCACAGGATCGACCACATGCCCTCGGGAAGTCCCAAGGAGGGTGTGGTCACACGTAGGGTCGAATGGTATCCGACCCCACGTCCGACCCTACACCCTAGGGTCGTAGAAATTGCTACCCTACCTGCGACCCTACGATTTCAGTTAGTCTAAATCTATTGGAATTAATTTTAATTAAAATCTATCGACTTGTTAGATATTTCTAGTGATTTAAAAGTGATTCATAAAGCTTGAACGAGGATTTGCGCTCAATCAAAGGTGAGGGAACAAGACCTAAACTAATTGACTAATAATAAACTGTTTTCGTTTATTGAGTCCAATACTGTAAATGATTTTATGCTTGTATGATTGTAATGTGCATATCACATGTCATCTACTATTTCTGTTATTATTTTTCATGTATATTTAATTTCGTTTATTATAACATGATGATGATGATGATGCTAGGAATAGGTATGTGAATGTATGTGTGTGATTAGTGTACTTGATGCGAATGGAGCATCTGGGGGAGGACATGACATTGTGGTTCAGCCTGGTCACCAGACTCTAGCTCTATCTCTACTCAAGTCTTATCCACTAACATCATCGTATTGCCATTACTTTAGCAGAACTATTACGTCGTAGGGCATCAGGGGTGGTGGTCTCGGACCGTGTAGTCTCTGACTCTGCCGGGGGGCCTTAGCTCTATCTCTATGGACGTATTGAGGGATGCTGGGGTGAGGCCTTGGATACACTGTTTGACATTAGGATTGATTAGTTGCGAGCCCAGTTTGCAAGCCCTCGCCAACAGGGGCTTTCGTGTTGGTATGGGTAGAGCATCAGGGGAAGTGTGATGCAGTGCAGTCCTAAGCACTTTAGCTCTATCTCTATTCTATGGTGGGTGCATGTGGGGGTGGCAATGGTGTTTGATCCATTGGGCGGTTCCACACATTCATATATAGAGGTGCGGTGGCCACCTATCCTTTCTATAGCACTTTGCAAACTTATGAACCAGACCAAAGATATGAATTGAATACATGAATATGTTTGTTGTATTGTTTTGTTTGCTCACTGAGCCGTGATGTGTGTTCACCCTTTCGATGTCGAATATTTTTAGTTAATGTTGCAGGTACCACTGTAGAAGATTACATAAATGCTCCGATGTATAGACATGCAGCGGCGATGGACGCTGAAGTTGTGATGGAGTAGCATGATTCGTCATGCAAGTGCAACTCTTGTATTTTCGATTAGATTTTCCTTTAAATTATTCAAACGATGTAATTGATTAAATTATTTTATTTTATGTCTTAGTATTTTTGAAGATAATTGAATATTTTATTTATGTTATCATCTTTAGATTCTCAGTTCATATAATATATAAGACTTCCACTATTGTTTATTTACTCTGATTATGGTTGTGGAGGTGTATGGTTTAAGCAAACGGACACAGCCTATTCAAGATCCTGATTGAACTGTTGGTTCGCTAGCGGTTCATCACACCATTCTAAATGGTGCGGAATTGGGGTGTGACACTCTCCACAGCCTTCAATGATGATAGAGATCGATTCACAGAACACACCTCACAAACACTGTCACATCAGCCAAGTTGTCAACAATGACAACACAAAGTCCAACATGCACTATACCCAATAGAGCACATGCCACTGGTGTCGTTAGCAAATACTTAGCAAATCTAGGTAAACCACATTGGGAAGCTGTAAAATGGATTTTAAGATATCTAAGAGGCACATCCAAAATGTGCTTAAGCTTTGAAAATTAACAAATAATGGTCGAAGGCTATATAGATTCAGATATGGTAGGTGATTTGAACAAAAGAAAGTCTACTTCGGATTATTTGTTTACTTTTCCAGGGGGGAGCCATCTCTTGGCAATCAAAGCTGTAAAAATGTGCTACACTCTCAATTACAAAAGCAGAATATATTGCTGCTATAAAAGTTTGTAAGGAAATTCTACGGCTGAAGCATTTTCTTATAAAGTTTGGTTTGGAGAAGAAAGAGCATGTGGTTAGGTGTGACAGTCAAAGCACAATTGATTTGAGCAAGAATCCTACATTCCACTCTAAGACCAAGCACATTGAGGTGCGGTATCATTGGATTCGAGATGTCTTAGAAAATAGGTTGATAAAGATCAACAAAATTTATACTGATAGGAATCCATCAGACATGATGACGAAGACAGTGCCAAAGGAGAAGCACAAGTTATGTAGAGCTTTGGCAGGTATGGACAGTATGTGAGTTTTCAGTATGGAGGAGCCCTCCTCATAGATCTAGAGGGCGAGTTTGTTGGGATTGATCCATATTGGGTCCAATCCCATGGGAGTGTTTGGAGTTGAGCCCATATGGAAGTTATGAGTACATAGGAACTGAATCTACTTTATTAAAAGTGGATTTGAAATTTAAAATTTAAATTTCAAATTTCCTTTTAGTGAGTTGGTCAAAAAATAGAAATACTCACTTTTTGGAAATAACAAAAGGAGTTATTTCTCTTAAGGAAAGAAAGAGATTTAGTGGGAATTGGTAAGGAAGGTGAGATCTCTTTAGAGGAGCCATTGACATTATTTTGAAGCTTTCTTTTGGGATTTCTCTTAGAGAAGAAGTGTAGATTTTCATCAAAGGTTCTACCTCAAGTTTTTTACTCTTTTTCACGCTCTTATTTTGTCGACGGATTGGAGAAGCAACGTGTGCTTTCCGGTGGTTTTGTCCAATTGATTGGAAGATTGTTTGGGGCTTATATAGGTGAGAAAGTACCATTAAAATGGTGGTTGAGAGGTAACCTTGTATTCCTCCAATTTATTCATTTGTGTTGCATTCTCTTGTGATCCTTAAGCTTGGGTACAAAGCTTGAGAAGACTAAATCTTATAATCTCATTATCATTATAGTGGAAGCTTTTGACTATACGAAGTCCCGTGGTTTTTCTGCTTCACATTGAAGGATTTTTCACGTAAAAAATATTGGTGTTGTAGTTGTACTTTGTGGATTGTTTATTTATTTCTTTATTTCTTTCATTTTATTTCTTGGCTTAATATCCTTTGATTCACACATATACGGGAAATATTTGGTTCCTAACACTATCTCCATCTCTTCCCTATCAAATATTGCATACTTCACTGAGAACTTTAGAGTTATCTCAGCAAGGATGTCTTTCAGTACAGAACTATAAATATCAGATACTACATTTATCCAAAGAGAATCTATCAGGATCTATGTTCTTTTCATGTATGAGGTCTTGAAAACAATATACCAAACTAACAGCGATAGTTAATTGTCATGTGACAATAAAAATGCATATTAAATTAGATAATGAAGAGCAATGAACAAATGGGTAACAAATGCCATAGAACTCCAATCAATTTAATCTATTCTAAGCATATTCTAAGCAATAAAAAAATTGGCTTGCTTATTCTAACAGCAAAAACTTTACCCATTTGTTTAATCTACTCCAATCTATTATAAGCAATAAACAAAGTTTAGTGCAACTTGGGGAAAAGCATGGTCAGGGTAACCGAAACAGTAACCCAAGAATCCGACAGTAAAAACATGAAAGGTTAAAATAAATGTCTAATAGATACCCAAAACAATAAACAGAGTAAATAAGTTCATCTGAGTCATTCCCGGCAATGGATATCTCCGACAATAAAAACATGAAAGGTTAAAAAAATGTCTAATAGATACCCAAAACAGTAACAGAAGAAACCAACAAAGTAAATAAATTCATCTGAGTCATTCCCAACAACGGAGATCTATGCAACTTGGGGAAAAGCATGGTCAAAATAAATAAATTAGGTTATTCCTCCAACAATGTATTGGCCTATATATTGTAATTGTTGGCAAATTGGGCCAATTGGGTCCAGTTTGATGAGAGAGAGTGTCTGCGGACCCTACAGGCGAAATGGCAGTGATACAGGTGATATAGTTTTGTTACAGGTACTGTGAAGCATGGAAGAGGTGAAAGAAAGAGGAGAGAGAAAGAGGAGAGAGAAAGTGGGACCCAGGAGAGAGAAGGTGGGACCCACCTTCGGAGGCATGCCACCTGGACAGCCCACCTGGCCGAGCAGCCAGTCAGCAGGCCAGCCGCAAGGCAGCCCAGCCCAGCAAGCAGGCCAGGCCAGCAAGCAGGCCAGGCTTGCCTTGCCAGCAAGCCAGCCAGCCCGCAAGGCAGGCCAGCCCGGAAGGCAGTCCTGCCCAGCAAGCCAGCTAGCTCGCAGGCATGTCCTGCCGCAAGCCCGCAAGGCAGCTACCCGCAAGGCAGCTAGCCTCGCAACCGCGCGCTGGCTTTCCCGCATGCCGCGCGCGTTGGTTCTTCTCTCCCGCACGCACACCATATGTTCGACGATTTTCCAGAGAGAGAAAAGCTCTCGGAAAATCGTCTCGCGGGTTTTTAATAAACTTGAAAAAGTTACAGAGGCCATTATTTGGGTTTACAGGGGTATTTTCGGAAAAGAAGAAAGAAAAAGATGCAAGATCGGCCGCCCAGATGAAGCCACACATGTCAGATTCCAGATCGACGAATCTGGTTAAAGCGGGCTATGGTGTTTCTCATTCGACGTCGTCAGATACTCCCGCGAGTATTCTGATTCGTCCGACGCAGTGTAATAAAATGCGTCGCATTGCATGGAAGAAAAGCTGTTATTCAGTGTGACGCGCCTACGGTGCCGCGACACCATTGATCCAGATCGTGCGGCTAGTATTAAAGCCGACTGGATCTGACGCTATTTATGCAGATCCAGCGGCGAGAATCAAATCCCGCCTTTTTAAGTGAGATCCGACGGCTTAAGTTTCTGATTCCTTCTTCAGCCAATCAGAGCGCGACACCACTGCGATAGGGCGCGGCTACCGTGCGTCGCAGGCGCACCATATGGAATTAAAAGATTCCATTTGGAATTTTTTCAGAGGCCGAACTTGTTTATGCCATAACTTGTCCATCCGGTGGCCAAATCCGACGATCCAAATTGCACCAAGCTAGGTTTTTAATTCTCTTTCTATTGAGAATGTTTAGAGAGACTGGAGGCCGCGAGAAACACAGCAGAAATGGAGTTTTTGAAGAAAAGGGGAAAAACCTTTTGATTTTTGATCTTTCTTGCTCTGGAAATTGAAGATAGTCATTCTCCATCACTGTTCTTGTTGATGCCGATATATTGAAGTATTCTTGAAGGCTGGAAGAGCTTGATTGCATATGGCAAGGGTTTATTGACTACCAGATGAAGAAGAACATCGTCAATTATCAGAAAAATTGGTTGTGAGATTTTCTTATCTCTTTTATTATTTATTGAACCAATTCATTGTATGTTAAAGTAGGATAATGATGTTGAATGCCTATGGTGCATGGGAATCAAATGTATGCTAGCATTAGGCAAAGAAAAAGAGAAGAAAAATATTGAATGCCTTGCTAGGTTGGGATTTAATTGTAGGGCATCATTATAAGCCCCAAAAATTGTATCTGTTGTGGTGTGTTCGGTGGGTCTTGGACACCGGCTTTATGCCCGAATCGGCGTTGTTACGCCCTCTCGTTTTATCTTGGGAAAATTTAGGGTGAGCATCCTTGTCCTGTAAATGGCTAAAAGTTGAGTATTGAGTAAATACGAAGCCCATTGGGAATTACTCCGTGGATTAGCCATCACTCACTGTGGTGGTGAACCACGTAATCTTTGTGTGTTATGGTTTGTTTGATTATGTGCTTTGTGAAGTGCGTGGAATGAATTGCAGGATGGGTGTGCAAATCTGGTAGACCTGGCCACTGAGTGGTGTGAGGTAGATTTGCATACGATTGTGTTTGGGACAGGTTATTTTATAAACATCACTAGGCAGCAAAGAAAAATCAAGGGAGAAATTATTCACACTGATTCATCCCCCCCTCTCAGTGTCATTCAAGGTTTATCACAATGCACATTTGTACAACTCAGTTAACTCAGTTTTTCCCCACTTTATGATATCTCCCGTTACTATTTTCTTAAGAATCCGAAGCTCAGTTTTTCCACACTTTGATATCACCCGTTACTATTTTCTTAAGAATCCGAAGCTTAGGCAGACTGCATTTCTCACTGTTGCAGCTTCAGAATCAGCTTACGATTTGAGATCAAGATGAACCCAGGCCCTAGAATTTTTTTTTTTTTTTAACCCACGAACAATGAAAAGAAATAGAAAAAAATTAAAGTAACAGAGAGCAACGGTGGGAAAGAAATAGGGAGAGTGAAAGAGATAGAGATAGAGATAGAGATAGAGAGAGAGAGAGAGAGGGGGAAGGGAAAGAAGATACATGTGGTTAATGGTTTCTGTAATTTAGGATTTCTCAAGTTGAAGAACAAGGAGCAGTGGCGGACTCTAGCAGCGGCAGTCTGCGGCGAGTTGAAGAAGGGGGAGCAGCGGCAAAGTAATAAGGAAGATAGTAAAAATTTCGAAACACAGAGATAGAGTTCATTGAGTTACCACCGTAAAAAGGTTAGGAGAGTTTTGATAAAATCTCATGTTTTGTTTTTTTTAGTTAATTAAATTCGATTATATATTACAATCTCTTTAGTAAATTAAAATCTCATGTTTTGTTTTTTTATTTTTTATTATATTTTTTAAAATTAAATTCGATTACAAATTTTTGATAAAATCTCTTTAAGTAATCTGAGGATATAATTGTCCAAAAAATATTGATGATGATGAATGTCATCACCAAATTGAATGGGCGAGATTATTTTCAAAAACAAGGTAGGTGGGAGACATTTTCAATCAAATTAAAGGATGATTGCCTTTTAGAATTCCAAGAAGGGAGGTGGGAAAAATTTTCTCTTCTTTTTAAGAATGAATCCAATCAATAATGTCACAAAATATTATATATCACATAAACACGTAAAGATACATGAACCAAACTAGCAATTACATGGGCATGGGACAAGACAGTAATCAAAAAAGTCGGCGACAAAATATCCAAAAAAGAAAAATAATAGACAACATGTGTATTTTTTAGTGGTTAACACGTTGTTTCTTAGAACATTAGATACCCATGATGTAATTTAATATTTTTTTAAGAACGAATCTAATCCATAATGTCACAGAATATCATATATCACGTAAACACGTTAACCGAACTAACAGTAATATTCAAAATCGACTACCAAATATCAAAAAAAAGGAAAATAATCGACAACACGTGCATTGTTTAGTAGTTAACACGTCAGTCTAACACACTGAAGATCTACCTATTAATAAAAAAAAAATCATGGGATGAGTTGGAGAGGAACTAGTAAACAGCACAAAAAAAAATTTTGAAAAATCAAACTTAAAAAAAAAAAAAAAAAAAAAAAAAAACATTGAAAAGCCCTCTATAAAATGTCTCCACAAAATCCTCCTTTCCAAATCCATCACTACTAACTTGAAGAAGAAGGAGAAGATCATGGCACGTCAATCATTGCTTTCTATACTGATTCTTCCACTTGTTGCACTCTTGTTCACTGATGGTGCCATTGGGACGGAGAATTCCTCGAGAAGGGGCCTTAGAAATTTATAATGCAGTCTAACTGTAACCTTGTGTTGTATATGAACAGCAATCACGTTCTCTGGGCTTCTCATACTAGCCGTAAAGGCACATCTTGCAGGGTGATCTTGCAGAACGATGCAAACCTCGTCATCTACTTAGGCAGCAATCATGTTGTTTGGAACAGTAGTGTTGGACTTTGTGTTGTCATTATTAGAAACTTGACTGATGTGACAGTGTTTGTGAACATTTAATCAGAGATATGAGGAGAGAGAGTGTCAGTGTAGGAAAGAGAGTGTCAGTGCAATGGCACAGATGTGGCAACTTCGCTTGTGTGTTCTACAGTATTCTATATGTGTTTCAGATGACTTGCAATGAGTTGAATGAAATTTTACACTAATTTTGATGAGAGAGAGTGTCTGTGGATCCCACTGATGATGTGGCATAGTTTCTGATGATGTGGCCGAGTTTCTAATGATGAGGCAATGTTGCGACATCTTGAAGCATTACATGAAGAAAGAAGATGTAGAGAGAGAATGAGGAGAGAGAAAGAGGAGAGAAAATATTGGTGGGTCCCGCAGCAGGTTCATGAAAATCCGACAGTGGAAAGATGTAGAGCGTCGAGTTATCTTTCCAACGCAACTTGAATCACTCAATTTCGACGTCGGATGAGAGAGATATCACAGTTTCTGTCAGATCGTTCGAAAAAGTCTTTAATACATTTGTTCGGGGGCATTTTGGGTAAGAAGAAATGTAGAAAATTCCAAATCGACTGCTAAAATGAAGCCACGATGCTCAGATCAACTTTGAATGGCCCAGATCAAGGCGGGCTAGGGTGTATCAGAGCCAAAGCGTCGAGATTCCATCGCGTGCCTTCGGATTGGTTGGATGCATGTTATTACAATGGTCTCTGTTGCATGGAGTACTAGGCTTGATTCCGTGTGGCTCATGCGCGGTATTATGGCGGATCAGATCCAGATCTAGAGGTTCACCTGATCTTCGATCACGCCTGACGCGATTTATTCAAATCCGACGGACTCTAGTCAATCCCGCCTTTTAAAGGCTTATCCGACGGTCATATATAAAGATCCCTCTTCTTCCAATGTGGCGGCGATTCCATGTTGCACGGGTGTATGATAAGCCTCCGAAAGATTTTATTTTGAATTTTCTGATTGGTCGAACTTCAAATCGTCATAACTTCTTCATCTGAGTTCGAAATGAGTCTGTTCAAGTTGCAATTTCCTTATTTTAGAGCCCTCTACCTATTGGGCACCTTTGGGAGTTGAAAAAATGAAGATAAAAATTGAAAAAAGCATTTTGAAGGCAGAGAGAAGGTTTTCTAAAGTTTTGTGTCATGTGGAAATGATCAATCACCAACTACCTCTTTTCTACCAATAGAGTGCTAAATCCCTATGAGAGGTCAATAGAGTGTTTATGTTTACATTCATGGTGATTATGGATTATGTGGAAGAGATTGAAAGCCTGTGGATGAGGTGTGTTCTATGAATCGATCTCTATCATCATTGAAGGCTGTTAGAGAGTACCTGAGAACAGTATGAAGCTTCAGAGAGATTGTTGGCCATTCGAAAGTATTGTTTGTGAGATTTTTCAATTCCCTTATCTATATATGCTTTCAATATATTGTATGCTAGCGTAGGTGAAAATTATTGAATACCTAACTAGTGGGAGAAAATTGTAAGGCAAATTTATAAGCCTAAAAATTTGTTATTTGCTTCCCGTGGGTGCAGGTTAAGCATGGTGTGTTCAGTGGGTGCTGGACACTGGCTGTTAAGCCTGAATCTTGGCGTTGGTGCGCCCTCTCAGTTTTATACTGGGAAAACCTAAGGTTAGTATCCTTGTCTTGTAAAAGACTAAAAGTTGAGTGTTGAGTAAATACGGAGCCCGTTGGGCATTACTCCGTGGACTAGCCATCACACACTGTGTTGGTGAACCACGTATATCCTGTGTTGTGGACTGTTTTTATTTTTCTGGTATATTTTAGAGTACGTGGAATGACTTGCAGGATGTGTGTGCAAATCTGGTAGACCTAACCACTGAGTGATAGCGAGATAGATTTGCATGCGCTTGTGTGGATGTGAAAAGTTAGGTCTCCATCAGCTCTGGGCAGCAGTAAATAATTAAGAAGAATTTTCAGACACTAATTCACCCCCCTTCTCAGTGTCATATCAAGTTCATCAAGTAGGACCGCCACCGTCGTGAACAATCACCAGCTGGTCCTTCAAGGTGATGGAAATGTTGTCATCTATGACATCCATGGTTCTGCACTTTGGGCTACAAACACTCACAGGATTAGTAGTGATCCTCTGCTCGAATGAAGCTGTGTTCTTTAGATCTTCAAATTTTTGTGTGTTTTTGAGTAATTTGAATTTGTTGAACTTGTAATGGTGGCAAGAAAGTCTGCGAGATCCCAAATTACATGTTTCTGGAATAATTGTCCGGCTTTTCTTAGTAGTGATGTTATGTGGACGTTCAATAGCGCCTCAGATTTCCATTGGTTTAATGAAGTGTGTAATCAGCTGCTGATGCAATGACGAAGGTGGTTGGTTGATCTCTCCTTTGGGCCCTTCTGTATTTTCTCTTTTCTCTTTAATAAAAATTTTTCTGATTAACGCAAAAAATAAATAAATAAATAAATAACACCGGAAGATTTAGATAATGGGTCTTTCTGAATGTAACCGACCGGTTACAATAGAATTTTGGGCCTTTTTTTTATCCGGAGTAACTCTCTTTTATTACCGTCCGTTTTTATGAATATAAGGGCAAAAATGTCAAATCAGTTTTCCATGCACACTTCTCGAAACAAATGCAATTAAAGGGTATAGTTTTAGTTTTTAAGAAGAAAATCGATCTTTGAGATCCAACAGTTACAAAATCGATGACAAAGTCCGGTTGTAAGTTGTAACTATGGTTAATTTTTAGATATCCGGTCGTATTGGTCGATCTGTAGTGGTATCCACAGTGGGCGATATGAATACCTGATCAATACGGGAATAGATGTTTGATTGAGGTTGTCATTCATAAATGTATTCCGATTCAGGGTATCCATATGTACTTATGCGATACCGTATCAATTTCCATAGTGACCGATACTTGTTCTGATGCATAAACTTAAACCATGGCTGTAATCCAGTCGATGATAATCAAACAAAGCCTTACATAATTTCCTTGTGGATGAACAAAATAATTTATTTAAAAACCTACATTTTGTGTTCTCCTTTTTGGGTGATCAAACCTTCTCTACATTGATTAGTTTTAACCTTGAAAAGGAAGGAAAGAGAAATCAACCGCATATACCCTTTCTACCAGTTATCTTAGAAGGACATTAAAAATAGAATTAGAATAAAAATTGCAAGAAAAAGAGAGAAGACCCTAGTTTAAGACAAATTTATCGCTTACCTTAAGAAAATAAGAGACGAAACCTTAAATGACTATATAAACATTAAGGCTATGTGTATTTTAACAATCTAAAATATAAAGTTATATACATCTTAATACTATGCTAAACAAAGCAGATATAATCCTGTAAGTTTGACTGATATCCAAATCCGAATCCGAATTCGATTATTCGAATTTGGATTCTCCTAAATGGATGCAAATTCGAATCAGAACCTGATTTTTGGCTATCCAATTACATCCTTGGTTGGGGGTTCTTTCTATGTATGTGTAGTCCATGTAGACGTAAAGGCTATGTTTGGTTATAAGGGAAATGGGAAAGGGAAGTGAAGGGAAACTATTTTCCTCTTTGAGTCGTTTAGTTGCATGAAAAGTGAAGTGAAATTAATTTTACACCGGTTGTTTTGTTCGATGTAAAATTGATGTAAATTTTCAAAAATTTGTAATCTAACATACTTTAATAAGTTATATATATATATAATTGAAAAAATTTCATCTACATCCCATCAAGGATTACTAACATCATTTACACCCACAAGATTGCAAAAACACACCAGACCCAAAAACTTGTTGACAACAAAGAAGCCACCGCGAAAATCCCGAGAGCGAGCACGCATGAACATTCAGGACGAATGACCAAAAAAGGAAAAGAAAACCCTTTCCGTCTCTTCTCCCCTTCTTCTTACCTCCGCCTAGATTTGCGGACACACCAAACCCCAAGCTCGCACCCCATCTAAGCTTTGAAAGGCCATGAAACGAGACGAATGGGGAACGTCGACGACACCCAACCCCTTGCGACCGAAACCAGCCAAAGTCAACGCAACACACGCCCGCGAACCGACAATGGTGTGGTCGCACTCCCACCAAAACAAAAAAGGCGTGATGAAGGCACTTTGGCCCCGCGACTACACGACACTCCGGAGCCCCTGTAAACCGAAACCTCAGGGTCGAACCCACCACGACACCCCGACAGCCCCTGTAAACCAAACTCTGTGCCGCCACAAACCACCCCGCACCACTACAAGCACAGAAAACCCCACTTGAAGCCTCACACAATAAAACACAAATGGCGGCCGGACCGATCCCCCGGAAGGAGCGGCGATGACGACGATGACCTCATGGCATGCCCATTGCACTCTTGATCAAACCTAAGCGAACCGACTCACCTCCTTCCTCTCCAACGCGTCTTCATCTAATGCACTCGGTTCAACAAAGATGGGAAAACGACATGGCGCTTGGAGACTCGATGGGTGAAATTGGTGAGATTGGAGGACCGAGTAATGAGCCCCGCAGAGTCGGGAAACCAGTGCCTTGCATGCTTGGTGGAGATTTCGGGGGGCGAAGCAAATGTTGGAGTGGGTTTGCGTGATGGGACGCAGAGGAGAAGGAGAGGAAAATGAGGAGGAGAGAAGATGAGAGAGAGAGACAGAACTTGAAGGTCAAATTAGTAAATTAACATAATTTTAGTTTCTCAATTTATAATATGAGGGGTAAAACCGTATTTCAACAATTTTAGTGATTTTCGCGTAAGTGGACCTAGGTGATGTTTTGCAATCTTGTGGGTGTGTGTGTTACAATCTTGATGGGGTGTATATATAAATATATATATATATATATATATATATATATATATATATATATATATACCATTAAGGGAGTGTTAAACTTGTTTTAGGTAAAGATTACCATTAAGGGAGTGTTAAACTTTTTTAAGGTAAACATTAGATTTTATTGATATGAAACAAACAAAAACATTGAAGAAAAAAAAAATTCAAATCCAATTTCCCCACCTTCGGCATGGCCATCAGCATGGGATCAAACAGATTACATCGCAAATCTATACCTAAGAAGCCTTTATGCATCCCACAAAACTTCATGTTTAACTCTATCTGGGCAACTGGCTCAATAATTCCAAGGAAAAATAGATTTTTGTTTTCCAAGTAAAGAAACACCAAAATTCCAAAATGACATGTACAATGGTATGATGCACTAGAACTGAGACCTTTGCTGTTACAACTGAAACTCCCATTCCTCTAATAACGAATATGTTTCCATCTATTCATTCTCGAAAAAGATCTCTTTAAAACTTACTTCTACATAACCCTGATAAATGATTGACATGTTCGCTCCCTCCCCATCTCTGCTTCCTTTTGGACTTCGGGCAAAAAACATACTAATTTGAGAAAGTAATTTCAAGAGCTGTTATCGTTCGGTTTTGGTCGATCCTCCGATTGGGACATCTATCACACAAGAAGAAAGACAATCAAGTTGAACGGGTTGGATAATCCAGGGACAACTCCGATGCCTAAGTTAGCTCAAGGACAATAAGCAAATGAACTCAGGAAGAAGGTATCTAAGTTTAAGGTAGAAAGGGCAATTTGATAGCAAAATGAATGTGAGATCTTGTATCCAAAATTAGGTGTATTTACCTTCGTGATGAAGATAATTATAGAAAATGGAGTGACCAGATGATATTCCCTTGCAATTGTGGCAATCCCGAGATCTTAGGGTAATCCCAATTGTGGTTTGGGAGTCCTGTGCACTTATTCTAATGTAATTCATGATCTTTGCCCTCTAATAAGAATCCAATGATTAGATCATGGATAATCGTCTCAAGGTGTTCTAATGATATGATAGAACATGCCTCGTCTTCTCTGGATAATTCGACATGTGGCAGAAACCGCTACAAAGTGGATAACTCAACGGTTTCCTCCCAAACAGATATCCCGTACTTGGTATGTTGGTAGTAGGCACAAAATGGTGTACGTTTCCAGGCCCTAAAGATGTTGACACGTCTTGGCATAACTAGTTGATCCATGTGGTGCCATGAATAAGTCTTTAGTTGGCTTCATTATGAACAGTTTTAACAGTTGTCCTTTGCTCTTTCAAGCTCAACGAGTTCGAGTTCGGGAGAGCAACCTTGTTTTGTACGAGCTTGTTTTTATTAATGCTATGACCTCACGTGCTGATTTATGATCTGAGAGGTCGGCTTGAGTAGAGTTGACTTGACAGCCAGAATTGAACCGTACAGAGAGGTCAGTTTTGTTGAGATGGGATCGTCAAGGACGAACCAAAGTGGACCTTTTTTATTCGCCTTTAATGAAGGCGTGATGGGCTGATCCAAATCAGCAATAAATCTGATTTCTTTTGAAAACTGTACTTTTGGCGGAATATCTTCATTTCATTTAATGTTGACATCGCTTCAATGAGAAATAACTGCCATGTACAACATTCTGCCGCGCGAAATGGAGACATCTAAGGTTGTCGTTATCACATTTATTGGTGATACGATGTGTCATTGATTCGGTGTCCGCCATGTGGATGTTGCGCCAGTCTCTCAAAGGGGCAATTCGTCTTTTCGGATCTGGCGATCATTTTGCCAGTTGCAATGGCTGCTAGGGAGACGCCAGGTGTATCATTTCTGGGGAAGGCAAAACCTTCAAACTAATACCACCTGCCACTTAGTAGTTTCTGACAATTACACCCATTCCCATTTAATTGACGCTAAAAACCCAAAAAAATTGAAAGACAGTTATACCCTATGATTTTAAGTTGAGAAAAATGAAAGTTACTATTTTAACTTTATATTGTTAACAAAATCCTAATTTTTCTGAATTTTCTAATTGAGTTTGCCGCCATTGGGTTCATCAGTTGTACTTCAACAGTATCTAGTTTCTTTATTCAAGTACTCCTCACAATTTAAGACGATTCAGATCGTAGACTCGGCTCTTAACTTTCGTTGCCGACTGAAATTTCGCTATTGGTGTAAAAGTTGCTAATCTCTTATTAGTTCGTAGTTGGAATTTTGGTTTGTGTGTTTGGATGATTGTTTGAAGTTTGGCCCTAGATATCATCCATTAGGGTTTCTCAGTTTTGGAGGGTATTTCAAGCTCATTTTCGAACCTTTTTCAGCTTTTCTCGTTACTAGATCGTCAAATATAGTGTTTTT
Organism: Protea cynaroides; assembly: GCA_028583415.1. Lineage (NCBI taxonomy): Eukaryota > Viridiplantae > Streptophyta > Magnoliopsida > Proteales > Proteaceae > Protea > Protea cynaroides. Next base: position 23,915,606 of record CM053276.1, read on the forward strand.
TTTTTCAAGCTTTTTAGTCAGTCTCCGGGTGAATTCGAAAAACTCGAGGGTCAGACCTCGGCATCAGCTTAGCTCTTTAACATACAGAGTGATGTTGTCATTTTATTTACTTGTTCAGAAAGGGAAATTTGTAGAAAATTTTGAATATTCAATATATTGCAGCAAAAGCCATGAAATGAAATGTTTTGGATAGGACTGTGACTTGGATTCTCCCTCAGATGATATTTTAGAAGACATCTTCTAGATTTCTCTCTTTCTTGAGCTTTGTTTTATTTTATAATTAATGATGGTATCATTCTAATTAATAAAAATACTAAAACCTCTTTCACTATCAATGATCGGAGAACTCTGAAATTTCTCACTAAAACTTTGAACATAAGAAGCAAGAAAGAAATGGAGAGAGAGAGAGAGAGAGAGAGAGAGAGAGAGAGAGAGAGAGAGAGGATGAATGTTTCTAGGCTTATCTTGTAAAAAAGAGGAAAAATGTTTCGTGCAACGTGAAGAGCGATGGAGTGGTGTTGTCGTCGGAATATTGTCGGGGTCTTGGTGCAAGATGCCGGATGTATGGAATATGCTCCGCTTCTTCTTCTATGACAAAGCAAAATCAATTTCAGGGTTTTTATTCTTTGTAAAAACGCATTTTGAGGAAAGGTAGGGTGAAAACGATACTAAGGGTAAATAGGACATTTCAACTTCCATTAAGAGTATTCTTGTCCGTAAAATTATTAGTGTTAGCTGACATCATCATTTAACAAAAATCAGTTAAAGGAATGGGTCTTTTGTTACATGTTTTTGAAATTAGGATGGTATGTGTAATTATCATAAACTAAAGGATGGTAGGTGTAATTAGTACAAACTATAGGGGTAGTATGTGTAATTTTCCTTTCTCATTATTGTAAAAATTTATTATCACTTCTTTATACCTAGTGGTATTAAACGGTTATTATTCATTATTCATTATTTATTCTCATAAATGATATATTATAAATAACTCATAAACATAAATATAAACTATACCAAAGAGAGCCTTAGTCATAAGAAACCACATAAAAACTGTTTAATAGAAACTGATAAACCGGTTGTTAATCAATTGGGTTTTGATTTGGAAAATAACAATGGATTATTAATTGATTTGATTTTAGTTTCTACTAATAACAAACTTAAACTAAATTGAATTGAACCAATAAGCTATTTATGAACCGATTTACACCCTTGCACTAAACCGATTATTAACTACCAGTAAAAGTACCATTGCCAGTACAAATCCTACAATAACCATGTCCAGAAAACTGGAACTAATTTTCAAAATAGCTTGCCACTTCATGCCTCCCAAATATGCAATTAACTCACAATCTGCACTCATTTCCATAAAATCTTACCCCTTTGTCCCTTCACTCATAAGGAATAGCCTTTGGTTCATAATTCAGACTATACACGAATTTAAAGCCATAAAATAAGATGTCTATACATTCTTGTTGGGATTGGGAGTGTGCAAATAAGAAGAATTAACGTTCTTCAACATCCCATCGTGGATGCCTACATCCAAGAGAGAAAAAAACGACTTTCTTTATTCCCAAGAATAGTTTATAAAATTCTCTACCTGACAGAGTGTTTCCCTCTGTTAGCGTTACCTAGGTTTTTTCACACAGAAACAATATATAGGCAAACCTAAAAACCCTAATCCTCATACAATTATCGATTTATCCTTGTACATGCAGTAGACTCAAACCTTAATACAAGTACATTCCCAGTAACTGTGTGGACCCCACAGAATACAAGAACCAAACCCGATAAATCTCCACCTGGCTTAGATTCTGCAAGCCACCTTGAAGAATAATCAGCTGATGTTGATTCTGTAAACATGTCCATCGTCTTTACTAAACACTATACCCAAACCTGTATAGCCCACACCCCGTCAAGGTTTCACCGTCATACGATGTGATGTGACTCCACCTCTCCCAATGTTGTTGCATCACCAGAAAGATCATCGTTACTCAGAGTCCTCCTGCAATTCCAGTTTCACCTGAAACCTGAGCCTCTCACCTCTACATTTCCAATGTAGATTTAGAGATCCGACTCCTTGTCCCAATCCACCAATCCTCCTTTACCTCACTATGCAATATCAACTGGCCATGATGCGTATCGTGTCGGGACTCTAATTATCCGTCAGATCTAGAGAAAAACCTTTCTGATTTGACCAGATCCATGAACAGTTATCATCATCCCATCAATCCGATCAGAATCTCCCAGCCGTCTCTGACCACCAGCTGCCCCCGTTCTCACAGCCACAGCCCCCGAAGACCCTGGCTGGATTTGCCTAACATAATTCCTAGACAAGTCCGCAAGATTTTGAAAAACAATACCCTGATAATGCTCAGTTCTTCCACCCTATTCACTGGCGTGGAGACCATGAAACACCATCAACCCACCTTCCAGTACCGTAGTTCCACCTTGTAAACCAAGCAAGACCCTATCATATTGATCTCCATTATAACAAGATGTTCTACTGCCCTGATTGATCATCGATGCTCCTGTCTGTGCATCGATGCCATGAATGAGAGAGGCAGCCTCCCTATCTTTTTTTGGCCTGCCTGAGTCCTCGACTGTCGTCACCAGATCTTGTTCGAGAAACCTTGTTTCATCCGTCATTTTATTCAAATAATTGCTTATTTCAATACTTGCCTGATCGTAGCCAAAGATAGGGGTGCAAGTTTCAACCCAAAGTGACCCTGAGGCCCACAAATTAGACTCAATTACCCCTCCTATATCTAGCAAAAGTCTTCTATACCTTTTCTATGCACTTTTCTTCTCTCTTCTTTTGTGCTTAAATTGATGTGACGACTCAATGCAAAATAAAACAAAAGAGAAAAGACAATAAAGCAAAAGGAAAAGACAAGAAAAGCAAAAGACAAATTGACTTCTTTTATGGTATACTTACCTTTCCTTACTTAGTCCGAAAAGTAATTATAGTTTAGTTCTTTGTTAATTAAGTTAAAGGAGTTCTCTTAAGATCTGTCTTACCTATAAAATATTATTTTTAAACCTTCTTTCGTTGTTGTGAAATTTTCCCACGTAGGTACTTTCAGGCCCGACAGTCTCTCACACAAAAAGACATTAGTTTTCACTTAGAAGACCTTGACTGAATAGCATCCCTTCTTGGGCTTTTAGTCTTTCTCGACCTTTCCCATAGTTTTCAACTAAAGCTTAAAAATGTTATACGAACACCTTGGTAGAAGACAAAGATCTTAAGAACTCAAGGAAACTACTCACTATTCATAGTAATAACTAATTACAACACAAATCTTTAAGCATAGAAGAACCTCTGAAATCATACCGTCAGAGTGCTCGGTTACAGCAATTCGGTTACTCAGACTTCACCATGAGCAATAGTCGTACTCAGACTTTCAACACTCTTCTCCGACACAGGTTGTCGGCTTAAGAGGAAAGAAATGAAAAACAAAGAAAATTACAAAGTTGATTACAAGAGAAGAATAGAGGTTGCAGGATGAATATCTTTAGCACTCACTATGCCTCTCAGATAATCGGTGCCTTCTTCTGGAATTTGCTTCCTTATTTATACCCAGTTCGGCCACGGACTTCAAATAGTTTTAAATCCGTAGCTGGATAACGTCTAGATTCTCAACCAATCAGATCTTGATAAGGTTGCCAACATGCCTCGACATAGGCTATTGCTTGATCACGTGAACACAGACTGGTGTCGGTGAATCAAGTTTTCTTTTCTTTTCTGAAAGATGCTTCTGCCAGTACACTAGCTTTTGGGTCCCACCATTTTGTTTCGAGTCTCTTTTATTGCCTAAAGTGTCCCTGGTGTCGGGATTAAAGCCGAGCCGGATTCCTTATGGTCCATCCGCAAAGACCCCATTTTATTCTTTTTTGGTTAGGCCACATTATGGTTCAGCCATGTTGTTTATATTATGTGCTTCTACGTCATCTAGATTGTAATCAGATGCATCCAGATCATCTATTACTTCTTTCTTGTTCTGGTAACTTTGTAGGGTTGCTTCGAACTCATCATCGGACGATTCTGTTTTGCCTTGTTTGCAGAGTAGATCGTAGTACATTTTCATCTCTGCTTCTTCTTCCTGTAGTAGTCTCTCTATATCTTCTTGTACTTCTATAGGCTCATCTGTTCCAAAGCCTTCCAGCCATCTTACTTTGGTAGTCCAGTTGGTTTGGATTATGATTTTGTGGTCTTCGTAATATGTTTTGTACCGGTATGGAATAGTTCATTCAAGCTTCTTCTTTATATCTACCAGTTTTTCAACTCTTCTTCTCTTTTGGTCAGTCTCTGTTGTTATTCTTAGATAATTGAATTCTTATTTAGGTTCTTCAAGGGAGGCTGGCAGCATTTTGTAAGATTACCCCAGTTGGACAAGGTTTGCAGTTTTGAAAATGGTGCTGACAGACTCCTTAGAATGTTCTATTAACGCTAAAGCTGGGGCTCCTATTATCTTGATTCTAATGGATTTCCCTGGGTGTTCCTTGAAGGCATCTCGAAAAACCCTTTGCAACTGTTCGTTATGGATTTTATCAATTCTAATGTTGGGATGAACTAGAACTCGTTTTAAAAATCCAAATTCAAAAAGGTCATTAAAATCTTCTTAATTTGGTCCCCTTAACTAAGTTTATGGCAAATAAGAGATGGTTGGGTCCTAACTTATATTTAATCCTATATGCATGCCTATACATTAAGTCTCCTCTAACAACTCGATGTATGTTTTTATAAAAGTTGGTGTATTAGTTCATGACTTGTTTGGCCAACTCAGTATGTTTCTTTGACACTAAATCAGCATGTTCTTCCATGGTTATTCCAGAGGAGAGTCTAAAGGCCTCTAGAGTTCTAAGACTGGAAATTGAAACTAATGTAGACTTGGGTTGTTCTAAATGCAAGTCGTTAAGGTCAATCAAATTAAATTGTTTGGTCCTAACCAAATCTTCAGACTGTTGTTTCGCTTTTGTTAATTTTCATTTTTGGAATGCATTCCAATTAAAGTAGGCTTCTAAGCTAAAAACTAGGTCAACTAAGAAACTGTGTCCTGCCTAATCATTTGGACGCAAGCCGAAGCCTAGGGACAAGACATGAGCTAATAGAGATAGCTCAAATAGGTTGTAGTTCTTATTTGCAGTTCTTCCCCTGTAATCTCTTCTCAGTGGAACCCTACTATTGATAATATCTTCTTCTTTTCCAAAGTTGAGGGGATTGAATGGATAGATTATTGGCACCATGATTCTCCTGTACCAGTTAAACAAAAGTTAGAAAACCTAATTGACCAAAGGTTCTGGTCATCTAAAACATATTCTATTTAATCACTATCTTCATTGTTTTCTACACCTTCTTCTTCTCCTACCATTTCTCTTGTAAGAGCATCTGCTAAGGAGTTCTTTTCTTCAGGGACATGTTCTACATCATAGATGTATCTATGTAGTTTTGTTTGTCAATACTGGAGTTTTTTTTAACTTTCCTTAATTTTCTATTTTTAAATCCTACAAAATATTTACAATCTGTGTGAATCAGAAATTTATTTTGTATTACAAAAATATCAAATTTATTTAGCTTATAGAATAGCCCAAAGTTCTTTCTCGAATGTACACCATTTTTGCTGTGTGGTAGAAAAGGTCCCCGAAGCATACCTGCAAACAACCTCATTTATTTGTCCTTTGGGTCTGGCTAATAAAACTGCAGTCTAATAATAATCTGAAGCATCTGTTTGAATAATCATGAAATCTTCTTCTTTTGGTAACCTTAATTTGGGCAAATTTTTACAAATCTCTTTTATTTGTATAATTCTATCTTCATCTTCTTTGTTCCACTTCCATTTGTATCCATTTTTGAGCTTTAACCCTAAAGTTGCCCTTAATTCTACTAATCTGGGTATGAAATCTCCCACATAATTCAAACAACCTAGAAATCTTTGTAATTGTTTTACATCATAAATTTTGTTATTGAATTTTTTTATTTTTTCTAAAACATGGGGCTATAACTCTATTTCTCCTGAATCTATTACCAGGCCTAAAAAGTCTATCTTTTCCTGATATAGTTTAGCCTTCTTTGCACTAATAATTAAACCATGATTTTTAATACTTTCTACTATTTGTTTTATGTGTTCTCTGTGTTCTTCAATGGTTTTACTATAAACAAGAACGTCGTCTATATAGACTATACTATAAGCGTTATGATCTTTGAATATATTGTTCATTCTTCATTGGAATATTTTTGGGGCATTTTTAAGCCCAAATGGCATTACCAGTCATTCATACTAAAATTTATTGTTTATATTAACTGCTGTATATTTTATGCTATTTTCTGTCATTCTTATTTGCCAGTAACCTGATTTATAATCAAACTTACAAAACCATTTACTTTCCACTACTCTTTCTATTAATCTATCCTTATTAGGTATTCTATAGCCATCAAACTTTGTATAATCATCTAATTCTTTATAGTTGATTATCATCCTAGCTTTTCCCCTAAGGATTTCGGCATGATTTCTTACTATGAAGGTTGGGCTGTTATGAGGACTAGTGCTTTCTCTAATTAGTCCAGCTTCTTTTAGTTTTTTACACTGTGTTTTCATTTCTTAAAAATCTTCTTGATTTACTAATATTTCTTTTGGTCTAATTATTCTACTAGGATATATCATAATTAGTTTTGCTTTAGCTTTTTCCCATAGTTTTTGAAGGTCTTCACTAAAATTTTCTTTTAAATTTTCTCTACTCTCATTTTCATATTATTTTTTAACAATTTCTTCTATCCTTAGATTATTGTGATGTTCCATTATTTTATCTTCAAAATCATCTTCTATGTCTATCGATTCTATGATTTCTAAATCTATTATTTTGCATTGTCCTATAGACTCTATTTCTAAATATTTTTCAAATTCATCTGTATCACTTTCTTCTATACATTTTAAAGCTGGAGTTTTTTTCTATCTATTCATGGGCATGGTCCACCATGCTTGCTGTAGAACTCTAGTCTAAAAGTAAAGAGATCCACAAGTTTGAAGTATCAATAATGCTATAAGCAGGTCATTGAAGGGGAGTGTTAACTAAGTGAGGATGCTGCCCTAGAGTGATATGATCTAAATATTGACAAAAAAAGATGATATTTTTGTAGAAATACGTTTCCTAACAAGAGATCACAACCACCATGGTCTTGTTGCCAAATTTCAGTAATTAAAAATTTATGATTGGCTATGGCAATGGGCACATTATAAGCTACGGTATCATATTTATGTAAATTATCATTAGCAAGCTGGCCATATTTTGGTCGTTCGACTAGTTGCCAATATAAGGAGGAAGAAGGTTAGCTTTACCACTACAGAAAAAACTTTCACTATCTATATACACATGAACTCTAAAGAGTTTATATCTAGGGAATGTAAGATCTACATTGATATAACTACTATTGGCACTTGTGATTACATTTTGTATACTAACTGAAGGTTAGGACCATTCAGGCCAGGGCCATTCTGTTGTCTAGTTTTGTAAATATCCTTTAAGTTTTGCCCGATTAGTAGCTGGTATAGTTCTTTATTTCGATCAAATTCGAAATATTTTTCCAATATCTCTTCTGTTTGGACCTGTTTGGATACATAAAAGCAGAATTCATCTGTTTCCCATAGAAAGGGTTCTGTTTCTTTTTCATAAAATTAGTTTTACAGTCACTACAAGTACATTCATTGCCGGAACAATCACTTTTGGAATTAGAGAACTCATTAAGGGGGTAGACATTATCTTCTCGAACTTTATCAGATTCAGAAGTATAAGAATAGACACTATTTTCTTCGTCAGAACTATACTCTATTGGTTCTAACTGATTTTTATCGGCTAATTTTATTAATCGTTCTACTTTATTTTGTTCACAATTATTTCGTTTTCTTTTTTCTGGACAATTTGTACCTATATGTCCCTTTTATTTGCATATGTAACATGTAAGTTTACTATGATCTCTAGGTTTGGTATTTGACCTATTGAATCTCTTTTTTCTAAAATATTTATTTTTCTTCTATTTATTTCTGTCTTTATCTTTGTTCCATAACTTATAGGTTTTGCTTCTCCTAAACCTTTTGAACTTTTTTTTATTATAAAATTTATTTTTATTTTTCTTTTTACTTTTATAGCAACCGAAAGCTGGTGTTAATTTCATATTTCGTCTATACACTTGTCTAAGACCTTCATCTCGGTCTTGAATTGCTCGTTCTAATTTTTATATTTGTTTTGTCTGACTACATAATTTTGCTATATATCTTCGTATAAAGATTTTTCTTTTTCCAAGGTTATCTTTATAACCTGGTTTTGTCATTTCTTCTTTATAGGCTTCTGTTATGGCTTCGTTATAAGGATCTGGTAATTTGTTAAAGAAAGATTCTAAGCTTGGAGGTTGTTCTAATCCAAGTAAATTCATATAATAATTTTTGTAACTTGTCATATATTTTTTAAATATTTTATTTTACAGATTTTTAGTTTTTTTAATTTAAACCTCCATTTTGGAGCTTCTTCTTCTTCTTCTATATCTATTCTTACATAACATTTCTTTATATAATTAGCGAATTCCTTGGGTCCTACATGATTAGTTGTTGTTTCATTGTAATGAGTATTCTTCCAAGCTATGTGGGTAGGTATTTTTTCTAATCCTTTAAACCAGTTGGCTACGTTTCCTCTTAGATTAGTTTTTAAATATTCATTCATTTCTTGTCTAGTTCGACCACTAAATAATCCAGAGATTATTTTCACTCTTTTACCACTGATCTACCAAGGTTTTCTAATCTTCTATATTATCTAGATCTAACCTCTTTCCATTTTGATCTATAGCTTCAAGTGGTTTACTTCTGTATGTTTCTATAAACTGATTTCTATTTCCATAATATGGTTCTCCTAAGGTTGTCCTTCCACTTCCACTATTGATTTCTAAATTATCATAGACTACCGGTACCCTTGTTACTTGCAACATTGATGTCTTTCTTGTGGATGGAAGATTACTATTATCTCCCACCTCATTGACTTTATTAATTTTTATATCCTGTTTCGTAGTTTCTTTATTTAGAGTGAAAATAAAATTAGAAATTCTTCTCTATACATTTCTAATCTTTCTTCTAAGTTATTTTCAGCTTCTATTTTATTAGTTTCTAAATTTTCTTCTAAATAACTTCCTTCTATTATCATTATTTTTTTCTTAGTTTTATTAAAACTAAAACTCATTTGTCCATATGCATATTCATAATTGGTGTCTATTTCATCATGATATTCTATACACAATTCTGGCTCTATGGTCCATTCAGAAGCTTTAATTTTCATAGGTTTCATGACTACTAATCTGCTTCTTGTTTTAATTTCTACTGGTGCATTAGTCTTGATTTTTTCATTAATATCATTATTTGCATATGATTTATAATACATTCTTGTTTCTATGCTGAAATTTTTCACATTGTCTATCATATCGAATCCCCTAGTTTGTACTTTTAATTTTATATAATATAGTTCTTCTATAGGTATACTATAGTTGGGCATAGTTATGAAATAAACTACGTTATTATTATCTTTAACTTGGACTTTTCCTAAACTTTCTTGCTGATTATTACGCCACCGGCCATTGTAAACCCTACACATGATCGTTATCCCACTATTTTGTCTTACCAGAGGTCGCATAATTACCTGGATAGCACTTATATGTGCATATCTATATTTTTTATTTTCTTTTATGGTTTGTGTTAACCTTTCATGTTTTATTAATTGATGTTGAAAAAATTTATTGCTAACTACTGAATCTATTTCTTCAGCTATTTGTATCTTATGTTTCCATAAATTTATTTTAAAATCTTCGTCGTAAATCTGTCTATAGGTTAATTTTGGTACTTCTACGAATTTTATGTCTTTTTTCAAACTATCAAATTCTAATTCTGTACAATAAACTAGATCGGGATGACTATGTCTCTTGCTTACCGTTCTTCCAATAGCTTGTATCATTTTTTGATGTTCTATGTCTATTCGAAATGGTTTTCTACTTGTACCTCCTGGTTGTACTATTCTAGTTATCGGTACTGGTATTCGATTTGGGATTCCTTCTATCTTATGACCAATCGTTTCTATTTCTTTATTATCATATCTATATTTTTCTAAACTTCTTAATGAAGTGTTTAATCCATTATACATTCGATTTATTTTTGTTCCTATGGTTCCTAAACTACTCTTTTTTAACCAATCATAAATATTATCTAGTTTTATTTTATTATCTGTTATAATTGCTCCTAATTGATCTATCTTTTTATCGAATAATATCATTTTTCCATTTATTACATGTGATTCTTCTAAATCATGATTCTGAGTTTTTTTTATTGTCTAATATTTCATTTAACTTCATTTCTATCATTTTATCTGTACCATTATTTCTAATTTGTTCTATTATATGTCCTATCTTTTGGTTTAAATTTTTTATACATAATGTTATCTTACTATCTATATCTTCTACTATATTGTCTAACTTATTAAAACCTCATGTCCAGTTAGTAAATCCTTCTGTCCATTGTTTGTCTCTACTGTCCCATTGTTCTTTAATATGATTTAAAGTAACTATCCATGAATTGACATCTTTTTTATATTTTATTAGTTCTTGTCCTATGGCTTCTAGAACTACAAAATGCCAGTTTCCTAGTTTGATTATTTCTGACATTGGTGTCATGGGTTGTGCTATGATACTTAATTCTAAATAGGGGACTTTATGATCCTCTATTATTCTTAAGGCTAGGTTATGTATTTTAGATGTCATTATATCTAAATTGTTGAATTATGAACCTAGTTAATTTTTCAATTTTTTCTTGTTGTTCAACTTTACTAAATAGATCTTGTATGCTATCTTGTTGATGAGCAATTACCTCAATTAATTTTTTAAATTCTACTTCTACTAGCTTGGGATGATTTGCCTTATTAGTTTCTAAAAGTTTATAAATGTTTTCGATATTTTTTTCTACTTGATTATTTTCCAATTGTTTTGGAATTTTTAGAGAGATTTCTTGTAGCTGATTATGTTGGTTGCTTATTAGATCTTTCAAATAATCTATTTTTCTTTTAAGTTTTCTATTTTAATTGTTATAGATGAACTGGTCATATACTAGGTTAAAATAGTTTAAATACTATTGAAAATAGCTATAAAGATTATTTTATACTTAATTATATACTTAATTAGGATTAACCTAGCTCTAATACCATTTTTTGATTGCTAATCTAATCCTAAATTTTTTTTTTTTTTTTGTCTTTTATGGTTCAGACACTCTTAAGCTTTGGATTAATATTTTTAGTTTTTATTAAAGTCGTACTTAGTTTAAATATACCAATAAAAACAAAGTTTATAAAAAGACAGAGTTTTCTTTTTAACTTATTTTTATTATTATCAAGGACCTCCTTACCTTTTGAAACATTTCACACCTAAATCCTTAAGCAAATCGTCCAATGACGAGTTCAAAGCAACCCTACGAAGATACCAGAACAGGCAAGAAGTAACAGATGATCCGGATGCATCCAATTACGATCCGGATGACGTAAAAGCACATAATATAAACAACATGACCGAACCATAATGTGGCCCAACCAGAAAAAGAATAAAATGGGGTCTTTACGAATGGACCATAAGGAATCCAGCTCGGCTTTAATCCCGACACCAGGGATACTTTAGGCAATAAAAGAAACTCGAAACATAATGGTGGGACCCAAAAGCTAGTGTACTGACAGAAGCATCTTTAAGAAAAGAAAATGAAACTTAATCCATCGACACCAGTCCGTGTTCACGTGATCAAGCAACAGCCTATGTCTAGGCCACGTTGGCAACCTTATCAAGATCTGATTGGTAGAGAATCTAGATGTTATTAAAATTATTTTAAGTCCGTGGTCGAACTTGCTATAAATAAGGAAGCAAACTCCAGAAGAAGGCACCGATTATCTGAGAGGCATAGTAAGTGCTAAGGATATTCATCCTGCAACCTCTATTCTTCTCTTGTAATCAAATTTGTAATTTTCTTTGTTTTTCAGTTTCTTTCCTCTTAAGCAGACAACCTGTGTCGGAGAAGAGCGTCGGAAGTCTGAGTACGACTATTGCTCACGGTGAAGTTTGAGTAACCGAATTGTTGTAACCGAGCACTCTGACGGTATGATTTCAGAGGTACTTATATGCTTAAAAATTTGTGTTGTAATTAGTTATTACTATGAATAGTAAGTAGTTTCCTTGAATTCTTCTTAAGATCTTTGTCTTCTACTAAGGTATTCGTATAACATTTTTAAGCTTTCTTTAAAAACTGTGGGAAAGGCCGAGAGAGACTAAAAGCCCAAGAAGGGATGCTGTTTGATCAAGGTCTTCTAAGTGAAGACTAATGTCTTTCTATGTGAGAGACTGTTGGGCCTGAAAGCACCTACGTGGGAAAATTCCGCAACAACGAAAGAACGTTTAAAAATAATATTTTATAGGTAAGACATATCTTAAGAGAACTCATTTAACTTAATTAACAAAGAACTAAACTATAATTATTTTTGGGACTAAGTAAGGAAAGGTAAGTATACCATAAAAAGAAGTCAATTTGTCCTTTGCTTTTCTTGTCTTTTCCTTTTGCTTCATTGTCTTTTCTCTTTTGTTTTATTTTGCATTGAGTCGTCATATCAGCCTAAGCACAAAAGAAGAAAGAAGAAGACTACGTAGAAAATATATAAAAGACTTTTGCTAGAAACAGGAGGGGTAATTGAGTCTAAGTTGTGGGCCTCAGGGTCATTTCGGGTTGAAACTTGCACCCCTAGCCAAAGGTTAACACTAAATACGACAATTCACCATTAACATTGCACCCATCAGAAACACCTCCATATGAATCGGAACCCATAATTACTTTTTCTTTTTCTTTTTTTCTGATTTGTAATGATTACCCTTTAAGTAATGATTACCTGTACAAGGAAAAACTGAGTAAAAAAAATACAAAACTCACCTTTTCTTTTTCTTACGATTTTAACCTTTTTGTTTTTTCTTTTTCCTCCTTCTTCTTCCTCTTCATAGTTTTCACGCACCACCCTCCTTCTCACAGACCAGTGACCAATATGTCGAACATTTGCTCTGATACTACTTGGTAAGATTGAGAGTGTACAAATAAGAAGAATTAACGTGGTTCAATACCTTATCATAGGATGCCTACATCCACCAGAGAAAAGAACAACTTCCTTTATTCCCAAGAACAGTCTACAAGATTCTCTATCTGACACAGTGCTCTCCTCTGTCAGCCTCATCTAGGTTTTCCCACATAGAGACAATATATAAGTAAACCTAAAAACCCTAATCCCCACACAATTATAGATTTACCCCCGTACATATAGTAGACTCAAATCCTAATACAAGTACAATCCCAATAACCATGTGAACCCCACAGAATACAAGATACCAAACCCAACAATTCACTCTCCTTCTCTCTTTTTCTTCTACCCTTCACCCCCTTTCCCTTGCCCTTTCTCTACATCTCTCTGTACACTTGCTATTAGTCTTGATTGAAATCCACACCGAATAGAGTTCATTAAACAAAACCTTATATGGGACTGAAACCCTTATCGCTCGGTTTCAGTCTCTACCTAATATGTCCATCTGTCTCAATTGGATAGAAAATTGACTGTTTGACACCCTTATTTAAAATATTAACAGGTGGAATATAAAAAATAATAATAATAATAAATAAAATAAAATTTCCCATCAACAATGTTGACTTGCTAATACCTAAATCAAGGTGGGAGTCATTTTACCGTTCTTTTAGGGAAGGGGGAGAGAGACAGAGAGAATCAATTCTACAACAATCACTTCTCCAACTTGAAAGTAGATCGTAATATATTATCTTTTATTTGAGAATGTATGAATGGTATCTCTGCAAGTGTATTTAGAACATGACATTTATTTTTAATTACTTATTTTATTCTCAAATGATTTTTAAATCAAGGATAAAATAAGTTTTTCACAAATTTTTAAAAAGTGATTTATCAAGTATTGTCATTTAAAAATCAAAGATAAAATAAGTTTTTCACAAATTTTTAAAAAGTGATTTATCAAGTATTATCAGTCTCATATGTTTGGCATATGAAAAAGGATGTCAATAAGAAAAACTCTTTTTATTTTTGTAAAACTTGAATGAGTTGTACCATATATATTTTTTATTTTTACATTTCTGTCATGTTAGGGAGTGGTGTGACTTAGGGAGTTCATAGCACTACATATTCATAGTACTAGCATTTATCTTTAAATTAGAAGACGATTGTTTCCATTTCGGTAGGGCTGCAAGTTTGGCATGGTAAACCCAAACCTGCCCTAACCCATCCTGAGCGCAGATAGAGCCAGGTTTAGCCCCTGGGTCAAAGCCTCGGGTTGAGTCTGGCCCAGCCCAACCCGACCCTTTATACATTTATAAGTTTATACATTATATATTTATAAACTGACAAAACTCTATTGGAAACCCTAACCCTACTCTCATTCTCTCAAACTCCCTTCATAGCTCAAAAAATCCGTACCTCCCTGGTCTCATACAATGCACATTCCCCTTGCTGCCGCTCCCAATGCCTTTGGTGCTGCTCGTAAGACCTTCACCCCGTTTCTTTGAGAAGCCATGCTGCTATGATGTCGGATCCTTCTAAATTGTCTCCATCGGAAGATGACTCCAACCCCCCCCCCCCCCCCAGGATTTGGCCGGAACTGTTCGGCAGATTCCCACACGTTACGCACTCGTTCGCCACTTTGTTCTCAACTGTTCCCACCTCCTGGGCGAGACAAGCTACCTTTAGCTAGGAACCTATTTTCCTTCTGCCCAGCTCCCCGATAACAACATTCGACTTGCATGAAGCTTTCCAACCAAGCAAGAAGACAGATGCGCATGCTAACGCACAACCTCTTCACGCTAGGCGCTTTGGAGTTGATTCTTTCGCCCCGATGCGATAGATAAATGGATAGGTTCGTGATAGGAGGACTGGCCCTTCACTTGCATGGGACAACGAAGCCGCTCCAATCCACTAGCAAAAACCACATTCTTAGACTCAACTAAAATATTGGTTGCTGATGATGTCTATAACTTATTGGTTTAAATCGCTGCAAGTGAAACTCTCTCCGTAAGGGGATACTTCAAACCCACCTATTTGAACCTTTTTCCCAAAATAAAATTAAGAGAGAACAAGAAAAGCTTGTAGGGCTGATTTTCTTTTAGAAAGCTAGGGGACCAAATAAAATACATGGTCGATTAGAGCCAACCCGGTGTGGCACGGCCTAATCAGGATCAATCAAGGCCAGGTTGGGTTAGGCCGAACGTTGATAGCATTGGGATAGGGTTGAGGGTTTATCTAACCCTGGTAGGGTTGGGTCGGGTCTGGCCAAGCCTGGGCTGGCTTTAAGAGACAAGAAAAGGTTTGGGTTTGTAAATGCTCGGCCCTAGTGCAGCCCTATGTTTAGGCTATGTTTGTCTGTTTGTAAATAAATTTACATGCGAAAGACATTTTTTACATGAAAATTTTCTATTGTTTTCATCCTTTTTTTTTTTCTTACATTTTACATTAGAACAAAATTTAATAGTAAAAAATTCCTATTTTACAAGAAAATTTTCTTTTTCCATCTTTTTACATGGTAACAAATATGGAAAAACGTTAATCCAATATGAATGCTTGTATTATGAAGACTCCTATGGGGCCCAACCCCTAGAATGACATAAGGCCCAATGGCACAGTTGAGTTTCATTCCATTGGCCATTTGGATCAAACCTAGTCCCACACTCTTTTCTTGACCTAATGGTTATGATTTTATTAATTATTAATTTATTTATTTATTTATTCGTGTGAAAAGAGAATCCAACAAAATGGTGACCCAAAGGAAGATTGGACGGTTGATGGGACTGAGGAAGGGGGCTGAGACTAGATAAGAGGGGTTACCAATGGTCGGACACCCAATATACGAGAGGGACAACTCGAGCACGAATACACGGAAACCAATCTTCAACCCTAAAACAACAACGAAGGACACAAACCACGTCAGCAAGTCAAGATTCTAGGTTCAACCTTCCTACAAAATTAATACAAGTATTTCAAAAAAAAAATCCACCACCCCACTTGCAGCATGGAACATATAATAATGTATAACATTAGGGAGCAGTGTCTACCCATACCCAGACCTAATAGGGGTGAAATGATCATCATGTTCTGGATTCACGTCGTCTCCTCTCAATGGTTTTGGGAGGATACGGTATCTCATTCGGATGGCCGACACGTGACTTTTTGGTGAATTCGAGACTCACGTTCGAGCCGACACCCCCTGTCGGCTAGGCTTGTCGACTGGGTGTCGACTTGAACATAAGTCTCGAATTCACCAAAAGCCACGTGTCGATCATCCGGATGAGATTGCTGCTGTCCTCCCAGAACCACTGCGAGGAGAGGATGTGGATCCCCCTGGTCTCCTTAATTGGAAACCTGTGTGTGTTCTCTTGTTAGTCTTTGTGTTGGTGCAGGATCTAGATAGGGATCCCTTTCCCATAATATTAAATGGTTTTAGTTCATAATTTTCGAAACCATCCCAACTCACTGATTCACTAGCAGGGTTGGGTTTATGTTGACCAATACCCAATGGTCCTTCAAAATACCGGTTTTTATTATTGGAACATAGGTTAGTCGATCGGGTTGTTGATCGTTGGTCGGTGGCTCAGTGTATCCACTTTGACTACTTTAAATGAAGGATGTAAACACCAATATTTACCGAAATCGAACTGAACCAATTAAATTAAAACTATTAAAACGTTTCAAAAAACAAAAATGGATGTTAAACGGTTTGGTTAGATTTTGAACCGTTAAACTGATAGTTTCCAACCGATTAAATCGAATAGATGCAACCAAGTATGAATCGATTTATGAACCGAAAATAAACCCATGCTTGACTGTTTGAGGGTAGCTGATAGGTTCGGTCCCAATTGGTCCAAAGCCCCAAAACTAGTAAGTCTAGTCAAGTGTTGTTAAATCAAACTATTAACAAACCGATTGCAAAACTTAAACCGAAACTTATAAAGACCATTCAAAAACCGATTAGTATTCAGTTCCGATTTTATCTTTCGGAATCGAATAATCATCGATTTGATTTTGGTTTTCACCTAGGGGTGTCAAAATTGCTCCCTAATCAAAAATCGAAACTGAACCAATCCGATTCAGTCAAAACCAAACTGAAACCGAACTTTATTGGACAGTATTTGGATTGTACTCTTAGAGCACAATGGAGAATCTAACAAGAATAATGGATAAATCCAAACCAACCGGACTAGTAAGACTAACGTCAAAACTGAACCAGTCTGATAACGGCCCAATAGAGTTTATTAATCCAACTTTTTTACAACATATACATGTGGTAAATCGAAATCGAACCGATAGCAGACCAATAAGAGTCCATTATGCCAACCCGATAACAAACCAATACTAGACTGGCTTGTTTACTAACGTGTACAGTGCAGCTCACCCCAACGTGTGCAAGTCAGCCCAACCCAAATCGAAATTTGAAACTGAAACAGGTTCAGCCTGAACCAAACTGAAATTTAACCTTATTAGACAGTATTTGGATTGTGTTCTTAGAGCCCAATGGAAACCCAGAATTGTACCAGACTAATTGATAAATCTGAACCAGCTAGACCAATGAGACCAAAACAGAACCAGTCAAATAATGGACCAATAAGTCCCATTAGGCCAACATTTTATTAAATATACATGTAAGAAACCAACATCGAAACCAAACCAATCCGATTCAGTTAGAACCAAACTGAAACCGAACTTTATTGGACCGTATTTGGATTGTGTTCTTAGAGCCCAATGAAAAACTAGACCGGAATAATGGATAAATCCAAACCAACCGGACCAATAAGACCAAAACCAAAGCAATCCGAGAATGGACCAATAAGAGTCCCACTAATCCAACATTTTGTTAAGAAAAAATTTCATGTAACCCCCAAAAACTATGTCAAATTCGATCTACTATCCAATGGTTTTCAGAAACTCTAACCGGTCCCATTTAACTGACAGACTTGACTGAACATATGAGCAGACATTCCTACCCTTTCTATTTGAAACTTTAAAACATTAAAATGAGATAAAGTTACTAATTTGCCCCTTTCTTTTCTTATTTCTTTCTTGAAATTTCTTCTTTTCTTCTCTATTGCTATTTGGTTCATGAACCCTAATATCGTATCTCCATCGTCGCTGTGATTGGGTTCGTATCTGAACCGAGAAGCGAAGAGGCTCTGTTGTGCGAAGCCAACAAAGCGATACACGCATCTTGGTCGATAGTCGTTGGAAGCGAAGCCAGTTGTAGCGATGCCGAAAGGACTTCCATACCTAGTTTCTACAAGTGAACGAGACTCACCGGAGGACTTACGCCGGAGCTTGGGAATCTGAAGAGCTTGAGATCAATGAATCTCTCCAACAATATGCCCCAAAAGACAAGAAACCAAATTCTCAGCAGCTTTAGGTAAAATTGGCAAGCAATTTTGTGACACAGCTTTCAAGAATAACCTAGAAACTCCAGCCTCATCGTTGACAATGGTAGCAGCGCAGATAAGGATCCCATCAATGGTGTCAAAGATTTACATAGCGAAGTCAGGGGATAACTCCACTGCCTTAGCAACATAACTAAGGAAACCAGAGTAGAAAGCAAAAATCGAATCAATCCCAAACGACTGCGGCCAGAATGATTCACGAAATGATGACTGAATTGATTGAAGAAACTGCGATCTAGAGCCGTCATCGGTATGGTTGGGGCATTTAGAAATAAATCTTGAGACTGCAAGAACGGCATTGAGATGAAGCCGCGTTAGCCTATGAGATCCAGAAGAGAGAGAACCCTTTGGCGGGCATCTGCTGCAAATCCATTCAAGTTTTTCGGAGAACTATGAAGGATTTTGAGATACTAACTCGGTGAGCTCAATCAGTGCTTCCATGGAGGAAAGACGAAGGTTGGGGGTATGGGGGGAAACCAAACTCGTTTTGAAGATCACAGGTTTAAACGGAGATATAGACTCCGAGTAGGATTAGACATCGCCACATTGTGAGACTATTGTGGTTCTCTTCCAACCTTAGAAACAAATCTTCTGGTTTACGATTATATGACTAATGGGAGCTTGGGTGAACTTTTACATGATAAGAAACGAGGTCACTTGCACTGAGACACACAGTATAAGATTGCGGGATAGCTTTTTTTCAATTGTGGTCATTATTGCGGAATAAATTTACGAAATGAGTAAACATAGTAAAGGTTGAAGTCAAATTGGTTGATTGTAGTCGTTGCCGAAAGAAAACGGCAGCACACTGTAGTCTTCTCACCATTGCAACTCATCGGGGAAGAAAGGTATCGTAAGAGGGTTTCTTCTTTTTACTTTTACTGTAGAAGATAAAAAAATTGATAAGTAAAGATGTTTTTTACTTTGGGGGGCATTATGGTCTTTTAATTTTGAAATAAGGGCAATATTGTCCTAATATTTGCAATTAACGGGACCCTACTAACGGGTGGGGTCTCTTTGATTAACGGTGAAAAAATTTTGGGTGGTAAATGAGACATTTGGAAACTTTTTGTGTACTAGATGAGACTTTTGAAACTTTTGGGGGTTAGGTTGAATTTGACATGGTTTTTGGGGGTTAGATGAAATTTTTTTCTTTTGTTAAATATACATATAAGAAACAACATCAAAACCGAACTAGGCTGATAATGGCCCAATAGAGTCCATTAATCCAACTTTTCTAGTAAATCGAAATCGAACTGATAGCAAACCAACCTGATAACAAGCCGACACTAGACTGGCTTGTTAACTAATGTGAACAGTGCGGCTCACCCCAACGTGTGCAGGTCAGCCTAGCCCAAATTGAAAATTGAAACCGAATCAGGTTCAGCCTGAACCAAACTTACCAAACTGAAATTGAACCTTATTGGACAGTATTTGGATTGTGTTCTTAGAGCCCAATGGAAACCCAGAATTGTACCAAACTAATTGATAAATCCGAACCAACTGAACCAATAAGACCAAAACAGAACCAGTCAGATAATGGACCAATAAGTCCAATTAAGCCAATATTTTAATAAATATACATGTAGGAAACCAACATCAAAACCGAACCAACCTGATAATGGCCCAATAGAACCCATTAATCCAACCGTTTTACTACATATACATATAGTAAATCAAAATCGAACCGATAGCAGACTAATTAGAGTCCATTAAGCTAACCCGATAACAAACTGACACTAAATTGGCCTGTGTAACTAATGTGTATAATGCAGCTCACCCCTGCCCAAATAAAAAATCCAAACCAAACCAATCCGACTCAACCGAAACCAAACTGAAACCGAACTTTATTGGACAGTATTTGGATTGTGTTCTTAGAGCCTAATGGAAAACCGAAATCATACCATACTAATTGATAAATCAGAACCAATTGGATCAATAAGACTAAAACCGAACCAAACTGATAATAGACCCAATAAGAGTCCCATTAGGCCAACATTTTATTAAGTATACGTATAGGAAAATAGGAAACCAACATCGAAACCGAAACTAGCCTGATAATGGCCAAATAGAGCCCATTAATCCAACTTTTTTTTTACTACATATTCATATAGTAAATCCAAACCGAACTGATAAATAAGAGTCATTAAGTCAGCCTGATAACAAACCGATACCAAACTGGCCCGTTAAGTAACGTGTACAGTGCAGCTCACCCCAGCCCAAATCAAAAATCGAAACCAAACCAATCCAATTCAGCTTGAATTAAACTGAAACCAAACCTTGTTGGTAAGCGTGTCAACGGGCCGGTCCGGGCCGGTTTCGATCCGGGCTAAATCGATGTCGGGTTTTATAAGCCCAGCCCAAAACATGTCCATTAAGAGTTCGGGCTAGGTTGGACTGCGCTGGACACAATAACTATCGGACTGGTCCGGTGTGGGTTTGTTATCGGGTTGGGCTTATTGAGGTAATTTCGGATTGGTTCGGTCCGGACTGGGCTTATCAAGCTTATCGGACCTATTTTATATGTAAGATATATACCCTATTTTATTATTTCTATCTATAAAATTAGCATCATTCATTCTATATGCATGTAATTCAGTAAATTGTAACAATTAACATACTCTTTTCAACTTTAGATTCATATAATCTTTTCGATCAAGAAGTGAACTATAACAATGTAATATAATTCATCAAAATTTAAAACCATTAAAATTAATAAACTGGGCTCGAATGGACCTTACCGGTGTTCGGGTTAGGTATTATTGGTTTGGGCTAGTTTGGGCTTCTTAACGGGCTGGTCCGGTTTGGTTTCGATTTGGACTGAAACGGTGTCGGGCTTTGCAAGCTGAGACCAAAACCTGTCCATTAAGGTTCGGTCCGAGTTGGGTTCGGGTTATATCGGGCTGGCTCGGTCCGTGCTACCGGGCCGGGCCCATTTTTGACACCCTTACTTGTTGGATAGTATTTGGATTGTGTTCTTAGAGCCCAATAGAAAACCAAAATTGGACCAGACTAATTGATAAATCCGAACCAGCTAGACGAATTAGACCAAAACTGAACCAGCCCGATAATGGAGCAATAAGAGTCTCATTAAGCCAACATTTTATTGAATATACATGTAGGAAACCAACATTGAAACCGAACTAGCTTGATATTGGCCCAATAAGCCCATTAATCCGTAATACGTATATATGCATATAGTAAATCGAAACCAAACTAATAACAGAGTGACAAGAATCCATTAAGCCAACTCGATAACAATCTGACACTAGACCGGGCCATCAACTAACGTGTATGGTGCAACTCACTTCAACCCAAATCTCTTATTGGACATATTTCAGCTGCCCCTAAAAGATCTGAAACCGACTTAGCCAGAACCGGTTGACACCCCTATTTTTCACCTACCATATACCAAAACTGGACCGTTTTATACTCTCACGTTTAAAGTTTAAATTTCTAGAAAGGAATAGTAGGAACAGGATGGAACTCAGACTGAACCCGACCCGCTATGATGTCGACTAATATGCACCGTTTAGAGTGACAAATAGTCAATAGTCAAAAAAAACGGCCTTCCAAGATTTGAAAGGGTGGAGTTGAAAGAATCAGATTCAGAGGCTGCTTTGCTTTGCCACTAAAGCCATCAACTTCCTCCCCTCCTTCATTTGACCTACGAACTTCTGAAACTCTCATCTCAAGCCATATCTATATTGGGGTCAACCCTTCTGTTCTAAATTAAGATCTGTCAACTCTGAATTCCACTTTCTCAACTTATATATAGTCTCTTCTTTACTCCATTCTCGCAACAGATTTCTAAAAAAAAAAAGGACAATCTTGACCCATTTGCAGGTCTTCAATCAAATGAATTGTCCACAGGAAGAAGGAAATTCCCATGGAGGTCAAAAAAGATACAAGGGAGTTCGTTGCAGGAAATGGGGGAAATGGGTTTCGGAAATCAGAGTTCCAGGCACCAGAGACCGGCTTTGGTTGGGTTCATATTCCAACCCAGAAGCTGCAGCCATCGCTTTCGATACTGCAATGTTCTGTCTAAGAGGTCCTTCATCAGCAACTCATTTCAACTTCCCTATGTGTCTCCCTACTTTACCCCAGACCAACATGTCTCCCAAGTCGATACGGAAGGTAGCATCTAATGCTGCCATGGCAGTTGATTTGGAGCTTGCCCAAAGGGCTTCTGAGGGCTCTGTTACTACTGTAAACGAAAGTGCAGTTCAAGTTCTTCAAACCCAACTCTCTGAAGATACAGATGATATTCCTGGCAAGAATGGGGAAAGCTACTTGAGAGAAGAGAAAACCTCGAGTATTTCCGTGGATGACATGGAAATATATATTGGGTAGTTGATGAGGACATTGATTTTGTTCCAGTAGAGCTTTATAGAACACGTGTGTAACAAGATCCAATTATCATTTTCTGGGTTCAACTTTTTATTTTTATTTTTATTTTTTTTGGGTAGATGGGTTCAAATTTTTTTTTATCATCAGGAACTGCTGCCTGAATGACAGAACTTAGATAAGTTAAATGATTGAGCTAGAAAAAGTCGAAGGTGTTAAATCGATGTGATCTTGGTTTAATGATTTAATGCGAATGAGGTAAAAATAAAATCGAAACGATTTCAAAATGCATACCAAAACCACGTGATTATTAAAATAATTTTAATTTATTTCTATGAATAGATCTTCAATGGTTCCAAACCATCAGTTTTAGTTAAACAGATTCACTTTATAAGTTAAAAGCAAACCATTTAATAATTGATTTCACAGTTTATCCAGTTCGATTTTGGTGAACAGTTGCAAGAATACTCTGATATACAGGTTTAGTGGTTGAATATTGAATATCTTGGTACTATATTTACAAAAACAGAACATGAACAGACAACTAGATGATATCTCTCATAGTCTTATGGATAACAAATTTTAGAGGGTTTTTGAGGACTGGATGGAATCATGATGGTTTGGGTGCAGTCTAACAAGATGATCTCTTCTTCCAGAGATCCATCTCAGACAATGCAATCTTATAGTCATATGGATAATACATTGGAGTAGAGATGGTTGCTGTCATACAATCTGATTGCTAAGATCCTTCAGTTTCCTATGTACTGATGATTAAGTTTATTACCAAAGTAGGATTAAAGTCATAACTCCTGAGCTCAGGCAGACTTTATTAGCACTCATCATGACAAACATACAAATCTGATACAAACACTGAAACATTTGAATCCAGACTCTTAAGCATATACAATGATAATTAAGAGAACACTGACCATGTTTTTTATGGCTAAAGGCCTACTCAAACTTCCGAAGCTGCGGCTGTTGTGCGAATGAGGCAACCGGAGGCCCAGTAAGAAGCTTCTTAGGAGGTGATGTCTCCAAGAGAAGTCTTCTTGGGGGGCTCTCCAGGAAAGACCTTCCAGTGCCAATATAGGAGGTTTTTGCACTACTTGGTCCGAAGAGAAAACGAAATGTCCACAGTAAGATATTGGGGGCAAAAACCTTGTACACCATAAAAATGTCATGCCAACTGGGGTACTTTACATATGCGTCTCCTCGGCAGGCTCCTGCTACAATCAACCTTGCATACTCTTCCACATAACCGCCGCTGACCGGCTCCTATATCCAAAGAATTAGGTTAGAACCACTAAACTCAATCTAAGGTTCTGAGTCAACTAATTGTATAAAGTATACTAGTATAGATAGATGATTGTGGAAAGGTAAGATTTGACTCTCCTTGTGATGGGAATGTTCTCTAGTCATTAATGTTGAGGTCAAATTAGTCCAGGGTATTATGCAACCTAACTACAAGCATTTTTATTGCAGACTGTTTATTGATCTTGTTTCAAGCATGATTCTAGGTTTCGATCAAAACTGTCCAAAATCTGAGAGTTGTTTCAGTTTCAGGTTTGGCCAAAACAAAACCCAGGGGGGATTCAATCCAGTCACTCCAGGGAGGCCCAAGGTCGAATTACAGTGTTGAAACCTCAAAACAAGATCTGGCACATCTTGGTTTCAGGCCTGACCATAACGGACCTCGAAACCAAGATTTAGTTCCTTGATTTGAAGCGACTAGTCATTAATGGAGTAAAGTGTGCTGTGAAAACTGTCACATGTTTCACAGCCGATGAACTGGGTTATACCAGCCAATTCAGAATCAGGCTAAATGTTTTGGTGTGGCTTTGAGGTTTCCCAGACTGAAAACAGAGTATTGCAAGTATTAAGTGGTAGGGTTATTGGCATTTTTGGTAGTATAAATATAGACTATCAAAGAATCACTTACTTCTCTTTCTTCCTTCCATTGCATCTCTGCACCCTCCTCTAGCATGATCTTCCCTCTAGTCATCTCACTTCCTATCCAACCATGTGTTGCGATTGTTATTCCGACATCATCTTCCACTTCAAACCTCAATGACTCGTAAAAGTTGATTAGAGCTGCCTTTGCTGCCTAATAACAGGGGGAAAAAAAGCGAAAGATAAGACTGAATTATCGCTCGAAGTCGATCATAAAGATGCATCCAAATTAGATAAATATCTGAAGCATTATTTTCCTGTACTCTTAGGTTGTCTTACTGTCAATAAGACTTTCATAGTCCATGAAACATACCTCTTTCAGGGTTTTTCCTCCTTCATTCATCTAAGCATGTTTTTATTCAATTGAAAACAAATATTTCTGTCTATTATAAAGGGGCAAGCCAGCACTGTTTTTGCTAGAAATCAGCAAGAAATATTACTAAACTATAAGGGAAAAAAAATACACATATTCAGACCTGGAGGGATAAAAATACACATTCAGGCCTGGGAGGGCTCCCACCTTCAGCATTGCCATCAGCAGGACCACCCCCCACCCCCCTAAAAAAAAAAAAATTAGGCTAATGAAAACTGGGACTCCCTTGAGCATCCCAATAAATTTCTGACCAAATCGATAGAGGCAAAACTGAACCATTCCTAGCCACCACCTTAGAGAGGTAGTCTGCCACCAGATTCCCTTCTCTAAACACATGAGAGATAGTCTGTTTGCATTGTAAATGAGGAAAAGGATCACCATTTTGATCTGGAAATAAATTTGGCAGGAGAAACCGAAAAGAAGGAAAACTGATATGGCATTCTAAACTTGTTAGTCATTAAACTTGTTGGTCAAAATTGGTTACAAAGCTTTTGTTAAAAATGAAAAAATGGTAGAGTCCATTCATCAGTACTTACAGAATACAGGCTCATTCTTGGCATAGGTAACCAGCTCTCAATCGATGCGTTAACAACTACTCGACCACGGGTCTGTCTTAGGTATGGAAGAGCCACATATGTTGGATATACATTTCCCCAGAAATTTATGTCCTGAAATTTAATAAAAAAAAAATGTTGTTCTATCAATGCGCTAGGAATCAGAAGAAAATAAAGTTTCCATGATATGATTTCTGTTAACCATACAGAAGAAGCTGAAGCTGAACATTCTGATGAACTCATAACTTCATAGTGGTTCACATAATGTACAGAAGTTAATGGAAATACAGTGGATGGTAGAACTGTATTGTGCTATAACTGGCTACATGTTACCAGCATGTTTTGGATTCTCACCATTATAATAGGAAACAAAGACGTGTCTGCCGCTTCCTCGAAGTAGAATGTGTGTCCCATGGTGGCTGTGTTTACTAGATGATCAACTGTTCCATTTGGAAACAACAATGGAGAAGGAAAACAAATAAAAAAGAGGATTAGTGGATGATGCTCAACTAAATGGCTAGTCAGGGGGAGCAGAGAACTACTATTTAACCAAATTATACAATCCCATCATAATTATTATGACTGAAAATAAATTTTACCAGAAAAATCAAATCTTGTGAAAACAACTTCTCTTTGGGATTTTGATTCCCCAACAACTGAAAAAAAAATAATTGATAAAATAATTGATTTATCTATTTAAAGAGAAAGGCTCTCTTTGTTATAGTTTAGATTTAAGTTTATGAGCTATTTATGACAAATCATTAATGAGAATAAATTATAGATCGTAAATAATAACTGTTTGGTACCACTAGACATAAAGAATTAATAATAGATTATCAAAATAATGATAAACACCTTCTAACCTATTTGTAGATTTTATATTATATTAATTTATTTTAAATAAAAATAAATATCACAAATCATACCAAATGACTACATATGTCATAATGTATTATATAATTAATTCTATGATACATCCAAAGAGAAATACAAGGTGAGGCTTACCACGACCATAAAAACTTATTGTTTCATCAATGAATCTTCTACAATCCTCTTCCTTGACAACATCTGCTGCTATGACCATGACATGCCTTGCACCCATTCGTCTTGCCCTCTCAGTAATCCCCCAAAGACGATTTTCTCTTCTAGCAACCAACACAAGATTAGCCCCCCTCTTCGCATATTCATAGGCAATTTGCTGCAATTATCAAAAAGTTATTATAACCATATGCACGATCTTTAAGATAACATACATATTCATATGGTATATACTTGTAAGCAATGTTTCCAAGAATGGTAATGTTTGGCAATAATCCCATCACATCAATTAAGTTCTGGACTTTGGTTGACTTCATATATCATTTAGCCATCTTTCACCTAACGGCTTAAGCTTATGGATTGGATAATTGAGCACCATATCAGAACAACCATCAACCATACTTTGATAGCACATCCACATGAACAACCCAGTTATAGGCTGCCACACAAGCCACATGTACTACCACCATCTATGAGGAGCAGCACCCATGAAATAATCACATCTCCTAAGTTTGGGATTCTTCATGTACCATGGTGGGACCATCATTTTTTTTTTTAAGATGTAACACTAAATGACAGGCCCTAATGCAGCATGTTTGTTCAATGGGTCTAATGGGTTAACATGGACACTACGTCCCCGTTGATGTAACTCTGGCTCCTAGATTCCATTGATTCTATCTCCCTGGGAGCAATTGGAGAGCGAAATACTGATTGGTAAATCCAGTCCAATTCGAAGCTCCCACGGAGTGAACTAGACACCATTTGACTCAGGGTGTAAGACCCGCACACCACGAATCCGGTTTAACCTTACGTTCTCGTGTCGTGACCGGTCTTCCTATCATAATTGACTCAAGTAAACCAATTGTATGCAGAAACCACAAGATGAGGTAAGAAATAAGTCCAATTTAGTTGGTATAGTTGACTCTTTAAGTTTGTGTGGAAGCAACCAGTCAAAAACTAAAAACTAGTAAATTTTGGGCCTATGGTAGCAGTTTTGAAGGCTACGGTGGCACTTATGGTCGACCATAGTGAAACTGTGTGACCTATGGTCACATGTTTTGGTAGTATGGTCGACAATTTATGCGACTGTATGATCGACCGTACAAACCCAGAACCGACTCCGTGTTTAGGAAACTTTCCTAATTTAAGGAGAACTCTTTCCTAATTAAAGTGGGACTCTATATGGAGGTTTTTCCTCTATATAAGGGACGTTCCTTAGCCTCTCACTCTTTTAGAATTCATATTGAAACTCTAAACCTAAGAGAGAAAGAGAAAGAGGAAGAGGAAGAGAAGGAGAAGGAGATTGGGAGAAGAAGGCTGAGAGGAAGGTTTTGCAGAGAAGAGTTATATCTCTCTACAACAAGCTTAAGGTATGGACTTAACCCTGTAGGATAGATCAGATAGGATAGGTTCCTTTCCATCAAATTGATGTGTTGAATCTAATGTAATGATTTTGGTTATGGAATTTCTAAGCAAAACCATGATAGAATAGGTTAGGGATAATTGATAAGGATAAACTGTGATCAAAGGCCATGGAATGATTTTAGGATGAATCTCATTGATGATCCATGAGGAGAAACTCATATGAGAAGTAAAAAATTAACTTGACTACGTATGGTCGCAGCTATGGTCAACCATAGAATGAGAAAAGAGTCGACCACAACCATTCGGGAAGAATTCAGGAAACATATGATTGTAGGTACGATCGCATATAATGCGACCATAGGGTATCGACCGTATGTCCTACGGTGGCATATATTGCGACCATAGGATCAACCATAGCATCGACCGTAGGAAAACAGCAAGCATATTTTAAGACCAAACAAGGTTTTTGACTCCTGTAACTTGGTAACTTGAACCCTAACTTACATACATTAATTATTTAGGTTCCTAACAGATTCAAAGTGACTTACAAAGCTTGGGAGAGGAACAAACATCGATCAAAGGTGAGGGGACAAAACCTAAACTAATTGGATAATAACAAACGGTTTTTTTTTATTGAGTCCAATGCCATGATTAATTCTATGCTTGTATGCTTATAATGTGCATCTCATATGTCATCCAATATTTCTGTTACTATTGCTCATGCATATTTAATTTTGTTTATTTATAACATAATGATGATGATGATGATGCTAGTAATAGGCATATGGTTGTATGTGTGTGGTTGGTGTGTTGGATGTGAGTGGAGCATCAGGGGGAGGACGTGGCATGATGGTCTCTAACCTCATCACTAGACTCTAGCTCTATCTCTACTCAAGTCTTGCCCACTGACATCGTTGTATCGTCATTATCATAGCAGAACTATTATGTCGTAAGGCATCAGGAGAGGTGGTCTCGGACCGTGTAGTCTTCGACCCTACCAGGGGGCCTTAGCTTCATCTCTATGGACATATTGAGGTATGCTGGGGTGAGGCCTTGGATACACTGTATGGCATTAGGATTGGTTAGTTGCGAGCCCAGTTTGCAAGCCCTCGCCAATAGGGGCTTACGTATTGGTATGGGTAGGGCATTAGAAGAAGTGTTGGCGCTGTGTGATCCAGAGACTTTAGCTCTATCTCTATTCCATGATGGGTCAATATGAGATGGCAATGGTGTTTGATCCATTGGGCAGATTCACGCACTCGTGTATAGAGGTGCGAGGGCCACCAAACCTTTCTATATCACATTGCAAACTTAAAAACCAGACCAAAGATATGAATTGAATGCATGCATATGTTTGTTGCATTGTTTTGTTTACTCACTGAGCTCAAGTTGGAGAGTTGACCCTCGTGTGCGTAATTCTTTTTAGTTTCTGATGTTGCAGGTGTTACGGTTGAAGATTATATGAATACGCCAACGTGTGGACATGCAGTGGCTATGGATGTGCAAGTTGTGGAGGATGAATATGGCTCGTCAAGCTAGTGTTTCAATTATGTTTACGCTTAGTGGTTAACTTTCGTATTGTGATACTTGTAATCAGTATTAATTATGTTTTGGTTACTTGAAGATAACTTGTTAAATATTTAATTATCACTGTAGACTCTCAGTTCATTATTAATAAGACTTTCGCTATTTATTTATTTACTCTGATTATTATTGTGGAATGTGTTTTGGTTTAACATGGTTGGCATAGCCTACACGAGATCCTGGTTTAAACCGTTGGTTTTCACATGCCGTTCATCACACCACCGGTTAGGTGCACAACTTGGACAAAGCTCACGCCTGCCCATCAAACTTGAATACTTTCACTAGAGTCCACGAATTGAGTTAAGATAATAAAGCTTTAATACAAACACACCATTAGAGTGTAAACAAGACAACTTGGTATCAAAGCTTTAGAGCCTTGCCATCCCCAAAGATTCTCGCTAAATACACAGAGACAAAGGGCGTCTTTGAATAGAAAAAGAAGGATCTGGTCCCAAATGAATTGGCTTATTCGAAAAAGCCTTGTTCTTTGGAAGGATAAATCTCGTTTAAAAGCTGTTCCACTGCAAGAACTCCGAACACCATAAGCCACCCTTTATGATAATGTCCGGTTGCCCCAAAATGACCTGGCCCAATAGGGAAATCCCTTAGGCCTTCAAGACAATAATGTACATATAAAAGGTGGAACCATATGTATACACAGATAGAAAATGAAAATCTAAATGTATCCTGATAAATAAATAATATAGGGTACAATCTATAAGTCAGATAGTTGTCTAAGTATACAAAGGATATAGTACAATAGCAAGAAGGGAGCATCTATAAAGCAGAAAATTAGAATACCGAGTTGGTACTCACAATATGTAAAACTCGATGACAAAGGAAGAAGAAAAATGGCTAGTAACGCCTAAATCCCTGTAGAGGTAAAGAAAAAGATCTCGAGCTAAATCCAACAGAGATAGGAGAACAATGGCCATACACCAAAAATGAGAGTTGCTATAAAAGAAGATAAAGCTATACTCTTGGGTGACGTGGAGACTCAGAGTGAGATCCACCACACGCTGATCCATAGCCCTCTGAGCATTAAGAAGAGGTTGCAACTTGACCCCATCACTATCTGGGTAGAGAACGGGTAGTGAAAACTCATCTGAGTAGATGCTAGATAATGATAATCAGATTGGAACAAATAAAAGGAGGTGAACAAACAGGCCACTCCAGCCAATCTACTTGGACTACCAAGTGCCTTGGCTACGATTGTAATAAACTTGACCTGACAAAATGCAAGAGCAACAACAGATGAGACCGACTATGCAAGTTGCCATGGAAATCACTATCCAAGTTGCTAATGTTATACCAACACCTCTGGGTCAAATCAAGTACGGTACCGATTGGTGGTAACACTGTACCCTCAGCACATGTTAGTCGTAACACAATGTCTACCATACCATAGGTCCCAGTAATGCACACCCCAATGTAGAAGTTTGGTGCACAACAAGCAGTGTATCAAGGTGGTTACCCTTATCAGCCATCGATGTATGGGATAGCTGCATCATGGCAGAATGATCCGACAAGGGTTGAGGAATATTTTCTGAAGATGAAGCCTCAAACATTGTCAACAAAGGATCAAATCTATTGTGGCTATATATTTAGACAGGTGTATATAGGATGCGGTGCATCATTGACTTATCCTTATGATTATAGCGGATACACATACCTGATTTTAAATTCTCGTACCTTGACAGGATATCTTATTGATTCAACCTGTCAATTGGAGTTATAGATATTGTTTCTTTAGTATTAGTCCTGATTATACTAATCTAAGCTACTCCCATGATCGATAACATGAATAGAGATATCAACTGAATGAATAGTTAAAGGTTTAATAATTTTGAACGTACATCTTTCCAATTTATACTTGATTTATTGATGTACCAAAACTTCTCCAGATTTACTCTTTTAGTGCCTTGACCAATGACATTATATACCCGATAGAACCTATAACCATGAGGTTAAGAGCTGTAGAATCTCTACTTACATGTATTTGGACCACCTTGCAACTAACGGTCCTTAATTGTTGGTTCGATTACCATAGATTTACTCATGATCCTTCAAACCGAAGTTTACTAAATAGAAGAAGTGTTCATCATCATACTAAATTCAAAAAAAGGAAGTAAATCGCTTTTGGATAAACATTCTGATTCTTACATTTCCCGACCTTTTTTGATAAAGATACTTAGTTAATAAGGGAATTATTGAAGATAAAACGATTGAATTCAGATTAGATTCTATAGCCAAAAAATCTCAGATAAAGTAATAGAGAATCTATTTTGAGATTGCTGGATGGATGGATAGGAGTCATGGTCTGTAAAAGAGTGCATGAGCAAGAAGTGAAAACTTCCAAGAGCAGCTAGTAAATAGTAGATAGTGCTCGAATAGAATTAAAGATGGCTATATTGGTATAAAGTTGACAAGGAAGAAGATTTCTAAAGGCAGATCTAAGAGTGGATACAAGGATGAAGTAAAAAATCATGGCATTGATAGTATTCAGATTAGTACAAGTAATACTGAGTTATGCCCAATATTAAATGAAATGATTAAGTAAAGACCAAGAAAATTTTGGCAGAATTAATGAAATTATAAGCATATACCCTAATGCTTATAGGTATACTTGGGATATGAAGTGAGTAACAATCACAAGATACTTTTCGAGGTATATAATAGAGAGATCAGGGTAGAATAACAATGATAAAAAAGGTGTAAGCTAATGAGCTTTTTGGGATATGAGATTATTGGCGTTAGTCTTTGAAAAATCATAAGAGATGAAAGAACTAGATAAGCTCTTAAGAACTTTAAACCAGATTTTGCTAGTTCAAACCCTTTTGGACTAAATGTTGCATAGGTAAGTGTTGTGAACAATGTTCGAATAATATGGATGGATAGAATTTGGATGCAACCTAATTAACTTGAGATGACAGACTTTGATGTCATTTTGATGATGGATTGGTTGTCTCAAGACTCTACAAAGCTATGACGTGCATAAAAGAGGTTGTCATTCAAGAACAAAGACGGCACATAATTGCCTAGGAAGTAGAAGCTTATCCTCTCTGCACTCAAGGCGAAGAGATTTGAAAAGAAAAGAGTTGGATATATGGAATTTGTGGTGGTGGAAGATATTGCTGTGATGCATAAATTCCTTGATATGTTTCCAGAAGACTTAAAAAAAAAAAAAAAAAAAAAAAAAAAAAAAAAAAAAAAAAAAAAAAAAAAAAAAAAAAAAAAAAAAAAAAAAAAAAAAAAAAAAAAAAAAAAAAAAAAAAAAAAAAAAAAAAAAAAAAAAAAAAAAAAAAAAAAAAAAAAAAAAAAAAAAAAAAAAAAAAAAAAAAAAAAAAAAAAAAAAAAAAAAAAAAAAAAAAAAAAAAAAAAAAAAAAAAAAAAAAAAAAAAAAAAAAAAAAAAAAAAAAAAAAAAAAAAAAAAAAAAAAAAAAAAAAAAAAAAAAAAAAAAAAAAGAAAAAGGAAAAAAAAAAAAAAAGCAGATTGAATTGTTGCATGATTGTTCACTGATTTCTAGTGGATACGCATGACCCTCCGAGAGATTCGATTAGATTTTTTTATTTACTTGGTTTTACAAGGACGTTCCGGTTCATTATCTATAAAACTTCCGCTATTTATTTTATTACCCCGGGAGGGGGGGGGGGGGTTTGGTTTATCATATGGGGGGCCTATTTCGAGATCCCGGTGAACCATTGGTTTATTGCGGCACACACCATTCGTTGGTATAGAATAACTCTTATAGAATTGAAGGAACTAAAGACTCAACTACAAGAGTTATTAGACTAAGGTTTAATCCAGTCTAGTATACCACCTGGGAAGCACTAGTGATATTCGTAAAGAAGAAGGACGGTAGTGTCCGGCTGTGTATAGACTATCGAGAATTGAACAAGCTCACGATCAAGAATCGATATCCACTACCTCAGATCGATGACTTGTTTAAACAGTTGCAAGGAGCAAAGGTATTTTCTAAGATTGATTTTCGGTCAAGATATCATCAACTGAAGAATTTGGACAGCGATATTTCGAATATAATTTTTAAAATCGAGAATGAGCATTATGAGTCCCTGTTTATTCCAAAACCGGGAATGAGCATTATGAATCCCTGGTTATGTTATTGGATTAACCAATACCCTTATATCTTTTATAGAACTTATGAACCGGATATTCCACGATGTATAGGACACGTCAGTCATAGTTTTTGTAAACTATATATTGGTTTATTCCAAAGACAAAGAAAGTTCTATAACGAATTTTAGAGTAGTCTCACAACAGTTGAGAAGGGAGAAGTTTTATGCTATGTCCAAGAAGTGTAAGATTTGGTTAAACTAAGTGATCTTCTTGGGTCACATAGTATCATCAAAAGTAATAAAGGTGGACCCTATTAAGATAGAAGTAATCGTATGGTGAGAAACACCTAAAGAACATTACAGAGATCAGAAATTTCTTGGGTTTAGCTGGTTATTATAGACGATTCATAGAGAACTACTCTAGGATCGCAATACCTCTTACCAAGCTAACCAGGAAGGGAGAGGAGTTTATTTGGACTGACAAGTGTGAAGAATGTTTTCAGACTCTAAAAGCAAGGTTGATATCAGCTCCCATCTTGATCGTTCTGGCACTAGGAAAACCTTTTACCTTATACATCGATGTTTTCGGATTGGGTCTAAGATTCGAGTTAATGCAAGGTGAACCAGCGATTGCATATGCTTCAAGACAACTGAAGGAGCATGAAGAGAGTTACCTGACTCATGACTTGGAGTTAGCGATGGTGATTCATGCAATCGAAATTGGGAGACATTATCTATACGGAGAAGGATTTGAGATTAAATCTGATTACGAGAGTTTTACTTAGCTCTTCACCAAGAAAGAGTTGAACATGAGGCTAAGGAGATGGTTGGAACTCCTGAAGGACTAAGACTACAATATTTAATGTCACCCGTGTAAAGCTAATGTGGTAGCTGAAGCTTTGACCAAAAAGAGGAATAATGAAACCAAAAGGAGGACCTAGTACAATAACTGCCTTGTATTCTACAGCAATAGATTCAGATTTGGAAGAAGAGTAACATATAATAGAAATTTGTGATGATCCAATTGAGTGAGAACTTATGGATGAACTTATGGAGCAATAGTTTATCGGTTGCGCTTATGGCATTAAAGATCATCTCTGAATTGATGGATGAAGTAAAAGTAGCAATTTTGTTAGATCCGTATATAAGAATGATGCAAGAAGATTTAGAGAAAGAAAAACCTAACCCTGACTTACTTCGGATGCGAAAAAGGTCCTGAGATACAGAGGATCATAATGCATATCTAAAAGTAAAAAACGCTGATCATAGATACAAGATAATGCTAAAAGCCCATTCTATTCCATATTGGGTACATCCTAGAAGTACAAAATATACCAAAACATGAAGATATTATTTTGGTAGAAGGGAATGGAAGTAGTTGTGACTAGATGCATGTTTCAGTGACTGAATTATCAAAAAGTAAAGGTTAAAAGACAAAAACCAGTAGGCTTACTACAACTACTATCGAAGCCAATTGGAAGTGGAACTGCATTACAATGGACTATGTCACCTGTTTACCATTGACACCCAAATCGGTTAACGCAGTTTGCGTGATTGTTGATCTCTTTATGAAGATAGCTCATTCCATTGCTATACATCGGTGTACTTTGGAGCGGGTAACTAAGTTATATGTAGATAATATTGCTAGATTGAATGGTATGCCTGAGAGCATAGTGTCAGTTAGAGGCTCATGCTTTATCTCGAAGTTTTGGGAGGATCTATAGAAAACAATGGGAACGAAGTTAAAGTTTAGTACCGCATTTCACCCTTAAACCAACAGATAGTCGGAGCGGACTATATATAGATCCTAAGAGATATGCCCCAAGCTTGTGAAATTGATTTCAAAGAGCTTGAGTTGAGAAGTTACCGCGAATTGAATTTGCTACCAAGCTACATGTAGATGTCACCTATGAAGCATAGTATGGTAGAAATGTCGAACTCCTTTGTTTTGGAATGAAGTCTGAGCATAAGGAATTGTAAGACCTGAGTCTGTTGAAGAAACCTGTCAAGTGGCAGACAAGATCAAAGAAAAGGACCAAGATAGCTCAAGTATGTCAAAAGAGACATCAAGACCTCGAGTTCGCCATAAGTGACAAAGTGTTCTTAAAGATATCCCTTATGTATGGTTTGAAACGATTCGACAAGAAGGGAAAGTTGTATCATATATATATATATATATTAGACCTCATAAAAATTTTGGAGAGACGTAGAAAAGTTATATATCAACTAGCGTTACCATTGTCTATGTATAGTGTGCATGACGTATTACGCGTGTCTCTATTGAAGAAGTAAGTTGGAGATCCATATCAAAAGTATTGACCACGGATCCACTGGATTAGATAGAATATTTAACTATTGAAGTGGTACCAGCCTAGTTCATTGGTTGGAAGATACAACATCTCCAAAGCTAGGATAATTATTATATGAAGGTAACCTAGCGAAGACAAGAAGTGGATAAGATTACATGGGAAGAGGAAGATGCCATGCGAAAGTAGTAATCCCACCAATTTAACTCGAAGTATATTCAAATTTCGAGGATGAAATTTCTTTTAAGGATGGGGGAATTGTAAGATCCGTGCGTGTAAATTTCGAAGACGAAATTTCTATTAAGGGTGGTGAAGTTTTAGACCCGCACGCCACGAATCTAGTTTAACTTTACATTCTCGTGTCGTGACCGGTCTTCCCATCATAATTGACTCAAGTGAACCAATTGTATAAAGAAATCACAAAATGAGGTAAGCAATAAGTCCAATTTAGTTGATATGGTTGATTGTTTAAGTTTGTGTGGAAGCAACCAGTTAAAAACTAAAAATCAATAAATTTTGGGCCTATGGTGGCAGTTTTGAGGGCTACGGTGGCACCTATGGTCAACCGTAGTGAGACCGTGTGACCTATGGTCGCATGTTTTGGTGGTATGGTCGACGGTTTATGCGACCGTATGATCGACCGTACAAACCCAAAACCGACTCCGTGTTTAGGAAACTTTCCTAATTTAAGGAGGACTCTTTCCTAATTAAAGTGAGACTCTATATGGAGGTTTTTCCTCTATATAAGAGAGGTTCCTTGGCCTCTCTGGCTCTTTTAGAACCCATTTTGAAACTCGAACCTAAGAGAGAAAGAGAGAGAGGAAGAGAAGGAGAAGGAGATTTGGAGAAGAAGACTGAGAGGAAGGTTTTGCAAAGAAGAGTTATATCTCTCTACAACAAGCTTAAGGTATGGACTCGACTCTGTAGGATAGATCAGATAGGATAGGTCCCTTTCCATCAAATTGATGTGTTGACTATAATGTAATGATTTCGGTTATGGAATTAATAGGTTAGGGATAATTGATAAGGACAAACTATGATCAAATGCTATGGAATGATTTTAGGATGAATCTCATTGATGATCCATGAGGAGAAACTCATATGAGAAGTAAAAATTAACTTGACTACGTATGGTCGCAGCTATGGTCGACCATAGGATGAGAAAAGAGTCGACTACAGTCATTCAGGAAGAATTCAAGAAATATAAGGTTGTAGGTACGGTCGCATATAATGCGACCATAGGGTATCAACCGTATGTCCTACGGTGGCATATATTGCGACCAAGGATCGACCATAGCATCGACCATAGGAAAATAACAAGCATATTTTAAGACTAAACAAGGTTTTTGACTATTGTAACTTGGTAAACTTGAACCCTAACTTACATACATTAATTATTTAGGTTCCTAATAGATTCAAAATGACTTTCAAAGCTTGGGAGAGAAACAAACATCGATCGAAGGTGAGGGGACAAGATCTAAACTAATTGGATAATAACAAACTATTTCTTTTATTGAGTCCAATGCCATGATTGATTCTATGCTTGTATGCTTGTAATGTGCATCTCACATGTCATCCAATATTTCTGTTACTATTGCTCATACATGTTTAATTTTATTTATTTATAACATGATGATGATGATGATGATGCTAGGAATAGGCATATGATTGTATGTGTGTGGTTGGTGTGTTGGATGTGAGTGGAGCATCAGGGGGAGGACGTGGCATGGTGGTCTCTGACCTCGTCACCAGACTCTAGCTCTATCTCTACTCAAGTCTTGCCCACTGACATCGTCGAAACACCATTACCGTAGCAGAACTATTACGTCGTAGGGCATCAGGGGAGGTGGTCTCGGACCGTGTAGTCTTCGACTCTACCAGGGGGTCTTAGCTTCATCTCTATGGATGTATTGAGGTATGCTGGGGTGAGGCCTTTGATACACTGTATGGTATTAGGATTGGTTAGTTGCGAACCCAGTTTGCAAGCCCTCGCCAATAGGGACTTACGTATTGGTATGGGTAGGACATCAGGGGAAGTGTTGGCGGTGTGTGATCCAGACACTTTAGCTCTATCTCTATTCCATGGTGGGTGAATGTAGGATGACAATGGTGTTTGATCCATTGGGCGGATTCACGCACTCGTGTATAAAGGTGCAGGGGCCACCAAACCTTTCTATATCACATTGCAAACTTAAAAACCAGACCAAAGATATGAATTTAATGCATGCATATGTTTGTTGTATTGTTTTGTTTACTCACTGAACTCAAGTTGGAGAGCTGACCCTCGCGCACGCAATTCTTTTTAGTTTTTGATGTTGCAGGTGTTACGGTTGAAGATTATATGAATACGCCAACGTGTGGACATGCAGCGGCTATAGATGTGCAAGTTGTGGAGGACGAATATGGCTTGTCAAGCTAGTGTTTCAACTATGTTTACGCTTAGTGGTTAACTTTCGTATTGTGATACTTGTAATAAGTATTAATTATGTTTTGGTTACTTGAAGATAACTTGTTAAATATTTAATTATCACTATAGACTCTTAGTTCATTATTAATAAGACTTTCGCTATTTATTTATTTACTCTGATTATTATTGTGGAATGTGTTTTGGTTTAATATGGTTGGCATAGCCTATACGAGATCTTGGTTTGAACCATTGGTTCTCATGATGGTTCATCACACCACTGGTTAGTCCAGAATTGGGGTGTGACACAAGGATCCCAAATTTTGGAGCTAAAAAAATAACTCTCATTGCTCTAGAGCAAATGAAACAGAGCTAAAAATGGGAGTTGGGCGAAAACCACTACCCACTGCCGCCACCACCATGAGTTCTAGAATCAGATCTAAAACAACGTTTTCAAACAACATTCTACTCTGAAAAAACTGGGAGTAATAAATTGACTCTAAAACAAATGCAACGGATTAGGAGCAATCTATTATCCCAAGCTTGACACATTAGAACAAAAGCAAAAGAATGAGACATTTTTAGGTCAACAATTATTATTAAGGTTCTGTTTGGTTTGGTTGCAAGGGCTAAAAGAAAGAAAGTGAAAATTTTCAAATTTCAAAAAGAAAATACATAATCAATACAACACATGAATAAGCTCAGACATTCCATATTTGGTCATTAATTTTCGTTTTGCTTTGCATCCAAATACCTTGCATTCAAAAAGTAAAATAAAAACTACATTTTATAAAAATCAATTACTAAATATGATAAAAGAATTTTCATTAGCTTATACAATATGTTAGGTAATTAATAATTATAAAAATTCCCTTTTTTAAGTTTGAGAATTTTCAATACCCTTTTCTTAAATTTTTCTTGCAACCAAACAAAGCCTAAATGACATGAAACGACTTGAAATAATACAAAATGGCATGAGAATGATAAACGAAGGGTCTAAGCTGTCCATTTCAGATTTGGCTGGTTTAATATGAAAATGAACAATTTGTCAGTGTTTCAATTCTTATGGAACCAAAATGAAACTTAACCCCTAAGTACCATGTTATTCTCCAGGAAAAAAAAAAAAACTGAAACCTGCACGGATTTAATGGGCTGTATTTGTCGCCAGTGTTACCCTCCCTATAAATAACAATGTAGAGTTATATTTTGAGACTGCCTTCTTGACTTGGAATGCATGCAAGTCAGTAGCTATGTTGGTCTCATTTTGGTGATGATGTAGACATCCATGAATCCGTTAAGGTTAGGCATCAACTTTTTTTTTTTTTTTTTTTTTTTTTTTTTGGAACCCGCACAGCCCATCCATTGGATGAACAGGTAAATTGTGGACCCATGATCAACATGTTTTAGGTTAGTTCAAAGCCATAAGAGCCATCAAGCTTTATGTGGGATTCGCATCCTGTCCTCCCAGTGGTTCTGGGAGGACAGTGGCAATTTGTCCTAGATGGCCGCCATGTGGCTCTTGGTGAATCCGAGACCCACGTCCGAGCCGGCACTCAGCCGACAAGCCAAGCCGACAGGGGTTGTCGACTCAGACGTGAGTCTCAGATTCACCCGAGAGCCGGACATGCCCAGCTGAGTCAAACTCAACACTCTCGGTCATAAAATGGTACTTCATCAACTTCATACCAAGAGAAAGGAGCGGACAGTCTGATAAAAATAATGAATCAATAACTCAAAATATAAAAAATATTTTATATTTTCAAATTCTTAATTTTTCGTCAAATTAAGAACCAAACTTTCAAGACCAATTAATTTGACCACTGGACCATACTGGTTGACCCAAACCGAACTTAAAACCAAGGACTCGAGTCTCATCGGATAGGGCAGTTTGGCTGATCCAAAACAGGATTGACTAAGTCCTTGGGTGGGTTTCTAGTCCATTTCAAACTAAAATTGCTGGTAATCCATATCGGAGATCTACATATCGATTCGTATCAATTTTGGTTGTTGCTACCCTATAATTATTTGTACCACCGGTCCATAGCAGTATTACATCGGTTTTTGGCATCTGATACCGTGTCCGATACAGATACTTGAACCTTAGACAATCCTTG
The DNA here is from genome assembly GCA_028583415.1 of Protea cynaroides. Classification (NCBI taxonomy): domain Eukaryota; kingdom Viridiplantae; phylum Streptophyta; class Magnoliopsida; order Proteales; family Proteaceae; genus Protea; species Protea cynaroides. The sequence goes on from CM053276.1 coordinate 23,956,245, forward strand.
ACATGCATGCCAATTTTTAAAATGTTTGCAATCATAATTTCAAATACCGAACAGGAAATTGGTCCAGTCCGGTTTATTCCGGTCTGATCCGATCAGGCCAGCTACACCCATACAAATGCATAAACATCAGATGCCATATGGATCAAACCCTAGCAGGAACAGAGATTCTCTAGTGTTTCAGTTGTACATGTAATGAACTTGAAGAGGAGAAAATCTCTAAATCTTTGATATCAACATTTAAATTCAAAAAGGAAAGATAACTAAAAGACACACTTGATCATGACCTGCTTTTTGTTCAGAATGAAAATAATCACAGGATTATATCTATTAAGAAAAGGAAAAAAAATAAAAATAAAAAAATTCATGAATCATAAACTTTTTTTAATGAGGAAGAGAAGATCGATTACCACTTTGATCTCATTTCATCTGAAATAATAACACAGATATTACCTCTCCAATCCCTGAAGAAGCTCCAGTTATGATGACCACTTTATCTTCCATGCTTTCAGAGCAGAAGGTATGATAAAGCCATTCACAAGCATCAATGAAACGCAAGGTTGGCCATGCAAATGCTAGCATGAACAAACTTGCTGGAGGCACCATAAGATTTAGCAGAGAATTTAGAGGATCCATTACTAGCTAGAAAGTGGTAGGAGAATAGAAAATAAGGATATTCTGCAACAGATGAGTGAGAAATAGTGAGATCGATGAGAGACGTAGGAGGAAGAGCTTCGGAGGTGTGTTTTCTGATAAATATTAAGTTGCTTACTGAGGAGAGACGAGATAAGAATAAAAAGAGAGAGAGAGAGAGAGAGAGATCACTCAGAGGAGAGTAATGGCGTTTAGTGCTCAACGTTCAACACCGAGGGCGGGCACGTGTTTGTTGCATGTTATTGTCTGGGTGACGAGTGGATCATACGAGGCTTTGGAAGTTTCTCCATTAAAGTCTTATGTTTAAGCTCAGCAATGAAAGCGAACAGTACTACTTTTTAGTCGGTTTTTCTTTCCATTTTTTTTTTTTTTTTTTTTTTTTGACAGAATATCTTTCAGGTTAGCAGTCCACGTATCCATCTAGCTAACACCTATTTTTTTTTTTTTTTTTGTGTATGTTAAAACTTAAAAGTCCACAAATTTTATTAATAAAAGAAAAAAATATATTACAAACTAACCCCTTAAGAAGGAGAACCCTCTGTTCACATCAATCTAGCCCCAAAAGCGAATAGAATCTCATCTTTCATTTGCAAAGTTTCGATAATATCTTTACTGTAATTTTGTCCTTGATTTCTCTCCTCCCTCCATTAGAGAACCTCATCTTTTTTTATTAAAAAAAAAAAATCATTTCAATCTAGCATCAAAACACATATTTTTTGGCATAGAAATCGTTTCCTGCTGTCCTGCCGTCTGCCAAGGGCCGGATTTCAGCTGGTCCACCCCCCAATGTATTGGTAGGCGGCCAGATTGATCCCCAAACTCTTGGATCAGTCACAGGACCGTCCTGCCGCAGGAACGATCTCGTTCCTATTTTTTGATCCAGGGTAGAGATTTTTTGACTAAGGGTAGAGATGTCAGGGTCATGTGATAGGATTTTCCCTTTCTACTAAGCCCATCCAAATCCTGGTTCATGTTAGATGACGTCATTCACATGTAGTAATCCAAGGCTCTTGAGAAATATCAAATCTTGTTTGAGTGGTTCTAAGGAGTGAAGAGGAGTTGAATTTGAATCTAGAGGTATGGTTATATGATAATTTTGGGGTGTCAACGGGTCGGTTCAGGCCAGTTTTGGTCTGGGTTGAATCGGTGTCTGATTTTATAAGCCCAGCCTAAAACATGTCTGTTTCTGCCCAAATCCGTATCCAATGTTCATCACGCTGACTAGACCTGCAAAACACAAGCAAAGACAAGGGGGGGAGGCGGGCATATGGCCCCGGGTCCACTCCGATGCCTAAGTTAGGGCTCTGTGAACAGTCAATGGGCTCGATATCCGAACCCACTTAAATATGGATAGGATAGGTGAGAGATTCTCAGTCCGAGGTGTCAGAGTGAAAATCCTAAGAAAGAGTAATAAATGTAAAAGTACCTGAAATCTCGGGATTCGTGATATTTATAGTGAATAATGTATCTTTGTAAATGCCGCTTTTACCCTTGTTTGATGTGTGATGACCGAAGTATCCTTGTAAAGCTGTAGAAATGACGTTTTTGTCCTTATCCATTGATTGGATTTATGGGAATGTTTGGGTATTGACGTGGATGCTTGGATCCTAGCTTTTGCCATGTCATTGGTGATGCGGGAGATTTCCCTAACAATGTCCATTAAGAGTTCGGGCTGGGTTGAGCTGCGCTAGACACAATAACTAACGGGCTGGTCCGGTGTCGATTTGTTATCGGGCTGGGCTTATTGAGGTAATTTCGGACTGGTTTGGTCTGGACCGGGCTTATCAAGCTTATCGGCCCTATTTTATATGTAAGATATATAGCCTATTCTATTATTTCTATCTATAAAATTAGCATCATTCCTTCTATATGTATGTAATTCAGTAAATTGTAACAATTAACATACTCTTTTCAACTATAGATTCATATAATTTTTTGGATCAAGAAGTGAACTATAACAGTGTAATATAATCCATCAAAATTTAAAACCATTAAAATTAAGAAACTGGGCCCGGATGGATCTTACCGGTGTTCGGGCTAGTTCGGGCTTCTTAAAGGGTCGGTTTGGTCTGATTTTGATATGGGCTGAAACGGTTTCGGGCTATAAGTCGAGACCGAAACCTGTCCATTAAGATTCGGTCTAGGCTAGGTTCGGGTTATATCGGGTCGACTCGATCAGTGTTACCGGGCCGGGCCCATTTTTGACATCCTTATATGATATGATACATCTGATCATTATCTTACTGATGAGATGGATAGGAAGGCGTTACAATCATTTCATAAATAGGTGTAAGATTTTGAATACATTTATCGGTGGATGTTGGTAGTTTTTATCGGTGGATGTTGGTAGACCATACAAGTAATTAAAAGGTGAATGTAAAATTTAGAATAATTATTCATCTAACAATGGATTGTGACATTTTCAGAAATTATAAGAGAAATCTGAAACATTCATCTTAGCTTTTTTTATTTTCTTAGATCATTAAACGGCCACACGAATCGATACTTGAAGCACCTGCCAAAAAGGTTTCGTATGCAATAACATTCTCACATACAATGTCACATGTGATAATAGCCTATCCTTTGGCATCATCCTCTGATCACCATTAGATCCAACCAAGGTTACAGTGCAGAACCTACCGGCCAATATCGCCCTAGTTTCCTCATTTGGGAACCCAAGGAAACACCCAATATCGAGCTTGCGATTTCTTTCCAAATAAAAACCATCTTCAACCTCAAGCAACCCAGAGCCAAATCCACTAGTGGAAAAGATGACATGCGTACCCCAAAAAAACAAACTTCTCAAACTCCACGTGCAACAACAAACTCGCATTCGATACCTGGTTCACCATTGCTAGAACATAGACCTCCTTCACATGCAATATCGAACTCCTCGTCATATGCAGAACCTGATTGGCAAGAGCTTGAATCCGATCAGAATGTCTCTCCCACTGAGGTCTCAGATCTCCACCTGTCATCACATGCAATAATAAAGGTGGGAAACCAATCTCCTTCATTGCCACGTCTCCCTTTTCTATGCTCATGGTTTCCTTAAACTCTAAGAACCTTCCCAAATAAGCCTGAGATCGAATTTCCTTAAAGAGAAAGCTAAGAAATCTGCCCAGATTCCTTACCAACCTGGTACCATCTCCAATTAATCGAGATCTTCTGGAGATCCATGCAAGATCTGTCATCTCATCCTAGCTCGGACGAGATATTGCCAACCGTTGACTGCCGCATACCGTCCCTGCAAACACCGATCCTGCAACCTTCGCTACCATCGACGATCAGTGACGCCTGCATTGAAACCTCATGCAGAAAACACATGCGATGATGACTGATTTCTAGGCATCGCAGGTTCTCCACCCGTGATCCAAACGGTAACCTTGAATCTTGCGGAGAACCCAACTCGTTCTCCATCTTCGGGGTCATCTGGGCAGAGAGACCCTACCCTTCTTCAACGATTGAAGATGATTCGTCACACCAGCCGCCTTCTCTGTTTTAATTAAAGAGACAAAAGCTTTCTCTTCCTTATCGGTTTTAACAAAGAAAAATGATTGAATAAATCCTTTTCTTTTTTCAAATGCAATATAATGATTACACTTTTAAGGATGACGTTTTTCTTTCTTTTTTTTATGTCTTTCACTATAATGACAACCTTTCAAAAATACGATTGACGTCTTGTAAAAAATTAGATGAGAAAAATTCTTCTTTTTTCATACCTTCCATGCACCTTTCCTTTCCTGTCAAAACTAGTTTTGATACCAATTGTTAAGATTTAAAAAGTACAAACAAGAAAAGACAAATATGAAAAATTAACGTGATTCAATACTCCATCGTAGAATACTTATGTCAAAAGCGATTTCCTTTAATTTCAAGAATAGTCTACAAATTTTGTACCTTCTTATCTCCTCTATTAGTCTTGTAATTTTTTTCATACATAAATAATTTATAGGCAAACCTAAAAATCCTAATTCTCTCACAATTATAAATTTATCCCTATATATGTAATAGTTCAAACTTTAATACAAGTACTACCTTAATAACTGTGTGGATCCCACAAAATACAAGACACCAAACCTAACACAATCCTAGGAACAGATGTGTTGTTCTAATCTAGAGATACATTAGCTGCCGACCTTGGTTGCCTACCTCAAGTGCCAACCTCGATCCTTGGCCTACCTTCATAACCGACCTCCATGGCTGACCTCCATAGCCGACCTCCCTAGTTAACCTCCAAATTTGACCTCAAGAGCGACCTCCATGACCGACCTCAAAAGGTGACCCCATCGCCAACCTCAAGAGCCAACCTTCATAGCAGACCTCAAGAATCGACCACCATGGCTGACCTTGTTTCCTGACCTCACTCATCCCATCTTATTAGCATAAATCTAAAGAAAAGATAAAAATAAAAACAACTGTAAAAAAAGTATATATATATATATATATATATATATATATATATATATATATATATATATATATAAACTAGCTATATATGGTATTTTAGAAACTAACATTTTAATAAAATTTTAATAAAGTACAACAACAATGCACCAAATCAGTAACTGAAAAATTGAAAGGAAGTTCCTGAAACTGATTATGGTAGTAGAAGTAAGAAGAGGGAATGCAGGATTGATTCCATAAAGCGTGGTGGATGTTTGGGGACAAAACTATAGGACTTGGATCATCCTAATGTAGGCTACTGATGTCCAAAACCAGAGAGAGAAAATAGGAGAAAGGGTAGAGATCGATAGGTTTCTTATTAACCTAGTAGTCACAACAAGCAAAGAAGAAGCCCAGTAACAGTAAGGAAACAAAGAAGAAAAGAAAAGATGGAAAAGAAAAGAAAGAGGAAGAAATTGGAATTCTAGCTCACAGAGATTAAAGAGAGGAGAGAGAGGGTACCAGGGAAATTAATAAATGATAAACATAGAAATATAAATTCTATCTAAATTTTTCAATATAGATGATTACAGGATTATCCCAAGGAAAATAAAATCCTATAAGGATTTTTATCCAAATTAGTTTCATTTTGTGGGTCCGCCATTGCATTAATTGAATCCAACCTCAAGCCAAGGCAAGCTTGGATTAAGCATTTGGGACCCTAGCTTAGACCTAAATTTTCAAAAACCCCTTAAAACCCTCTCGATTTTTACATTAACTAGAATATAATGTAATTTGAACATGGACTTTGATATATGGTTACTCCAAATGATTCTCTAGATACCCAATTATCATAATTATTTTTTTTCATTTTAATAAATTGTCCGAATCATCACATCATAATTACTCATGGTAAAACTAGCATTGCTTGTTAGAGAACCTCTCCATGCACCAAACTAACGTGTCCACTTAAGAAAACCTTCCTCCTCTTTGTTGAAAGAACCAATTTTCATAAAAAAAAAAAATTGCATGTCCATCGCAAAATATATGGCATGTATGAACACCATAAAATATATTATCATTCAAAAAATTACAATGACCATTGCCACGTGGCAGCCAATTTCCATTTTATTAGCTATTACTCTTTTAGTACTTGATATAAACATTGCCACTAGGCACCCGGTTGCCCCTTTTTTTTTTTTTTTTTTTGTGGTTATCTTATATCAAATTATAGGATTAAACTTGCATAAATGAGCATGCTATTTATTTGTTTCATAAGTTGGTGTAGTTTACTTTTGATTGTTTAATTACATTTCTATGGTTGTGCTGTGTTTGGTTACAAGAGGAAGCGAAGGGAAGGGAAGAGAAATTTTTTAATTTAAAAAGTAAACTTTTATAGTTGTAATACAAAATGATTGTATAAACTATCTAATTTTCTTAACATATATAGTAATGATACGTTCTAATAAGAAATAAAATTTATTTTACTTTTTAAATGGAAGGAATTTGAATGCAAAGTGAAGTGTAAGTTAATAATTAATATAGAATAATTTGGAATTAGTTGCATAGCAATGTAATAGCATGTGTTGTAATCATAACAAAACTTTTCTTTTTAAGTTAAAAAATTTCACTTCCCTTCCCTTCAATTCCCATTGCAACCAAAGATAATCTATAGGAAAGTAATGCTTGACAACCATGTTTCTATGTTACATTTAGTGTTGTAATTTGTGGAAAAATTATATTTATTTTACTATCTTTAGTTTTCTAGTTTCTTTTCTCTTGTGTTCCATCATGTGTAACTTATTTAGTTGTGGATCTCTGCTACTATTGATAATTTTTGTCAAGAAGTTAATAACATGAATAAGACTACCAAAATTTTTAACAAAACATGGTGGACCATATACATAATGATTTTATTAAAAAACTAGTCTCAAGTATACGTCCGTTCAGTTAAGGAACAAGATGAACACATTAAAGCAAGACTCTAGTATTTTTAAGAGATTACTGGAGCTTTCTAGTTTTGGTTGGTGGTGTTTGAGTCGAATGGTGAATGCTGATGATGAGTCTGTATGGGAGACACAAATAAAGGTAATATATATTTCTTTTGGATGACTACATTTGCTTACAAGGTTAATGAGAGAGCTTATAAAGGTTTAATATTGAGAGTTTCTATTATACATATATGTCAAGAAAACCCATATTAGCTAAAGTTCAAGAAGTATGGTCTTCCACATTGGTTAGAAGTGTAAAAAATTATCTTAGTGGACTTGATTAATTATCGAGCCCATTGACTAGTAGGAGTTTGCATGATGCGTTTTACCAATTTTGGTCTGATTCATCACAGATTAAGGATAAACCAACTTGGTCCATTGTGGGGGTGGCCTAGGATTTGGGATAGTATTTTATATATTAGGTTCAGAGTCCCGCAACACAAGTTGTTTAATTCCTCTCCCTACTCTCATGCGTAGTGAGAACAAAAAGAGATCTCTGGTAGGCTATAGAAAACTTCGATCAAAGCTTTGACTAGAATAGACAAAAATCAATCTCCAACGCACAGTATGGCTCAGTTAATTATCTCTTGATTATTTTCATTGTATTTTAAGGGTCATGTATAGATTATGTAGGGTTTTTGTAAAACCTTAGGCCCAGTATTTTCTAACAAGAACTAGTAGTAATTTTTGGTGATATATATACATTTGGGGATGGAGCTTTAGGACATAGAAATGCTTACATATGGATGATTCTAATGATGAGGAGGATAACCATGAATCTGATCATCAACCTGTTGATGATGAAGGAGAACATCCACTAGGCTCTACCACATATGGAGCCCATTTACAAGTTGGTGGTCACAACCATGATAGGACTTGTAATGCAGAGAGTAAAAGAAAGAGCGATAACTCTGATTCACAACGGCTTGTAGGGCCATTCAAGACATCAGTATGTCAAGGTAGGAGATGCATGTTGGAATATTTCTATGGGCTTGATTAATTATCGGGCCCATTGAGTAGTAAGAGTCTATGTCACTAGGCTGATTTGTTCGGTCTGATTTGCTACAAGATAAAGAGATAAGAAAACCCTATTTTAGTGTGAGACTATTTAAGGTTTGTGACAGTATTATATATACTAGGTCATGAGTCCTTGCAGCCCTAGTTGCATATCCCTTTCTTTGTACCCATGAGCATTGAGAAGCAAAATGGACCTCTACGAGCTGTGGAAGATTGTGATCAAAGCTTCAAAGTTAATAATGAAAAATCAATCTTTTATGCACATGTATGTCTTTACATTTATAGTTTACTTTGCTTCCCCTTTGTGTCCTAGATCTGTAAGACCCGAACTCCATGAACTTGATCTAAACCTTTCATTCATGTCGTAACAGGTCTTCCAATCATCACTGGGTCAGATGGGACGAGCGGATGACAACCAGGTATGAAAACGGACTAGAATTAAGAGTGATATTTTCATACCGATCGATGGTGCCAGTCGACCGGTATGGCCTGCGCAGTAGACCGCTTAGATCCGAAAAAGGATCTCTGTGGGTCCCACTTTCAATGAAAATTTCAAACCGAAGGACTTTTCTAATGTTAGGAGGCTTCCTAAACTCAACCCTAGCCTATATAAGGACTCCTAAACCACCTAAAATCCCTTTCATTGATCCTCACAAACCCTAGAAAGGAGAAAGAGATTGAAGAAGGAGAAGAAGCTAGGAAGGAGAGCGAAGAGCCGCCATTGCCGTTAGACGAAGAACACCCTATCGCGAACCAATGGTAAGTGCTTAAACCTTTCTCTACGTTGAGCTTTCTAGAATGGTTAGTCATGATTGGATCAATACCATGCAAAGCGAGGTATTGATCTAAACCATGTTTTGCCGTCAAACCCTAATGTAAGACCCGCACTCTGAAAACCCGGTCTAAACCTTGGTTTTGTGTCGTGACAGGTCTTCCGATCATCACCGAGCCAGACGGGGCAAGCTGATAACAAACAGTACAAAATCGGACCGAAGTCGACCAATATACCTGATTTTAGGTATACCCGGTCGATGGTACGGATGACGGTACCGGTCGACCGGTATGGCCCCGCACGACTAGGTGCGGGAATTTGGAAATTGGTCTCTGCGGGTCCCGCTTTCCTGATTTCGAATCCTAGAAGTTTCCTAATCTTAGTAGGGTTACTAAACCCTATTTCTAGCCTATAAATACACCCTTAAACCCCTCAAATCCTTTCCATTGTTTCTCACAAACCCTAGAGAAGAGAAAGAGCTTGGAAAGGAGAAGGAGCTAGGAAGAAGAAGGAGGTGCGCCATTACCGTTTGACGAAGCTCTCGCTACACCCGTCAACGGTAAGTGTTTGGATCCATCTTCTTACCCTATGATAATTGTGTGGGTGGATCAATACCATGCAAAGTAGGTATTGATCTAAAACCCTAAATTGGCCAATAAACCCTAAGTTGCCGTCAAACCCTAGATTCGAGTTTCGAGATGATATTCATCGAAACGAGACTTGAATGAGTTAGGGATAGCTCTAACTCAAAGCCTAGACTTAGAATGGATAGGAGAAACCCGGAAAATCTGTGGAGGATGATCGACGGTCAAGAAGAACCCATGTATGGTCTTCCGGAGACATACCGGGTCGACTATACCGGTTGCACATAGTGCGACCCGGTATGTTGCGACCGCTACCTCTCGGGAGGTTATCCGTGGGGACCGGCTGACCATACCGGTCGCCAGTCTTTCCCACAGAGCCGCGACCGTACATGCCACCGGTCGCCGTGAGGGTATTTTGTAACCATGTTGGTTTCCGACCAACATGAAACCCTAAATAATATCTTCTAATGAAACCCTAATATTATGTAGGACTTTGTGACATATCGTTTGGATCTTGCGACGTGGAGCAAGTTAACGAACGACGCAGTAAGGGAATCGACCTAAACCTAATAATTAATGGACAAGAAATCGTTGTTAATCATTGAATATCTATGATGTGATGTTTGTGCATATTCACATGCCATCCTTTACTTTCAGTTATTATTATTGTTCATGCATTCATAGGATGTGATTGTTAGGCATGTGATTGTTTTTCGTTGGTGTGTGGAGTGGGGCATGGGCCCGGATCGCTCTTCACACCGGCACCTTTTGTAGTATTCTATCTTAACATGCTTGGTACGGGTGGGGTATCGGGGAAGATCGTGGTACGTTGGTCTCCGATATTGATGTTGTCCCGACCATCGTTGGGTGGTACCGAGGATTCCGAGTCGACGCTGCCTTGTCCACGATGCTTTAGCTCTATCTCTATGCCGTAGGGTGTTGTGTTGGGATAGGGTCTACCGCGTATTGTTTCTATCCTAGTGGGTTAGTTGCGGATAGGGTATCGGGGGAGGTGAGGTTTAGGAGGTCTCCGACCCGGCTCACGCTCTAGCTCTATCTCTATGCCGTAGACGGCCGTGGCCGGGATAGAGCATACATTGTTGACATATAGGATTGGTTAGTTGCGAGCCCGGTTTGGAGCCCCGGCCGAAGGGGGGCTTAGGTACCGGTATGGGTAGAGTATCGGGGAGGTGCGGGTATACCTTAGCTCTATCTCTATTCCATGATGGGTGCATGTGGGTTGGTGGTAGTGTGATTATCGTGCGACACCACACACTCGTGTATAGAGGTGCGGGGGGCCACCAAACCTTTCTATAGCACATTGCAAACTTAAAACCGGACCACAAAGATAAAATGATTGTTACTCATGCATAATCTTGTGAAACTGTCGATTGCCTTACCGAGGTGTGTTGTGTGCTCACCCTTTGTATATACATTGTTTTAGATCCGGATGCAAAGTTATACCGTGGATGATTACGTAAACACTCCGCGTATGGTGGTGCTGCGGTGTTGGATGTACAAAGCGGGACAAGACGAGCATGACGCTTCATGCGAGTACCCCCTTCGCGGTACTGTGATTTGTTTATTTATTTGTTTCAGTTATCTTCGTTTGTTATTAAGAGATGTAATAGATATTTATTTTATGTGATTGAATTTGAATAATGGGATATTTATTTAAATTATCAATAGATACTCAGTTCATTCTATTTAAAGTCTTCCGCTGTATATTTATATTCTGATTGTGGTTATGTGTAATTGGTTTGTATGGGTGGACACGGCCTATTCGAGATCCCGGTGTGAACCGTTGGTTCAATGACGGTTCACTCACACCGTTCGGTTGGATCGAGGGGTTGGATGAACTGAGTTAGGAAGTTTAAAAATCTTAATACAAACACACCCTAAGCATTGTTTGATACCTGAGACGGACTAAGAAAGAGAATAAAGTACTATTCTAAATGTGAAACTTAATCTGTGCACATACACTAGATAGGTGAACCATGAAACTTTCATTAAATAGAAAAATAGTATCAAATGTAATAGTGCTACAGGGTACAGTTCACAAACTGGAAAGTTACCCTGTTATATAAACAGTCATATGAAAAGAAAGTAGATGGAAATCATGGGGTAGGAGGCCCGGGAGGAATGGGGTCCGCTATGTCATAGTCCCGCTCAGATGCGACCCTAAGCCAGGACACCCGGTCCCGAGTCACCCATAGACCACGAGCCAGGCGTCCCAACTCCCGACCCATCGCTCGCCGAGACTCCGGGATGACCCTCCGGGTGTCCCCCGATCTCGAGAAACATACTCAACACCGAGTCGGGAGGGGGCTGAGATGGTCCAAATTGTGGGAACGGATGGTGGTGGTACAGTGGAGGCCGTGGGGCGTGCACCGGTGCTTCCCCAACTACATCGTCATCATCATCATCCCCCATCTGCCGCATAAGCCGCGATTGCCGCGGCCGCCGCCGCCGCCGCCGTTGCTACTCTCCCAAGTGGACGAGGGCGAGCCTCCAACTCGTCATCGCTAACGGGCGGATCAACCATCCGCATCCCGTTTATCGCATCCCGGCCGATGTCGAGGTCATGGAGTCCTCGACGGCTGTCTCTCCTCCCAAACTCACACCCGCACGGCGAAGAAGGAAAGTGACGACGACCATAGGGAAGGTTGCTGGCCCGATCGGTCACAGCCGCCGATGCATAGTCCGGATGATGAGGTATGGAAGTGAGATCCGCTCTCGGTGCGCACGCAATAAGTGACGTCTCGGGTGAGCCGAGACAACTCATTGTAGTGACCGCTCCGTGGCACTATATCGTCGGCCGGATGATGCGGTCAGAGACCCAGTGGTATAGGTCTCAAGCTAGCCGCCTTCATAGGAGCCCCGGGATTTAGTATCCGATGCGCTATCTCTCGGCGCAAATCTTCGCCATAACCTTTCGCCTTGGGGGCGCAAAGATACCAAATCTCCATCATTGGGAACCCCAAGCAGATCAGCCAACCGGTGGGTGTTGAAGGAGATATGTACACCCCGAACGTAATCGGTAATGCGCAGATCCCTACACCGGTTTGGTCTTCGACATCCCCTTCGAGCTCCGAGATTTGCATAAAAATGCTTGACCAGATTAGGGCGTGTAGTCTCTGTGTAGGAGATAACCGGCAGCCAACCTAGAGCGCCAAAAGCCGTCTCTACATTGAACCGGTGCAATTGTCCCACATTGACCCGGCGCCCGGATACGATACTCTTGTCATCAAACCAAGAAAACCGAGCCTGAGCTTCCAATGAGCGAAACCATAGCTCATCTAGCTGAGGGATAGGTGGAGAGGGAACCCGAGAACTAGAACCATGTGATCGCTTCCCGAGGTTGCGCTCTAGGAGCCATTTAAAATCAGTAAAACAAAAGAAAACAAGACAAAAGTTAGAAATTTTCGAAATTTCGGCAAAGATAACGGCTATAAATTGGGAAAAAGCCTCGAACTCACCCAAAAACATGGGGAGGAGGACTTACGTAACCCCCACACTCTTCAACAGACCAATCACAAGCAATTATAACAAGAAATTTCAAGAAATTTCAAGAATTAAAAAAAAAATTAGAAAAATTTCGAAATTTCATGAAAACCTAGGTCAAAAGATGAAAAATTCGATTTTTATCAAAACCTTGCGGTGGAACCCCAAATTAGTTGAGGGCTTTTGCTCTTGGGGGTCCCTAAACCCTTTCTAAGCCGAAGGAAAAGAATTCCTACGGTTAAAACATCTCGAACAAAGAAAAACCTAAATTTCTACATAAAGGCGATATGAAAATTTCCTAAAAATATGAGAGAGAGGGTAGAGACCTACCCGAGACGATATGCTAGGTCTTGAATGGAAGGAATCGGCCTCAAATAGCACCGGTCGAACTGTAGCAACTCGGAACCCAGAGAAGAATCGCCACCGGAGAGAAGGAGAAGGAAAAAGTGAGAAAAATCTCACTTTTTCGCGATTTTAAAGCCATTTTGGGCATACCGGTCGACGGTTATGCCTATACCGGTCGACCGGTATCAACCCGTGTGTGCGACCGCTATGTCTCGGCCAGAAATTTTCTCGACCGGTCGACTATACCGGTCGCAACACCGTCTACAGAGTGGCGACCGTATCTCATAGACATGCGACCGGGTATGTCTCGCCAGAAATTTAATTTTGACCGGTCGACTATACCGCCGCAAAGATATTTCTACGTGTGCGACCGGTATACTGCGACCGGTACGCCCCAAAAGAGCCGAAAAATTTAAAAATTTCCAAAAGGGTGTAAATTGAAATGTTATCTCGACTATTTCCCGCATTATTCAAGACTAACACTACTACTATTGATGATTCTCACGTGTTATGTCTTCTTCTCATATCCAAATAAATAGTCCGAGATGGCGGTGGAAACGGTCGAAGGGGTAGAAAGCATCATCATGCCCGAAGCGCCTAGAGGAAGAGCAAGCCGAGCAAGACCAAGGTTAGAGAAACCAGCCCCGAAGAGGATGAGGAACAGGTCCCTGAAGTACCGGCTGAATTACCAGACCACCTCACGGGGATTCCGAGACCATAGTTACAAACTTGGTCTATCGGATGCAAGCTCAACCGTAAGGAGTTTCCGAAAGTGAAGTACTAACGATGCTCGAGTCGGCAGGTTCCCGTCTCGCCGGTAATATGCCCGGGTCCGAGAGAAAATGTCTTCACAACGGGTGCATAGTAGCCCAAGGCCGAGGGCCCAAGCACGAATGTACCACCACCGCATCGCTTCCGTCGCCTTCGCGGATCCGGGGGGCATATCCGTATCCACCACCATGGTACGGAGCGGATACCCCGTGGGCAGCGACGATCTTAGCGGGTCGGTGGACGGGTTCTTGAAGTTGAAACCGTCATCATTCACCGGCAGAAACAGGGAAACCATTGTGGCCAGCACGGTGGGTTTCGGAAATGGAAAAGAACTTCCGATTGATGACGTGTACTGAGGAGGAGAAAGTCCTATTTGCCACACACATGTTGAGAGAGGACGCGAATGCTTGGTGGAATTCCACGCGGGCATATTTGGAGAACCAATATACATTAGTGGACTGGGAAGTGTTTAAAGCGGCTTTCTTCGACAAATACTTCCCAAAGAGCTTCAGGGATTCAATGGAGAGAGAGTTTCTCGCCCGCAGCAGGTCGGTCCGACCGTAGATGCTTATCAACGGAGGTACGAAGAGCTATTCTTCTTCGCACCGGGGCCGAGATGGAAGAGGAGACAAAGATACGTAGGTTCACCATGGGACTACGTGGAAGCATTAGAGAGCATCCGTTGGGTCCGGATAAGAAGACCTACAATGAGGCAAAGGCAGGTTGTGAGGGTGATAGAGTCCGGTCGGAGGGACAGCTTCTTCGGCCGTAACGAGGGAGTGAAGAGATCCACCGGAGAGAGCTCGGGTGGCAGAATATTAGACCATTCCGCCCATACAGGGGGGCACCGCACAAAGACCGCGAGAAACAACCTGGCACCACCGTGCCACAATTAGCCGACCCAACCCGAATATTAAGTGTTATAACCGGCCAAGAATCGGGACATGTTGCAAGGAACTGCTGACGCTACCTAGGAAGCAAGCTCCCAAAGAAGCCGGAGTTTATGCAAGTCACCACCGAAGAGGCAGCCGCATCACCCGATGTGGTAACCGGTACGACTCTATCCCTTACTATTTGGTTTATTCTTTCGGCTTGCATGAGCATATAGAACTAAGGGACAATATATTCCGAGAATTGTAAATGTAGCCGGTTTACCCGCCGAGTATTATTTGACTCGGGGCCACGCACTCCTTTGTTTCGCTTTCTTTGGGAAGCGAATGGAGTTACCAATCAAGCAATTGAACCCAAGCTTGATAGTTCGCTCTCCACTAGGAGTCGAAGTGGCTTTGACCAAGTATTATGGACCATGTCCCGTAAGTATCGAGGGCCGAGACCTAGAAGCAAGCCTAGTAATACTTGAGATGGCAGATTTTGATGTCATTTTAGGAATGGATTGGCTAGGCCATCATTCGGCCGTCCTTTTATGTGGTGAAAGGAAGCTTATGCTTACCGACAGAGAGGGAAAGGAATATAGTTTCGCTGGAATTAAGCTATCTAGGAAGCGAAAGTTGATCCTCTCCGCCCTAAAGACTAAGAGATGCTTGGAGAAAGGGGGGAGTGGGTTATCTCAGATCCGTAGCCGACCTCACAGCAGAGTCACTCAAGATGGAGGATATAGAGGTGGTTCGGGAATTTCCGGATGTATTTCCAGAGGATCTTCCGAGGTTACCACCGGCACGTGGCTACGGAATTTGTGATAGACCTTATACCGGGTTCGGCCCGGTGTCTAAAGCGCCATACGAGGATGGCCCCAACCGAAGTTAAAGGAGTTGAAGACCCAATTACAAGAATTGCTGGATAAGGGCTTCATACGACCTAGTATTTCGCCTTGGGGAGCACCCGTGTTGTTCGTCAAAAGAAAGATGGAAGTGTACGGCTATGTATTGACTATCGTGAGCTGAACAAGTTGACGATCAAGAATCGGTATCCTTTGCCTAGGATCGATGATCCGCTCGATCAGCCGCAGGGTGCAAAGGTTTTCTCAAAGATCGATCTCCGATCGGGGTATCACCAATTGAAGATCAAGGCCGGAGATATTCAAGACCGCTTTCGGGACAAGGTATGGGCATTATGAGTTTCGGTTATGTCTTTCGGGCCGACCAATGCTCCAAATGGCCGCTTATGGAACCGATGAACCGAAGTGTTCCATGACATGTTGGACACTTCGGTCATCGTATTCATCGACGACATATTGATTTACTCTAAGGACATGGAGACTCATACAACAGATTTGAGAGCAGCCCTACAACGGCCGAGGGACGTGAGGCTTTATGCAAAATTCAAGAAGTGCGAAGTTTTGGTCGAAGGAAGTGGCTTTCTTGGGCCATGTTGTATCCGGAGACGGTATCAAGGTTGATCCAAGCAAGATAGCCGCTATAGTAGGATGGGAAGCACCAAAATCTGTTGCGTAGATTCGTAGTTTCCTTGGGTTGGCTGGTTATTATAGAAGATTCGTGGAAGATTACTCCGAGATCGCGGTTCCACTCACCGATTGACCAAGAAGGGAGAGAAATTTATATGGACAGATGAGTGTGAGAAGTGCTTCCGGACTTTGAAGTCAAGACTTGTCTCGCACCTATCCCGACCATCCCCGAACCAAGCCGCACCGCTTACTCTATATACGGATGCTTCGTGGTTGGGTATTGGGTGTGTTCTCGATGCAAGGAGAACGCGTGATCGCCACGCATCAAGACGCTTAAAAGAGCATGAGAAGAACTATCCTACGCATGACTTGGAGCTAGCAGCGGTTATTCATGCAATCAAGACTTGGAGACACTATTTGTACGGGTGAGAAGTTTCAGATCAAGTCGATCACAAGAGCTTAACGTATCTCTTCACCGTAAGGATCCGAATATGAGACAGAGAAGATGGCCGGAATTGTTAAAAGATTATGATTGCGACATCCAAGCACCATCCGTAAAGCAAATGTGGTGGCCGACGCCTTAAGCAGAAAGTGGGCATCGAAACCCGAGGCAGACCGAGTACAAATGCCGCATTGTGTGCCGCAGCCTCGAAGTTCGATGGAAATTGATGAAGACCATATTATCGAAACCGCAGAAGATCCGGTTGAGCAAGGCTTGATTCATAAGTTCACTATGATGTTCGCCGCATTGAAGATCTCGCCGAGCCTAATTGATGAAGTCAAGGTAGCAATCCTACAGATCCATATCTCGAGACAAGGCAGAAGACTTAGAGAAGGGTACGTGTAATCCCGACTTTACCTTGGAATCGACAAAGTACTCAAGTATCGCGGACGGTTATGTATACCCGAGAGCGAAGACCGCGATATCGAGGCCGAAGTTAAGGACCGAAGCTCATTACACTTCCATATTCGGTACATCCGAGAAGTACCAAGATGTACCATGATCTAAGAAGACTCTATTGGTGGAGGGGTATGAAAGCCGATATAGCTCGCTTCGTGTTTCAATGTCCGAATTGTCAACAAGTTAAAGCGAAAAGACAAAGACCCGCAGGTTTACTACAGCCATTACCGTAACCCGCATGGAAGTGGGATTGTATCACTATGGATTTCGTCACCGGCCTACCTTTGACACCAAGGTCGGCGGATGCGTTTGGGTTATAGTAGATCGGCTCACCAAGACAGCTCGATTTATTGCGGTCGACCTCAAGATACCATGGAGAAGCTGGCCAAGTTATATGTTGATAATATAGTCGACTTCATGGCGCTCCGGAAAGTATAGTATCCGACAGAGATCCCCGCTTTACATCGAAATTCGGGAAGGATTACGTAAAGCTATGGGAACAAAGTTGAAGTTCAAGACGGCTTTCCATCCTCGGACGGACGGACAAATGAGCGAACCATTCAAATTTTGGAAGATATGCTTCGAGCTTGTGCATTAGATTTCAAAGGAGCTTGGGATGAGAAGCTATCACTTATCGAGTTTGCTTACAACAATAGTTATCGGCTACAATCCGGATGGCCCCATATGAAGCTCTCTATGGGAGAAAATGTCGTACACCTCGTTATGGAATGAAGTGGGGGAAAGAAGAATTGTAGGACCGGAGTTTGTTGAAGAAACTTGCCGAAAGTGATTGATCGATCAAAGAGAGAGTAAAGACAGCTCAAGTTCGGCGTAAGCACTATGCGCATAATCGACGCCGAGATCCGGAGTTTGCAAGGGGTGACAAAGTGTTCTTGAAGGTGTCACCGGTGCGAGGTCCTAAACGGTTTGGTAAGAAGGGGAAGCTATGCCCCGGGTATGTGGGACCATATGAGATATTGAATCGACGTGGTAATGTAGCATATCAATTGGCTCTACCACCATCCATGTCCGGCGCCCATAATGTGTTCCATGTATCATTACCGAAGAAGTATGTCGAGATCCATCGCATATCTTGAGCGCCGATCCTCCGTGACTCGACCGAAGACTTAACTTTCGGCGGTGCCCGTAATGCTCTCAAGCCGAAAAGTTCAGCAACTTCGAACCAAGGATATCCACTATGTGAAGGTGCATTGGAGAAGCCAAAATGTGGAGGAAATTACTTGGGAAGAAGAGAGCGCGATGAGGAAGGAGTACCCTAACCTTTTTGACGATCAAGGTACGCTCAAATTTCGAGGCCGAAATTTCTTTTAAGGGTGGGGGAGTTGTAGTACTTACATGCAAATTTCGGGACGAAATTTCTTTTAAGGGTGGTGGAGTTGTAAGACCCAGACTCGAAAACCCGGTCTAAACCTTGGTTTTGTGTCGCGACTGTCTTCCGATCATCACCGAGCCGACGGGCAAGCCGATAACAAACAGTACGAAATCGGACCGAAGTCGACCAATATACCTGATTTAGGTATACCGGTCGATGGTACCGGATGATGGTACCGGTCGACCGGTATGGCCTCGCACTGCCTAGGTGCGGGAATTTGGAAATTGGTCTCGCGGGTCCCACTTTCCCGATTTCGAATCCTAGAAGTTTCCTAATCTTAGTAGGGTTACTAAACCCTATTTCTAGCCTATAAATACACCCTTAAACCCCTCAAATCCTTTCCATTGTTTCTCACAAACCCTAGAGAAGAGAAAGAGCTTGGAAAGGAGAAGGAGCTAGGAAGAAGAAGGAGGTGCCGCCATTACCGCTTGACGAAGCCTCGCTACACCCGTCAACGGTAAGTGTTTGGATCCATCTTCTTACCCTATGATAGGTGGGGGGGTGGATCAATACCATGCAAAGTAGGTATTGATCTAAAACCCTAAATTGGCCAATAAACCCTAAGTTGCCGTCAAACCCTAGATTCGAAGTTTCGAGATGATATTCATCGAAACGAGACTTGAATGAGTTGGGGATAGCTCTAACTCAAAGCCTAGACTTAGAATGGATAGGAGAAACCCCGAAAATCCATGGAGGATGATCGACGGCAAATGGAAGAACCCATGTATGGTCTTCCCGAGACATACCGGCCGACTATACCGGCCGCACATAGCGCGACCGGTATGTTGCGACCGCTACCTCTCGGGAGGTTGCCCCGTGGGGGACCGGCTGACCATACCGGTCGCCAGCCTTTCCCACGGAGCCGCGACCGGTACATGCCACCGGGCCGCCTCCGTGAGGGTATTTTGTAACCATGTTGGTTTCCGACCAACATGAAACCCTAAATAATATATTCTAATGAAACCCTAATATTATGTAGGACTTTGCGACATATCGCTTGGATCTTGCGACGCGGAGCAAGTAAACGAACGCAGGGCCGTAAGGGAATCTGACCTAAACCTAATAATTAATGGACAAGAAATCGTTGTTAATCATTGAATATCTATGATGTGATGTTTGTGCATATTCACATGCCATCCTTTACTTTCGCTATTATTATTGTTCATGCATTCATAGGATGTGATTGTTAGGCATGTGATTGTTTTCGTTGGTGTGTGGAGTGGGGCATGGGCCCGGGATCGCTCTTCACACCGGGCACCTTTTGTAGTATTCTATCTTAACATGCTTGGTACGGGTGGGGTATCGGGGAAGATCGTGGTACGTTGGTCTCCGATATTGATGTTGTCCCGACCATCGTTGGGTGGTACCGAGGATTCCGAGTCGACGCCGCCTTGTCCACGATGCTTTAGCTCTATCTCTATGCCGTAGGGTGTTGTGTTGGGATAGGGTCTACCCGCGTATTGTTTCTATCCTAGTGGGTTAGTTGCGGATAGGGTATCGGGGGGAGGTGAGGTTTAGGAGGTCTCCGACCCGGCCCGCACGCTCTAGCTCTATCTCTATGCCGTAGACGGCCGTGGCCGGGATAGAGCATACATTGTTGACATATAGGATTGGTTAGTTGCGAGCCCGGCTTACGAGCCCCGGCCGCAGGGGCTTAGGTACCGGTATGGGTAGAGTATCAGGGGAGGTGCGGGTATACCTTAGCTCTATCTCTATTCCATGATGGGTGCATGTGGGTTGGTGGTAGTGTGATTACTGTGCGACGCCACACACTCGTGTATAGAGGTGCGGGGGCCACCAAACCTTTCTATAGCACATTGCAAACTTAAAACCAGACCACAAAGATAAAATGATTGTTACTCATGCATAATCTTGTGAAACTGCTCGATTGCCTTACCGAGCCGTGGTTGTGTGCTCACCCTTTGTATATACATTGTTTTAGATCCGGATGCAGGTTATACCGTGGATGATTACGTAAACGCTCCGGCGTATGGTGGTGGTGCCGCGGTGTTGGATGTACGAGCGAGACAGACGAGCATGACGCTTCATGCGAGTGCCCTTCGCGTGTACTGTGATTTGTTTATTTATTTGTTTCAGTTATCTTCGTTTGTTATTAAGAGATGTAATAGATATTTATTTTATGTGATTGAATTTGAATAATGGGATATTTATTTAAATTATCAATAGATACTCAGTTCATTCTATTTAAAGTCTTCCGCTGTATATTTATATTCTGATTGTGGTTATGTGTAATTGGTTTGTATGGGTGGACACGGCCTATTCGAGATCCTGGTGTGAACCGTTGGTTCAATGACGGTTCACTCACACCGTTCTGGTTGGATCAGAATTTGGGGTGTGACACCTAATCTAGTCGGTAAACCCTAGATTCAAGTTCTAGGTTGAAGATCATCGAAACTAGGACTTGAATGGAGTTGGAAACAACTCTAACTCATTGCTTAGACCTAGTATGTATAGGAGAAACCTTAGAATCAATAGGGGGTGACGGAAGGCGAGAACCGGATGTATGGTCTTCTGGAGACATACCGGTCGACCATACCAATGGTACCATATGCGACCGGTATCTCCCAGAGACTGGTCTGTGGGGACCGGTCGACCATACCGGTCGCACCTTTCCCCACAGTGCCGTGGTCGGTACCTGCGAGCGGTACCAGCGATCGGTTTGCATTGTGAGGAGTGTTTTTGACCCAGTTGGTTTTTCGACCAACGTAAATTCTAAGAAAACTATTCTAACATAACCCTAACATCGTGTAGGACCTTGTGATAGCAAGTTTGGATTCTGTGACGCGGAACAAGCTATCAAACAAGCGTCAGGTAAGGGAATCAGACCTAAATCCTAATAATTTAATAACAGTAAAACATTGTTAATAATTACGATTCTATGGACTGATGTTTGTGCATACTCGCATGTCATCCTTTACTTTCAGTTATTATTATTGTTCATGCATACTCGCTATGCTAGGATGTGACTGTTAGGCATGTGATTATTTTCGTTGGTGTGTGGAATGGGAAGGGCCTGGGGTCTAGAATCATTCCTCACACTAGCACTTTTTCGTATCGTTCTGTATTAGCATGCTTGGTGTGGGTAGGGTATCAGGGGGAGAAAGTGGCACTGTGATCTTCAGCCTGGCCACTAGACTCTAGCTCTATCTCTATGTTGTAGGGAGCTGTGCTGGGATAGGGCCTACTGTGATGACATATATGATTGGTTAATTGCGAGCTCAGTTTGCAAGCCCTCGCCAATAGGAGCTTACGTGTTGGTATGGGTAGGGTATAAGGGTAGTGTTGACAGTGTTTGATCCGGACTCTTTTGTTACACCCCAATTTCGGCCGAACCAGAAGTGTGAGTGAACTGTCACTGAACCAATGGTTCACACCAGGATCTCAATAAGATCGTGTCGACTCATACAAACCATTGCACATAACCATAATCAGAATATAATAAAATACAGCGAAAATCTTTAAATAAAATGAACTGAGTAATCTATTGATAAATTTAAATAAATATCCAGTTATTCGTTACACCAAAACGTAAATAAATATTCTTACACCAACTGTATCTCCAATTGAAAATAAACAAAATGATCCAAATAAACACCCTAGAGATACACGCAGAAAGGGCACTCGCATAAAGCGTCATACACTGGAGCGTCCACATAATCCTCCACCGTATAACCTGCATCAACATCTAAAAACATGTATATATACAAGGGTGAGCTCACAACTTAGCTCAGTAAGACAATCAGAGAATGCAACAAACATATGCATGAGTAACATTCACTTCATGGTCTGGTTTTAAGTTTGCAATGTGCTATAGAAAGGATTGGCGGCCACCGCACCTCTACACACGAGTGTGTGAAGCCGCCCAATCGATCAAACACCACTGTCATCCCACATGCACCCACCATGGAATAGAGATAGAGCTAAGGCGTCCGTGTCAAACACCGCCAACACCTCCCCTGATACTCTACCCATACTAACACGTAAGCCCCTATTGGTGAGGGCTTGTGTAAGACCTGCACGCCACGAACCCGGCCTAACCTTATATTTTGTGTCGGACCCGTCTACGTATCATGGTCGAGCCAAGTGGACCAAGTGTGTGAAGAAAAACCAAGACCCAATATAAAAATTTACTCAAAAACAGTCAAAATGAGGGTAGGGTCGCAGGTTTTAACAGGCAGGTCTGACCCCCCCACCGACCCCCACCATCGACCCATGACCAGGGGTCGCAAGGGGTCTATGAATTGTTCGACCCCCCCATCGACCCCCCCATCGCCCCCCGATAATCGAGAAAAACAGCACGAACCGAAAATTAGGAAACCTTCTTAATTTCAATTGGAATCTTTCCTAAACTCAATGGGAATTATTTTGGGAGGTTTTACTCTATAAATAGGACGTCCCTAAGCCTCTTTCACTCCTTTTACAACCCTAATTGGATTGAGAGAAAGAGAAGAGAAGGAAGAGAAGAAGAGAAGGAAAACTTGAAGAAAAGGCTAAGGAAGAAGAAGAAGTTCAGAGATATCTTGGAAACTCAGACTACAAAAGGTATGAATACATTCCCCATGATTTATTTAAGACCTTAGAATGGTTTATGAAGATGGTATGACTTAGAAGAAACCCAAATCACCCATCCATGGTTAGGTTTCAATGGAAACCATGGAGGAGATCATTAAAACCATGTAGGTGAATAAAGAATAGTTCTAAACCATAGAACATGTATGGAATGGACTATAGAAGGAAGTCATAGGACCCAAACATGAAAGAATGGATGAAATTTGATATTTTCGACTCAAACCATGGGGGGTCGCACCTAGGGTCGATGGGACATCTGACCCTAGCATCGACCCCCAACATTCGGGAAGTTCAGGAAAGGAGGGGTAGCACCTAGGGTCGATGGAACATCCGACCCTAGGCATCGACC
The DNA here is from genome assembly GCA_028583415.1 of Protea cynaroides. Classification (NCBI taxonomy): domain Eukaryota; kingdom Viridiplantae; phylum Streptophyta; class Magnoliopsida; order Proteales; family Proteaceae; genus Protea; species Protea cynaroides. The sequence continues at coordinate 23,979,861 of CM053276.1, forward strand.
CCAGTTAACAGCAAGCTGTGAAAATTAGAATAAATTCTAATTAAATTCTATCGACTTTGTTAGGTCTTCTAGCAATATAATATTGATATAAAAGTGATTCTTAAGGCTTGAAAGAGGATCTACAAACAAGCAAAGGTGAGGAAACAAGACTCTAAACCAATTGATTAATAACAAACTATTTTTATTTCTTGAGTCCAATGCCATATTGATTCTATGCGTGTATGCTTGTATGTGCATTCAACATGTCATCCAATATTTCTATTATTTGTTCATGCATAATTACTTTATTGTTTATAACATGATGATGATGATGATGATAGGAATAGGCATGTGAATGTATGTGTGTGGCTGGTGTACTTGATGCGAGCGAGTATCAGGGGGGGTGTCATAGGCTGGGTCTCAGCACTTTAGCTCTATCTCTAACTCAAGTCTTGTGCATTAGCATCGTCGTATCGCCATTACTTTAGCAGAACTGTTTTGCCGTCATAGAGCATCAGGGGAGGTGGTCTCAGTCATTGTAGTCTCTGACTCTACCGGGGGGCTTTAGCTCTATCTCTATTGACGTTCTGAGGAATGCTGGGGTGAGGCCTTGGATACACTGTTTGGCATTATGATTGGTTAGTTACGAGCCTAGTTTGCAGCCCTCGCCAACAGGGGCTTAAGTGTTGGTATGACATTGTACAGCAATAAACGTTAACCTTTGTTGTACAATGTTCATGATTTGGGTGCTTATGAGTCGACGATAAACGTTACCTTCGGGCAGCATCACACACTTGTGTATAGAGGCGGGGTCAATAAACGTTAACCTTGACCACCTAAACATTTCTATTGCGCATTACAAACTTTAAACCAGGCCAAAGTTATGAATTGATTGCATGCATATCTTTGTTGCATTGTTTTGTTTACTCACTGAGCTCAAGTTGGAGAGCTGACCCTCGCGCGTGCAATTCTTTTTAGTTTCTGATGTTGCAGGTACTACGATTGAAGATTTCGTCTACATGCCAACATATGAACGGGTGGAGGCTATGAATGAGCAAACTGTGGAGAACAAACATGGTTCGTTAAGCGAGCATTTCAACGGTGGATACGTTTAGTGTTTAGTTTTCGTATTTGGATAATGTAATATGTATTAAGTTATGTTTTGGTTACTTAGAAATAAATAGAATATTAATTATTTATCATGATTAGACCTCAGTTCATTATCTGTAAGACTTTCATTATTTATTTTATTACCTCTGATTAATGTGGAATGTGTTTTGGTTTATCATATGTGGGATAGCCTATTGTGAGATCCTGGTTGAACCGTTGGTTTATCGACGGTTCATCACACCATTCTGGTTGGAGCAAAATTGGGGTGTGACAACTTGATATCAGAGCTCTCGTAGGCCTTACCCATTAAACCTGAATACTTCCACTAGAGTCCATGAACTGAGTTAGAATAAATTAAAAAACTTTAATACAAACAAACCATAAACACCTGTGTTACTTGAGACAGAAATTAAACAAGACGATAATGTACATATAAAAGGTGGAATCATATGTATACACTCAAACAGAAAAAGAAGACCAAAAAAAAATTATCCTAATAGATAAATAATATAGGGTATTATCTATAAGTTGGATAGTTATCCAAGTATACAAGGATATAGTACAGTAGCAAGAAGGGAGCTTCTGTAAAGTAAAAAATTGAATACTGAGTTGGTACTCACAAGATGTGAAACTCGATGTATGACAAAGGAAGGAGAAAATGGCTAGTAATGCCTAATTCCCTACAAAGGTAAAGGAAAAGATCTCGGGCCGAATCCAACAGAGACAGGAGAATAACGGCCCTACATTAAGAATAAGAGTAACTACAAGAAGATAAAGCTATACCCCTGGGTGACATGGAGACTCAGAGTGAAATCCACTACACGCTGATCCATTATCCACTGAGCATTAAGATGAGGTTACAACTTGACCCCACTACTATCTAGGTCGAGAACGGGTAATGAAAACTCATCTGAGTTGGTAATCAGATTAGAGCAAATAAGAGGAAGTGAACAACCAGGCCACTCCAGCCAACCACCTGGACTACCAATTACCTTGGTCATGGTTGTAATAAACTTGACCCAATAAAATACAAGAGCAACCACAAATGAGATCGACTATGCATGTTGCTATCCAAATTGCCAATGCTACATCAACACCTCTGGGTCAAACCAAGTATGGTACCAATTGGTAGCATCACTGTACCCCAACACATGTTAGCTATAACACAGTGCCTACCATACAGCAAGTCACAGTAATGCTTACCCCAGTGCAGAAGTTTGGTGCACAACAAGCAGTGTATCAAGGTGGTTAACCTTATCAGCCACCGATATATGGGATAGTTGCATCATGACAAAATGATCCGACAAGGATTGAAGAATGTCTTCTGAAGATGATACCTCAGACATTTCAGCAAAGGATCAAATCTATTATGGCCATATATCTAGATAGGTTTATATAGGATGCGGTGCATTATTGATTTACTCTTATGATTATAGAGGATGCACATACCAGATTTTAATTTCTCGGGCCTTGACGGATACCTTCTTGATTTAACCTGTCAATTGGAGTTATAGATATTGTTTCTTTAGTATTAGTCCTGATTATACCAATCTGAACAATTCTCATGATCGACAACATGAACAGAGATATGAACTGAATGAATAGTTAAATGTTTAATCGTGTTGAGTGTACATCTTCTGATTTATACCTGATTTATTGATGTACGAAATCTTTCTCTAGATTTATACCTGATTTACTGACGTATGAAAGCTTCTCCAGATTTACTCTTGTAGTGCCTTGACCAATGACATTATATACTCGATAGAACCTGTAACCATGGAGTCAAGAGTTGTAGAACCTCTATTTCCATGTATTTGGATCACCGTGCAACCTAACGACCTTTGGATGTCGGTTCGATTGCCATAGATTTACTCCTGATTCTTAAAACCTAGGTTCACTAGATAAAGCAAGTGTTCGTCGTCATACTAAATTCGAAAGAAGGAAAGGAATTGTTTTTGGATAACCATTCTGACATCCATTGAAAAGATGTTTAGTGATAATGGAATTATTGGAAGAAAGATGATTGGATTCAGATTAAATGCTATGGCCAATAAACCTCAGATGAAGTAATGGAGAATCTATTTTGAGATTGCTGAATGGATGGATATGAGTTATGTCTATAAAAGAGTGTATGATCAAAAATGAGAACTATCAAGGGTAGCCAATAAAGAAATAGATAGCAATCAAGTAAAGTTAAAGATGGTTATATCGGTATGAATTTTAACAAGGTAGAAGATTCCTAAAGGCAAATTTAAGAGTGGATACCAGGATAAACTCATGGCATAAGTAGTACTCGATTTAATACAATGATAATTGAGTTATGCCCAATGTTGAGGGATATGATTAAGTCAAGACCAAAATAGTTTGGCTGAATTAATGAATTTATAAGCATATACCCTAAAGCTTATAGATAGACTTGGGATATGAAGTAATAATCACAAGATATTTTTTGAGGTATATGGAAGAGAGAGCAAGGTAGAACAGCAAGGATAAAAGAAATACAAGCTAATGAGTGCAATATGAGTTCGATTTTGATGATAGTCTTTGAAAAATCAAAAGAGATGAAGGAACTAGACAAGCTCTTAAGACCTTTACATCAGATTTTGCTAGTTCAAAGCACTTTTGGACTAAATGTTGTATTAGATGAGTGTTATGAATAATGTCCAAATCGTATGGATGGATGAAATTTGGACACAACCTAATTAGACTTGAGATGACAGACTTTGACATCATCTTGGGGATAAACTGGTTGTCTCAACACTCTACAAGTGATTATATGCATAGAAGAGGTTATCATTCAAGAATAAAAACGGCATATGATTTAGTATCATTGGAAGTATGTTGCCTAGGAAGTGAAAGTTGATCCTCTCTATGCTAAAGGCGAAGAGATGCTTTGAAGAGAAAGAAGTTGGATATATGGTATCTGCGGTACACGTTACCAAAGAAGTACCACAGATGGAAGATATTGAGGTGATGCGTAAATTCCCTGATGCATTTCCAGTAGACTTACCGGGTTACCACCTGATCGTGCGACCGAGTTCGTCATCGACTTGTTACCAAGGACGATACTTGTGTCAAAGGCACCTGTAGAGTAGCTCCTATGGAGTTGAAGGAACTGAGACTCAACTACAAGAGTTATTAGACCAAGGTCCTAATCGACTAAGTATTGCATCACGGGGAGCGCCAATGCAATTCGTGAAAAAGAAGGATGGTAGTGTCCGATTATGTATAGACTATCGAGAATCGAACAAGCTCACGATCAAGAATCGATAACTACCACCTCAGATCGATGACTTGTTTAAATAGTTGCGAGGAGTAAATGTATTTTCTAAGATTGATCTTCTATCAAGATATCATCAGCTAAAGAAATTGGATAGCGATATCTCGAAGATAGTTTTTAGAATCGGGATAGGCCAATTATGAGTTTTCGATTATGATTATGATGTTTGGATTAACCAATGCCCTTACATCTTTTATGGAACGGATGAACTGGGTTTTTCATAACATGTTGGACACGTCGGTCATAGCTTTCATAGATGATATTTTGGTTTATTCCAAGAATGAAGTAACTCATACAACGGAGCTTAGAACCGCTTCAAAACAGTTGAGAAGTGAAAAGCTTTATGCCAAGTCCAAGAAATATGAGACTCGATTAAACAAAGTGATATTCTTAGATCACGTACCATTATAAAAAGGGATTAAAGTGGACCCTATTAAGATAGAGGTAATCATATGGTGAGAAACACCTAAAGAGTATTGCGAAGATCAGAAGTTCTTGGGTTTAGTTGATTGTTATAGACGATTCATGGAGGACTACTCTAAGATCGCAAAACCTATTACCAAGCTAACCAGGAAGGGAGAGGAGTTTAATTGGACTGACAAGTGTGAAGAATAATTGATATCAGCTCCCATCTTGATCGTTCTGGTACTAGGAAACCTTTTACCCTATCCATCGGAGTTTTCGGATTGGATCTAGGATGCGGGTTGATGTAAGGTAAATAAGCGATTTCATATGCTTTAAGAAAACTGAAAGAGCATGAGAAGAGTTACCCAACTCATGATTAGAGTAAACAATTGTGATTCATGCAATCAAGACTTGGAAACATTATTTAATCGGAGAAGAATTTTAGATTTGATCAGATTACAAGTGTTTTTATTTATCTCTTCATTAGAAAAAGTTGAACATGAGGATAAGGAGATGGTTAGGAATACTTGAAGGATTAAGACTGTGATATTCAATGTCACCCGGGAAAGGCTAATGTAGTAGCTAAGGCCTTAAGCAAAAAGGGAATTATAAAGTCCGAAGAAGGACCCAGTATAAATGATGCCTTATGTTCCGCAACAACAGATTCAGATTTGGAAGAAGAGTAACATATAATAGAAACTCGTGATGATCCAATTGAGCGAGAACTTAGGGATGAAGAAAAAATAGAAATTTTGTTATATCTGTATATAAGAACGGTACAAGAAGATTTAGAGAAAGAAAAACCTAACCTTGACTTACTTTGGATGCGAAGACGGTACTCAGATACAGAGGTAAACTCTGAATACATGAAGGTAAAGACTCGGATATCATGAAGAGGATAAGGATAAGAGCCCATTATACTCCATATTCAGGACATCCTGGAGTACCAATATGTATCGTGACCTGAAGAGATAACAAATGTGGCTTAGTGCGTGTTTCAGTGTCTGAATTATCAACAAGTAAAAGTTGAAAGACAAAGACCACCATGGCTTACAATAAAAACTATCGGAGCCAGTCTGAAAGTGGAATTGCATTACAATGACTTATGTCACTGATTTGCTACTGACTATCAGATCGATTGACGAAATTAGGGTGATCGTTGATCGCCTTATGAAAATAGCTCATTCCATTGCTATACGTCCTCGGTATGCTTTGGAACGGCTAAATAAGCTATATATAGATAATATTGCCAGATTGAATGGTATGCATGAGAGCTTAGTGTCGATCAGAGGCTTATGCCTTATCTCAAAGTTTTGGGAGGATCTACAGAAAATAATGGGGACAAAGTTGAAGTTTAGTACCGCATTTTACCTTAAACCGACGGACAGTCGAAGCGGACTATACAAATCCTAAGAGATATGCTCCGAGCTTGTAAAATTGATTTCAAGGAACTTGAGTTGAGAAGTTATCGTGAATTGAAGTTGCTATTAAGCTACCATGTAAATGTTACCTATGAAGCATGGTACGGTAGAAATGTCAAATTCCTTTATTTTGGAATAAAGTCGGTAAATGAAGAATTTTGTGACCTAAGTCTAATGAAGAAAACTATCGAGTGGCAGACAAGATCAAAGAAAAGGGGCAGGATAGCTCAAGATGTCAGAAGAGACACCAAGACCTTGAGTTCGCTATAAAGGACAAAGTGTTCTTGAAGAAATCACTTATGCGTAGTTTGAAACGATTAGACAAGAAGGGAAAGTTGTATTTTGTATATGTGTTGGATCTTATAAACTTTGGAGAGACGTAGAAAAATTACATATCAATTAGCGTTACCACTATCCATGTCTAGTGTGCATGATGTATTTCGTGTGTCTCTATTGAAGAAGTACATTAGAGATCCATATCAAAGGTATTGACTACAGAATCACTGGATTAGATAGAATGTTTGACTATTGAAGTGGTACCAGCCTAGTTCATTAGTGGGAAGGTATAATGTTTCCAAAGTCAGGATAATTATTATATGAAGGTAACCTGGCAAAGACAAGACGTGGAGAAGAGTACATAGGAGGAAGAAGATGCAATGCGAAAATATAATTCTCACATATTGACTCCGAAGTAAATTCAAAATTTGAGGACAAAATTTATTTTAAGGATGGGGGAGTTTTAAGATCCGTACGTTCAAATTTCGAGGACGAAATTTCTTTTAAGGGTGGTGGAGTTGTAAGACCCGCATGCCACGAACCCGACCTAACCTTATATTTTATGTCGGGACCCGTCTACATATCATGGTCAAGCCAAGTAGACCAAGTGTGTGAAGAAAAATCAAGACCCAATATGAAAATTTACTCAAAAACAGTCAAAATGAGGGTAGGGTCGCAGGTTTTAACAGGCAGGTCCGACCCCCCCATCGACCCGTGACCAGGGGTCGCAGGGGGTCTATGAATTGTCCGACCCCCCCATCGACCCCCGGTAATCGGGAAAAACAGCACGAACCGAAAATTAGGAAATCTTCCTAATTTCAATTAGAACCTTTCCTAAACTCAATAGGACTTATTTTGGGAGGTTTTACTCTATAAATAGGACGTCCCTAAGCCTCTTTCACTCCTTTTACAACCCTAATTGGATTGAGAGAAAGAGAAGAAAAGGAAGAGAAGAAGAGAAGGAAAACTTGAAGAAAATGCTAAGGAAGAAGAAGAAGTTCAGAGATATCTTGGAAACTCAGACTACAAAAGGTATGAATACATTCCTTATGATTTATTTAAGACCTTAGAATGGTTTATGAAGATGGTATGACTTAGAAGAAACCCAAATCACCCATCCATGGTTAGGTTCAATGGAAACCATGGAGGAGATCATTGAAACCATGTAGGTGAATAAAGAATAGTTCTAAACCATAGAACATGTATGGAATGGACTATAGAAGGAAGTCATAGGACCCAAACATGAAAGAATAGATGAAATTTGATATTTTCGACTCAAACCATGGGGGGGGGTCGCACCTAGGGTCGATGGGACATCTGACCCTAGCATCGACCCCCAGCATTCGAGAAGTTCAGGAAAGGAGGGGTAGCACCTAGGGTCGATGGAACATCTGACCTAGGCATCGACCCCAGTTAACAGCAAGCTGTAAAAATTAGAATAAATTCTATCGACTTTGTTAGGTCTTTTAGCAATATAATATTGATATAAAAGTGATTCTTAAGGCTTGAAAGAGGATCTACAAACAAGCAAAGGTGAGGAAACAAGACTCTAAACTAATTGATTAATAACAAACTGTTTTTATTTCTTGAGCCCAATGCCATATTGATTATATGCGTGTATGCTTGTATGTGCATTCAACATGTCATCCAATATTTCTATTATTTGTTCATGCATAATTACTTTATTGTTTATAACATGATGATGATGATGATGATGATAGGAATATGCATGTGAATATATGTGTGTGGTTGGGGTACTTGATGCGAGCGAGTATCAGGGGGGGTGTCATAGGTTGGGTCTCAGCACTTTAGCTCTATCTCTAACTCAAGTCTTGTGCATTAGCATCGTCGTATCGCCATTACTTTAGCAGAACTATTTTGTCGTCATAGAGCATCAGGGGAGGTGGTCTCGGTCCTTGTAGTCTCTGACTCTACCGGGGGGCTTTAGCTCTATCTCTATGGACGTTCTGAGGGATGCTGGGGTGAGGCCTTGGATACACTGTTTGGCATTAGGATTGGTTAGTTACGAGCCTAGTTTGCAGCCCTCGCCAACAGGGGCTTAAGTGTTGGTATGGCATTGTACAGCAATAAACATTAACCTTTGTTGTACAATGTTCATGATTTGGGTGTTTATGAGTCGACGATAAACATTACCTTCGGGCAGCGTCACACACTTGTGTATAGAGGCGGGGTCAATAAACGTTAACCTTTGACCACCTAAACCTTTCTATTGCGCATTGCAAACTTTAAACTAGACCAAAGTTATGAATTGATTGCATGCATATCTTTGTTGCATTGTTTTGTTTACTCACTGAACTCAAGTTGGAGAGCTGACCCTCGCGCGTGCAATTCTTTTTAGTTTCTGATGTTGCAGGTACTACGATTGAAGATTTGATCTACACGCCAACATATGAACGGGTGGAGGCTATGAATGAGCAAACTGTGGAGAACAAACATGGTTCGTTAAGCGAGCGTTTCAACGGTGGATACGTTTAGTGTTTAGTTTTCGTATTTGGATATTGTAATATGTATTAAGTTATGTTTTGGTTACTTGGAAATAAATAGAATATTAATTATTTATCATGATTAGACCTCAGTTCATTATCTATAAGACTTCCGCTATTTATTTTATTACCTCTGATTAATGTGGAATGTGTTTTAGTTTATTATATGTGGGATAGTCTATTGTGAGATCCTGGTTGAACCGTTGATTTATTGACGGTTCATCACACCATTCTGGTTGGAGCAGAATTGGGGTGTGACATCTTGCAAACTGGGCTCGCAACTAACCAATCCTATATGTCATCACAGTAGGCCCTATCCCAGCACAGCTCCCTACGGCATAGAGATAGAGCTAGAGTCTAGTGGCCAGGTCGGAGACCACAGTGCCACTTCCTCCCCCTGATACCCTACCTGCACCATGCATGTTAAGACAAAATGATACAAAAGGTGCTAGTGTGAGGAATGATCCCAGACCTCCAGTCCTTCCCATTCCACACACCAACGAAAACAATCACATGCCTAAGAGTCACATTCTAGCATAACGAGTATGCATAAACAATAATAATAACTGAAAATAAAGGATGAAATGCGAGTATGCACAAACATCATACCATAGAATCATGGTTATTAACAACGATTTATTGTAAGACCCGTATCAAACTAACCAGTCTTACCACCTTGTACCAGATCTACCTATCATGGTCAAGCCAAGTGGACTAAGTGCGTGAAGGAAATCACAAGACTAGGTATGAATTTGACCCAAAAACAGTAAATATGAGGGTAGGGTCGCATGCCTAAACAGGTAGGGTCGACCCCACCTCAACAGAAGTCCAACCTATGATTTTCTAGTCTTAGGGTTGCATGACTAGAAAAACGTAGGGTCGATGGATCCTGCGACCCTACGTGCGACCCTAAGATGACAGACAGAAACCGTAAATTAGAAAACTTTCCTAATTTCAAGGGGTTATTTCCTAAACTCGATGAGACTTATTTTGGAGGGTTTTCCTCTATAAATAGGACATCCCTTAGCCTCTTTTACTCCTTTTAGAACCCTAATTGAAAGTGAGAGAAAGAGAAAGAGAAAGAGAAGGAAGAGAAGAAGAGAAGAAAAATTGAAGAAAAGACTAAGGAAGAGGAGGAACTTCAGAAAAACCTCTGAGTCTCAGCCAACTTCAGGTATGAGTCTAATTCTCTTCATAAATTAAGAGCCTAGAATGGAATATGAAGAAGTTAGGATTAGGAGAAACCCAAATCATCTATCCATGGATGAGTTTCAAAGGAATCCATGGAAGTAATCATCATAGACAATGGAAAGTGTGTAAAAATCATAGTTATGAGCCATAGAACAATCTTAGAGTGGGCCTACGAAACCACAGGATTGATCACATGCCCTCGGGAAGTCCTAGGGAGGGTGTGGTCGCACATAAGGTCGATTGGTAACCGACCCCACGTCTGACCCTACACCCTAGGGTCGATTGGTAGCTGACCTTAGGTGCTGCCCTACCTGTGACCCTATGATTTCAGCTAGTCTAAATTTGTTGGAATTAATTCTAATTAAAATTTATCGACTTGTTAGGCATTTCTAGTGATTTAAAGGTGATTCATAAAGCTTGAACGCAGATCTACACTCAATCAAAGGTGAGGGAACAAAACCTAAACTAATTGGCTAATAATAAACTGTTTTCGTTTATTGAGTCCAATACCATGTATGATTCTATGATTGTATGATTGTAATGTGTATATCACATGTCATCTACTATTCCTGTTATTACTATTCATGTATATTTAATTCAGTTTATTTACAACATCATGATGATGATGATGCTAGGAATAAACATGTGAATGTTTGTGTGTGGTTGGTGTACTTGATGCGAGTGGGGCATCAGGGGAAGTGTGATGGGGTGCGGTCCTAAGCACTTTAGTCCTATCTCTACTCAAGTCTTGTCCACTAACATCGTCGTATCGCCATTACCTTAGCAGAACTATTACGTCGTAGGGCATCAGGGGAGGTGGTCTCGGACCGTGTAGTCTCTGACTCTGTCGGGGGGCCTTAGCTCTATCTCTATGGACATATTGAGGGATGTTGGGGTAAGGCCTTTGATATACTGTTTGACATTAGGATTGGTTAATTGCGAGCCCAGTTTGTAACCCCTCGCCAACAGGGACTTACGTATTGGTATGGGTAGAGCATCAGGGGAAGTGTGATGCGGTGCGGTCCTAAGCACTTTAGCTCTATCTCTATTCCATGGTGGGGTGGATGTGGACGACAATGGTATTTGATCCATTGGGTGGGCCTACACACCTTGTGTATAGAGGCGAGACGGCCACCGAACCTTTCTATAGCACATTGTAAACTTATGAACCAGACCAAAGATATGAATTGAATGCATGCATATGTTTGTTGCATTGTTTTGTTTACTCACTGAGCCATGATGTGTGCTCACCCTTTCGACGTCGAATGCTTTTAGTTGATGATGTAGGTACCACGGTTGAAGACTATATGAATGCTCCTACGTATGGACATGCGACGGCGATGGACGCTGAAGTTATGGTGGAGTCGCATGATTCGTCATGCGAGTGCAACTCTTGTGTTTTTTATTAGAATTTTATTCAATTTATACAGACGATGTAATTGATTAAATATTTTATTTTATGTCTTAGTCAATGGAGAATAATTGGATAATTTATTATTTTATAATTGTTAGACTCTCAGTTCATTAGTATAAAAACTTCCGTTATTGTGTATTTACTTTGATTATTATCGTGGATGTGTATGGTTTAAGCAAACGGACACAGCCTATTCGAAATCCTGGTTGAACCATTGGTTAATTAGCGGTTCATCACACCATTCTGAATATTGCAGAATTGGGGTGTGACATTTACTGTTTATTAAATTATTAGGGTTTAGGTCCGATTCTCTTACATAACGCTTGTTTGATAGCTTGCTCCACTCATAGTATCCAAACTTGCTATCACAAGGTCCTATACAATGTTAGGGTTGTATTAGAATAGTTTTATTAGGGTTTACGTTGGTCGAAAAACCAACTGGGTCAAAAATACTCCTCACAGAGCATACCGATCGCAGTACCGGTCGTGACACTGTGGGGAAAGGTGCGACCGGTATGGTCGACGGGTCCCCACAGACCAGTTTTCGAGAGGTACCGATCGCAGTATCGATCGCATATGGTGCGACCGGTATGGTCGACCAGTATGTCTCCGGGAGACCATACATCTGGTTTTCACCTTCCGTCGGTCACCCCCTATTGATCCCAGGTTTTCTCCTACATATTCTAGATCTGAGCATTGAGTTAGAGTTGTTTCCAACTCCATTCAAGTCCTAGTTTTGATGATCTACATCCTAGAACTTGAATCTAGGGTTTACCGACTAGATTAGGGTTTGACGAAAAAATAGGGTTTAGACCAATACCTCACTTTGCATGGTATTGATCCAATCATAACTAACCATCCTAGAATACTTAATGTAGAGGAAGGTTTAAGCACTTACCGTTGACTCGTGGTAATGTGTTCTTCGTCGAACGGCAATGGCGGCTCTTCCCTCTCCTTCCTAGCTTTTCTCCTTCTTCAACCTCTTTCTCCTCTCTAGGGTTTGTGAGGATCAATGAGAGAGGTTTTAAGAGGTTTAAGGGTCCTTATATAGGCTAGGGTTAGGTTGAGGAAGCCTCCTGACATTAAAAAAGTCCTTCGGTTCGAAATTTAGAAAGTGACACCCGCAGAGATCCTTTTTCGGATCCAAGTCTGCGCAGGCCATACCGGTCGAGCATCGACCGGTACCATAGACCGGTACCATCGATCGATATCTAATTTTTTCATACTTAAATTAGTCTGATTGGTCCGATTTCATACCTGGTTGTCATCCGCTCGTCCCGTCTGGCCTGGTGATGATTGAAAGACCTGTTACAACATGAATGAAAGATTTAGATCGGGTTCATGGAGTGCGGGTCTTACAACTCCCCCACCCTTAAAAAAATTTCGTCCCCAAAATTTGCATGTCGATTTCACAGCTTTAGCTCTATCTTTATTCCATTGTGGGTGCATGTGGGACGACAGTGGTGTTTGATCCATTGGGTGGCTTCACACACTCGTATATAGAGGTGCGGTGGTCGCCAATCTTTTCTATAACACATTGCAAACTTAAACCAGGCCATAATGTGAATGTTACTCATGCATATGTTTGTTGCATTGTCTGATTGTCTTACTGAGCTAAGTTGTGAGCTCACCCTTGTGTACACACTATTTTTAAATGTTGATGTAGGTTATACTGTGAAGGACTACATGGATGCTCCGACCTATGGAGGTGTTGCTGCTTTAGAAGTGTAAGCAGGAGAGGACGAGCATAACGCTTCATGCGAGTGCCTTTTCTACGTGTACCTCTAGGAATTGTTTAGTTTATTTATTTATTTTCAGTTTGATTTACAAATTGATGTAAGGATACTTATTTACATTTTGGTGTGGAGAATAATTGGATATTTTATTTTATTTATCAATAGCAGTACTCAGTTCATTTAATTTAAGACTACCACTGTATTTTATTATATTCTGATTATGGTTATGTGCAATGGTTTGTATGAGTGGACACGGTCTTATTGAGATCCTGGTGTGAACCGTTGGTTCAGTGACAGTTCACTCACACTTCTGGTTCAGTCGGAATTGGGTTGTGACAAGATCTTTGTATGGATTGATTAGGATTTGGGTAAAACTCTGTGAAAGGAAAAAGTTTAACAGTTGATATCAGAGCCTACTATACAGACCCAAGATCAATGAGAATTGATTGTAAAGACTAGTAATAATTGATTGAATTGAAAGAGAAGAATTTTTCAAACTTTGGATCGAATCTATCGGAGGTTTATTACTGACAAAATTTTTTCGATTGGCGAAATGGGACAAATCATATCCGTTGGAAAGAGCTTGGAGAGACGGTGACTGCGAAATAAAAATCACCATTGTCGATCGCTTGAGGAGCCACCACTTGCCGGTGGTAGTGGAGAGTGGATCTTACTCTCGAGGAATATAAAAAAGAAAATAAATAAAAAGACCAGCCGTTGACCAAGCGACCGGGTCAACTTGGAAACCCTAAAGGGGTTAATTCGATGAGTTATGGTTCGACCGAGTTGACCCAATAAAAGGATTGCTGAGTTACATATGTGGGTCGACATGTGTGCCCCAATAGGCCTACTCAACAACCTGGTAATCTGTTGACCTGACATTGGTCTCTAACCTGGTAGCCTGAATTCCTGACCTGGATGTCTGGCCTGATGACTCGCCCTTTTGATCTGTAAACCCGATAATTGAACTGGGTTGAACTGACAGTCAAACTGCTAGAAGATCCGGTGGTTTGATTGTGACCAGAATAAAAAATGTTTTAGTTTAAATCAAAGTGAACCGTATCTATTCGGTTCAGGTTGAGCAGAACCAAATCTAGACCAAGGCTGGACAAACCCAGACTGAACCTAGCCGAACCGGGTTAAACCAGCTTTAGGAGAGTGTTTGCATGCGCTAGTCTAGCAGCGAGTGAGAGAGCACCTAAGCTTCGATTGAGCTCCAGTTTTTTGCGTTGGACTCATCTCGTCGAGATCTTCATTTTGGTATGTAATATGAAAAGAGAAGGTGTTTTTGGATGGAAAGTATCCTATGGGACCCGATTTGTAGTCTTTTTGTTGGATATTCTGATTATATGTACCATATATCTTGATGAGCTATTGTGTATACTTTCTATGAATGTTTAATTTCATATTTGAAATATTTTTGTGACATTCATAAGGTTTAAAATCTCACTCCAACTGCAAAGAGAGTTTTGTGATATCATGGTGAAATTTGGGGGAACCCACCAAAGTAGCACACCTCGTTTCATTATGATATCTTCAAATTTAAGGTTATGTATTTATAAGTGCTTAAAGGTTTTAAAGTGAGGGATTGCTCACCTAAATGTGGCATTACCAAACATAGTTATTATGAGGGTTTGTGAGTATCATGTTGGGATCGGATGGAACCCACAAAAGTAGTAAATATTGTCTCTTTAGGATGCTCTCAAATTCAAAGAAAATGCATTTATAAATACATCAAGAATCCACACACTTGTAAGACTAACTAGACCAAAAATGTCCACCCAAAGGTGACAATGCCAAGTTTTTAAAGGTATATGCATGCACATGAATTGAAGGGTTTTGGCTTTAAGGATCTCATTAACTCAAAGATGGTGGGGCATTGATCTTTCACAATCACTACACAAACACTGAGGAGACCACTGCATGTTTGTCCCAAAGGATGATGTGTAGTTGGTTAATTTTGGAAAAAAAAATTTGCTTGCATGTGTGTTTTAACCTTGCTAGTATAGGCAAATTGTATGTATGGGTCTTTGTTATTTATCTGTAACATGATTTTGTGTTTAAACTCATATGATGATATATATATCTCAAGATAACAATCTCAATGAGTTTGTTAGTTTCTTTATTCAGGGACAAATTATAAGAAATGATATGAAAATATAGAAACTAGTCTAGGATTGCTTGACCTAGATTTATCCTTTATGGTAGTGTACTCTGGTTGTGAGGTATCCTGTTATTCAGACTATGTTGTAGTGTTCAGATGATGAATGTTACATAGGAATTGTCTGAGAGAAATCCTAGAGAAAAATATGATTTTTCTAAAAAGGGGTAGAGAGATAGTCTATTGACCTAGTTTATTTTGTCTTAATTTTGATGGTGATGGAAGTGTAAAGAAATATTCTGGAGCTATCAGTTATTCCTGTAAAGCTTAAAGACTTGGGAACCAAAATACATTTGGCATCCATCATTGAAAGAAAAGTGTATTCGGAGCTAGGTGGATCTAGATGTCTTACATTACTTAAAAAGGAGGTATAGCTAGTAATGTGGCTCAAAGGTGTATTGAACAAAGACTGTTAAGTCAAATAGACTTGGCTGAAAAAAAATGGTTATGGGACTGAATAAAAGGCTATCAGGGATTAGTGACTTGAGTGCAAGTCATAGTCAAATGATCAAAGAAATATGAGTGGTTTAGTTTCTTTTACTTTCAAATGTATGTTTTGTTTTTGTACTTTTACACCCTTGAGGTAATTTCCATGCTAATGTAAGTTGAATTGTAAAGTTTTATTTGATTCCAAAGACCTTATGTTGATTACCTATCCCATACTCTTGGCATAGACTTTTAAGACCTGTAGTTGTACCTAAGGGGGCTTTATTAATCCAAAGCGGTAGTTAGTGATAAAAGATGAGTTGTTGTCTATGGACAACAAAGTGTGAGGATTGGTAAATTTTCTAAGAACTTGAGCAGCTATAGGTTTAAACCAATCATTCAAGACATAATGTGACCTATAGGGTAGAGTGTGAACAATTATATATGCTACATAAGTAGTTTATGATTAACTAAGGAGAGGATTTATGACAGATGAGTTCATTGTTAAAAATTTATGTGTTTAGAGTTTCAACCAAACCCTTCCCAATCCATACATGAACTATAGAACACAGTGGAAAAATCATTAACTATGAATCATAAAGACATACCTGTTTGAAGAGATCGGTTTCCGTATGCTCCAAGACGCTCAAAGCTTTGATCATAATCCTTTGATTACAGTCTTCCACAACCTTCAAAGGATATCCCCAATCTCTTGCCAATAGGTGCAGAGAGAATGCTTCACTAATTGTGGCTGTGGGGACTTTAACTTAATAATTATAGAATATAGTGACATATCCCTAATACCCTTTTCATAATAGAATTAGGGATATCTATCTCAACCGAATGATGAACCAATCAAATCGATTTTACCATGTCAATTAGATAGATTCCCACTGAATAAATAATTTAGATAATTAATAAAACTCATATAATCCAACAATCTCTCACCTGGGTTAAATTAATTATAAAACTATCATCAATCAGTGGCCATGAAATCCAAGACACTAAATCGTCACAAACTTTGATTCATCCATCAAGCTTACTAAAGCCGAGCAACAATGAAAAATACACCTCAATATATGGTGTACAATCTTCAATCAGCCACTACAGAGGTTTATTTAATACATGTAAAATCTCATAAAAGTACAAACTTGGTTAAGAAAACCTTAATCAAAATGCTCCAAAACTTTTATAGGCAATAAAATATAATATGTAAATAATCCACAACCTTAATTCAGAAATAAGTTTTTGAAATTGAAAGATTATTATATCACAACCTTACATGTTTTTTTTTTTGGATAATTAAAACACAAGGATAGGCTCTTTACATGTTAATAACCTTATTATGTCAATGGAGAAAATGAGAATATTAAGAAACGATAGTCGACCACTTTGAAGAGTGAAAGAAGACCTGAATTTAAAAATTTAAAAGAGAAGAAAAAGATGCGATGGAAATACATACCAACATGCTATTATACTATGCATACAAAAACATGATATTATATTATTTTTCGATTTACCCAAAAAGAAAATTATTTTTTTGATATTTTAAATGCACGAAATTTCTTTATAATAAAAAAAAATAGTGATTTACCACCATTTATTAAAAGATATCAAATTGGTTACTATTTTGACATCCCTATCCACACCGTTGTAAAGGACCCACTCTTAGGACATGTGGCACTACGACAAAAGGAAGCGAGACGAGCTGGCACGTTGCAAGGACTAGTGGTGCGTCCATTCGTGCGGCCGGTAGCAAATCTTGTATCGGATTCCTTCAGGGCTTCAGTAGGGAGACCTTTCTTCTCCTCATGGGAAGAACGTGCTTCTCTGTCTCTCTCTATTTTTTCTAACTCTGCTCAGAGAGAGGAGAAGCTGAGTCAGCCAACCAGATCCAGACCATCCTCTTCAGTTCTTATCCAGTTGCAAAATCCCTCGGCCACTCGCATTTCTAGGGTTTCTGAGATCGGAAACCTGTCGCGTTTGTTCTTCTCTCTCGTCTGTGACAACCCATATTCCAAATCAAGAAAAAAAAATTTTGAAATTTTTTTTTTTTTTTTTAAGGAAAACCCAGAAACAGAAGGGATTATTTTGCGATTTTTCGATTTTCTAAGATATATTTCCGAATTAATCGAATTTTTTCTTCATTATATCTGTAATTTCTCCTTTCTCTCACCTTCCTTCTTTTGATTTTCCAGAAAATAGAATATAGCATCTTTAGTGGGCTTTTAACGAATTGTGCACACTAGAGTCAAAGATCCCTGACCCTGACACACCGTTGGAAGTCCGTCTCGGCCATATTCCTGCTTCAAAGGTTTGGATTTTGATTCTTTTCCTTTACTTAATGATGGATTCTGGCACTGGGCAGGGACGCTCGTTGGTTGTTTTTTTTTTTCTTCCTCAGTTTCCTCCTTTTTCCTTCTTTTACTTGGAGGAATTTCTTGTTCTGAATTTTTGATTTATTTTAAGCAAGTTTTAGTCGAATTCGTTGATTTCTGGATCTGGACTCTTCTGGAGATCTCATATTGGGAACTTGGTTTCTGAGATTCTTGAATTTGGGATCCTTACCTCTCTCTCCCTTCCTCTCTTCTTTTTCTGTTTCCTTCCTTCTTTCCCATTGAATTCTTTTCATTTTTTTAAAATCCAAATTCTGGATTTTGGAGAGTGTGAGTCTTCTTGGTGTTATTGCACGAGGGTTTGGATTAGGGGTTTGGAAGGGGTAGAAAGCGTCTTGGATTTGCAAGGTTTGGATTTTGGAAGAGGATCCAGGGGTTCAGATGGTCACTAGAATGTTCGATGGTTGGCTACGATCAAGGGTTTTGGATTCTGGATGTTATAAGAGCAACGGTCAGCTGATTGGGGTTGTCTGCACTTAATGCGTCAGAAGTTAGAGGCAATAGCAAGAGATTTTGCAGGGAATCGCTGGAGCGCAGAAGTTACCTGTGTGACAAGAGGAGGAGGTGAGGTGGGATTATGGGTTGCATTTGCTCAAAAGGTTCCTCTAGCGATCAGCCTGAAGAGGTCCAGAGAGAGAAAGTATCTATCCAGTCCTCCCAACGGCTGGTTACTTCCTCTAGAAGAGAGGAGATAGTTGTGCAGACTGATGGTATTGGTAATAGAGCTTTTGATGGAACGGCATTGCTTAAGGCACCACAACAAGAAAATCCCAATTCAACACTGCGGATGCCATCTGATAAAGGAGAAAAAAAACCATTGGTTGTCCAACCACCCCTAAAAGTCCATCATCAGAGACGGGCAACATTAGATATCAGCACTGGCCGGGGTGAGCAGCCAGTGTCAAGGATAATTACTATGCCCAACGGTGCAGCAGCGGAACAGGCTGCTGCAGGTTGGCCATCTTGGCTTACAGCAGTGGCCGGAGAGGCGATCAAAGGGTGGGTTCCTCGAAGGGCAGATACATTTGAGAAGTTGGATAAAGTAAGTTCTATTATCCTTTAGCTTCATGCTTCTTTTTTTTTTAGTACACATTATATAGATTGTTATTTCTACTCTTTTGATTCTAAGGTTCCCATCTCATATTCAACTCTTACTTGTTCATTATAAATTCCAATACTTGATGCAATGATAACCAGGGAATTTTGAATATTTCACTTTCTCTCGTTTATTTTTTCCCCTCTAAGTAGACCTTCTATCCCTTAGAATAATTTGCATTAATTCTAACCCTGCCTACTGATGGTATTTTTTTTATCTCCTGCCAAAGGGTGTGTAATCTAGGGGGAAATGATGGCTTGATGATCAGTCTGATATAGTGATATGTGTAGAGAACCAAATGTTTATAATTAGTGTCAGGTATCTGAAATGTGCAGAATTTGGAGTCATTTATGCATGAATGAAAAAGATAAACAGAGAAAATTTGCAAATCCATCTCTGACAAGGATCAATGGATTGGAATTATTTAAGTTTTTTAAATATTTAGGTTCGACATCAGAAGAAGAAACCACTTAATTGATGCATATCATATTCAATTAGAATATCATCTAAAAAACTTGAAAGCTATGATCTACATTGTGCCTTTCTCATAAAGAATTTGGAACAACCTTTCTTGTTCTAATATGGTTTTCTTGTTCAAACTTTCAAAGTTTGTCTTCATCTTATGACTGTACTAACCAGTGGCAACCTTTGATATGCACATATTTTCCATCTCATATATTGCTTGGAACTTTGTATTTTTTCTATGCAATGTATCATTTTCTATTAGAGGCAAATTAGGGAACAGACTTTGCAAATCATATGGTCTTTGTTTGGTATGCCAATATTTTAACTGAATAAATTGTAGAATTTGGAGCTCCAATATGTTGAACTATTTGTAAAAGTTTAGCAGCTATTTATTCGGTTATGTTCTTGAAAACAAAACAGCATACTTGTATGGTCTGAGATGAACTGTAATAGTTTAGTTGTTATTTTGAAACCTTCACAAAGTACTTGATAGATTTTGTCTGAATAGGTTAACTCAAAAGGTTGACTTTGGTTACTTAAAGTGTATCATTTGAAATATTATATTGTATGCTAAAACTTTACTCACTTATAAATTATACTGTATCAGGAAAGTTATGTATAAACTAATCTCCCAATACCACATATGCTTATTGGCTTCACATTATACTGGTATCAACACTGTCACTGATAACAAAGCCCTCAAACGCATTGAATCGGGCATAAAAACATTCCAGACATAAACTAGGAATATAAGAAGGGATCATATACGCCCCCTTGTATTGGCACAAATTAATGTCCCTAATTAATGTTGGAGTGGAACATATATCCATTCCTTTTCTGGGTCTCTGATCTGTGTGAATCTTTTGTTCTACAAACCTTTTTTTAACCTGTTTGAGATGTTGCAAATCTGGTATTTTGTTTGTTTTTTATGCTGTTATTATGTTGGGTTAAAGAAAAGGGATTATATAGGATTTCTTCATCCTTCTCATAACTATTTTTTCCCCATGCAAATTTAATGCTTTTGATGCAGATTGGACAAGGAACTTATAGCAATGTATACAGAGCCCGTGACCTTGAAACTGGCAAAATTGTTGCGATGAAGAAAGTTCGGTTTGTCAATATGGATCCGGAAAGCGTCCGTTTTATGGCCAGGGAAATCTATATTTTGCGCAAGCTTGATCATCCAAATGTTATGAAGCTTGAAGGTCTGGTCACTTCACGGATGTCCTGCAGCTTGTACCTTGTATTCGAATATATGGAACATGATCTTGCTGGGCTTGCTGCAACACCGAGTATCAAGTTTACTGAGCCACAGGTGTCTGCTCTCTCTTTTCTCACTTTTGAGGAAGTTGCAGGTTCCCACTAGGTTCACCACATACAATGGGTAGACATTGCTACCCATGGTACGTTGTGTTTGGACCAACCATGCAATGAGTTCCATCTAGGATATCAAAATGATCCTAATCACTAAGTGTCTAAACATATTCCTGGAGCATTTGCAATTTTACATTCTTCTTTTCTGAAACTTTAAGAAAAACAGATTAATCTATTACTACAAAGAATATGAACATGTGACCAGAATGAGATGGATAAAAAAAAAAAAATACTCAAAGAAGAGAAAATGATGAATCTGCAAAATGTAGGTGACTGATTTTTTACTAGAGAATTCCTTAGTTGGACCTATGAATACTGTCTTTATGAGCCGCTTTGCATGTGACTGAAGTAATAGACCAAGTCACTGTAACATTTAGACTTAATTTATGGTGACTAAGTCTTGGTCTATGTCTCTATGAATATGTGGCATTTTCCCTGGAATGCTGCTGAAGACCATCCCGATGTTCCTAATAGTTTCCTTAGGGTCCCTAATTTCTTATGGATTCAGTTAGTATTATATTTTTTCTGCACTTTATTTACCATTTATGACGCACATGTGTTTTGATTGCAGATTAAATGTTACATGCAACAGCTACTTCATGGGCTTGAACACTGTCATAATCGTGGGGTCCTGCATCGAGACATCAAGGGTTCAAATCTTTTGATTGACAATAATGGTAATCTCAAGATTGGTGACTTTGGGTTGGCGACCTTCTTCAATCCTGACAACAAACAGCCCTTGACGAGCCGCGTTGTTACTCTTTGGTATCGGCCTCCTGAACTCTTGCTTGGTGCCACGGATTATGGTGTTGCTGTGGACCTCTGGAGTGCTGGTTGCATCCTTGCAGAATTGCTTGCAGGGAAGCCTATAATGCCAGGAAGAACTGAGGTACTAGTCTTGCCTTTTTCTCGGAGCCTTGGATGCTTGCACACAATTTTTTTTTCTCACTTTTAGAAACTTATAGCTTTCTGTCACTTCTGTATTACTTGTATAAAGGCTCTTTAACTGGATGAATTTTTATGGCACTCACTTTGCATTAGCTAATCTTACTGTTCAATTATTGCCCCATTTTGGGTGGGCCAGTCCAAAACGTAATTGATCTGAAAGATCATCAGATCAATCAGTTTATCTTTACCATCTATTTAGAGCTACAAATTTATTTTGAATATTGAACATTTAGAGCTACAATTCTGATGGGTAGTATAAGGTAAGATCTAAAACCGAAAGGAAAAATCCATGGAAAATGATTCTTTTGGTCCATTGTCCTAATTTTACCATTCTAAGTGCTCTTGTGGTTCTGTCTCAGTTTATAGCATATATTCTTGTGCAATATGTTGCCATCACGATTATTAATATGTTGCCTGAGTTCTTCAAATCAATTTCCTACTTTTCAAAATAACTAGAAAGGAATTAGATTTCTGTTTTCTTTTGTGGCATGGTCTTCATTGATGATGACAATCTCCATATCCACCGTTACTAGGTAGAGCAACTGCATAAGATCTTTAAGCTTTGTGGTTCCCCATCTGAGGAATACTGGAGAAAGTCAAAGTTGCCGCATGCAACCATTTTCAAGCCTCAACACCCTTATAGGCGCTGTTTTGCCGAGACATTTAAGGATTTCCCCTCCTCTGCTTTGGCTCTCCTGGATGTTCTACTTGCAATTGAACCTGAAGGCCGAGGATCAGCTGCTTCGGCACTTAACAGTGAGGTAATTTGTGTTTCTTTTGCTAATTGTGTGGCAATGGTTTTGAAAATCTTCAAATTGGTAATGTTGTGTATTTGTTTTGTTCTGTGCTGTCTCTATAATTTGTTTTGTAAGACCAACAATCTTGCATACTTAACAGCTAACAATAGCTTCTACAGAAGAGCAATACTAAGATTACTACCTCATTTGTAGAGTTGTTGTTTTACATAGGAAACCCGGTCAAGGTGTATTATTATGCTAGCTCATTGACCAGAAATGATAAAATGATGTAATCCTTTAATATGCATTTGGAAATTCAATTTGATAGTTTCTCTTGTATCACTAGAAATTGTGTAAACACCATTCTCATATTATATGCAAATTAGTGTAGTGTTTACATATATTCATGTTATATAGGGTGGGAGGAGAAAGTCCTTTATGGTGTTGGTATAGACAACGCATGAAAAAAGAGAATTCATCGTTCAGCATTTTCCTACTTAGAACCTTCCTTATGAAATGTCAATTACCTAAGAAGAGTGTGAGCAAAAGTGATTCCCTTTTGAATTCCTATGGTTGCAATTTCTTTTAAACTTGATTTATTGTATGCTCCCACCATTACATGTGTTGTTGTACTTCAACTGATTTCTTATCTAAAATATAGTCAGTTATTTAAGCCCCGGGGGGAAGAAAGAGATTTTATTTGGAAACACTGAGTCTGAATGTTGAAAGCAGAGTTCTCATGTAGAAAACTGCATGTCTAAGCAATGTGGGAAGCAGAACTGGGAAACACTTTATTGCCACAACCATGGTATTAAGCATCGATATGTATCGGACCGATACATCCAATACATATCATATTACAAGGTGTCAAAATGATACTATACGACACAGCACAGTAAGTTAAAAAGAAAAAACTATCTGAACCATATTGATCCGTCGCAGTTGATACAACTTGAGATAGGTCGATATGATGTCGAGACATAACTGAGACGAAACCTGCAAACAGAGAAAACAGGAGCCGCATAAGAAGAGAAAGTGATGGCAAGGTAGGGTTGCATCTCAATTTATGCCCAACCCTTGCTTGAAGGAGGATCTTTTAATCAGTCTAATTCAAATTTAATAACAAGAATGACTGAACTTGAACAAATGATTCCACAACTTCAGATCCGTCTGTAAGAATGCATCAAAATTTGGGATCCTTGATCCTTAGGATATGAGAAACAATATCCCAGAAGATGAACTGGATCCAACGGGTGAGATTGAAACCAATCTTACCCATAGGTCTCAGACAGATATTTTAACAAAATCAGAATTGTATCGCAGTAGTAAAATCAACTTATCTTATAATCTGGCCATTGAACAAGTTTGAAATTTATAAGGAATCTTCTCAACTTCAATTGTGAACACTTGTAGGAGTTTGAAGTCTATCAAAACGGATTTGACACTGCTACAGATGCCGCAAGCCTGCTGTACAGGGTACTGCCCAGTTCTGGAAGTGACTCTGTTGATGTCAACAAAATTTGGAACAAATCAGCAAGGTTTTGAATGTATTCTGCAGGAAATCAATGTCGCCAGCCACTCTAGAATGAATGTAACTCAAAGCAGAAACTAGAATCTCAAGGAAGAAGAAGAAATAAGTGGTTGAGTCCATAAGTTGTCAAGGCGTTGCTAGGCGACGCCTAGGCGTCTGGGCGGTTTATACAGGCCTGGGCGCCAGGGCGCCTTGTGTACATGAGAAAGGCGGTCGCCCAGGGTGCCTGGGCGTTGCCCTGGCGCCCTGTGTACATGAGAAAGGCGGTCGCCCAGGGTGCCTGGGCGCGACGCCTAGGTCGCCTTGGACGCCCAGAATTCCTAGGCGGCCGTCTTTTTCTCATATTTTTCCTTGATCTTTGAATTTTATTTAGGAGATTTATTAGGCCAGACAGGAACAACATTTATCAGGCAGTACTTATTTATGACTAATATCATTTAAATAAATGTTTCTTTAATTTTATATTTCATTTACTTAAGATATTATTCATAAATAAGCAAATACCCCCCTATTTGAATCCAATAAAAATAGTTTAAAATTTAAATTCCAGAAGGATAAAAAGTCAACCCCCCAGTTCAAGAACAAAAATTATATTTTTGGGTGCGATGACGATTTTCAACTTTTAAATGCTAAGTTTTTTTCTAAATATAAAAATTCTATAAATCTTATTATAATAAATCATCACTAAAAACCAAGAGTGCACCAAAATAATCTTTTGCTTTGATGCCAAAAATAATTTACATTCAGACGACTTTAAACAGCATTCCCGTATTCCGAACAAGGTTTAACCGGAGTGTAACTCTTTTATTATAACTTCGATTCAAGCAATCTTGGATTTGTTGGAAAGCTGATTATGCTAGCTTTGCAACGAATTCGAGATTACTTGAATCCGAACTATATTAAAGGAGTTACGTTCCGATCAAATTCGTTAAAAGTACGCAAATGTTAGTCATAAATAATTGTTTACTTAACTCTAGACACAATCCCAGGCCTTAGTGTACACTAGCAAACTTGGGTCCACATCACATATTAATTAAGTTATGTCTTAAATGTCGATTATTTATGTAGAATGTTGCATATATAGAAACATTAATATTTTAGAAATAAAAAAAATGCACTGGGAACGCCTTGGTCTCCTAGGCAACGCCTAGGCGGGCGCATAGGCGCCTAGGCGCCCAGGATGGCCCCAAACGCCTTGGATCGCCTTGTCGCCTTGACACCTATAGTTGAGTCTCACAACCTTGGAGACTCAACCAGAAAATAGAATATTGGCTATTCTTTTTCTAAAAAACTCTCTCTAGAGCTGCCGCCAGCCTTAGTCCTTTTATTTATAGATTTGAAACATTACAATTAAAATAGAAAAGAACTAAACTTAGAAAAACTAAACCTCCTTTATAAATTAGGAAGTTTCTAAAACATAAAAATAGGAAAGTTTTTAAAAATTAGAATTATGAAACTAGATTTTAGGCAAGTCTTAGGGCCTGTTTGATAAAACTTTTGCTTCTGGATTCTATGGATTCTGGCTCCCAGGGAGCCATTTTGGAGTAGAAGCGCGTTTGATAAGTCTGGTTGGATTCGAACTCCCACAGAGTGAACCGGATTCAGAATCTAAAATTTTGGAATCATAAATACTTGCTCCAAGCTGTTGGATCAACTTTTTGGGAGAAAGAAAAGAGTCGACTCACATGACTTTCACTTCACCACCACCACCACCACCACCACCACCACCGTTGCACCACCCGCCACCGCCACCACAACCACCACCACCGCCACCACCCTCCACCACCGCTGCTGCCACCACCCACTTCCACCGCCACCACCACCACCACCATTGCCAACACCACCACTACTGCCGCCACCGCCGCTGCCGCCGCAACCACCGGCACCACCATCACCGCCACCACCCCCACCCCCACCGCCACTGCCACCATCGCCGCCGCCACCTCTACCACCACCACCACCCCCGCCACCACCACCACCACCACCACCACCACCACCACCACCACCACCACCACCGCCGCCGCCCACCACTGCCACCACCCACCACTACCACGATTGTTTTTCTAAACTTCCATTGGGGGGATATTGTGTTATCAAACATGTTTCTAATCCAAAGATGTTCTAGAATCCATTTCAGAATTGCATTATCAAACAAGTTTCTACTCCAAAATAATCCTGGAGTAGCCTGGAATAGAATCCGAATTTGAACCAGAATCCAGAATCCAGAATCTAGAATCCAGAAGCAGAAGTTTTATCAAACGGGCCCTTAGTCTCCAAATAACTAATACTTCTAAACTAACTAGCCTTTTTTTTTAGGAAACTAAACAATGGAAATAAAATCACTAACAATTAGGAAACTAATAAAAATCCTAATTTAAATAGAGCTGTAGTGCTGTCGGCTATGCATGCTTGCTGGCGGTATTTCTTAATCTGGTCTGGCTGGGCCGGTTGCCTAGATCTGGTCTGGCTGGGCTGGTTGCCTTTAGTTGGGCTAGGCCCAATTTGATTGCCTGCGGCCCCTTTTCCTAGAGCAAATCCTGATCTGCATCAGAAAGCCTGCCGCAGTTGGTGCCAAGCAGCGACGGCGGCTGCCACAGCACTGGTGGAGAAATCCTCAATCAACCATGTTACCCCCCTCTCTCTTTCTTGTTTACAGTTAGGTAAATGTTACTGTAGTTTTTTCACCAATGGAACAATCCATGCACTAACCACTCTGCCAAATTGAAGGATGATCTGTGCAAATCCAACCATTGAATAGGAAGGGCATGGTCTACATTGGTTACGTGTCTATTTTCAAAGCAAAACTCATTCGTTAGCATTCATGTATCGGCTTCTTTCTGTTGTGTTGTTTGCCGTCCATTTGTTTTTCAAGATATAGTGAATTTTAAAGCTCTGATTGGACCTAAATACTGCTTATTTAAGGTGTATTATACTTTAAAATAGTAGTTTGTTTGTATTCTAAGCTTATCCATGCATATCTTTAGCATTTTTTTTAGATGAATAATCTTTTGCATATGTTGCATATTTTGCATCTTTCCAATACATCACTTACGACCATCTTCTGATGTGCTGACCAATAATGATACCTGACGCCTTTGCACAAGTTATTGATCTACTTAATGTGCACGATTGTGTTCCAAACTTGAATTATTCAAGAAAAAGGTCTCCAAATTCTGTGGATTTCTGTTCCGTAAGATGGAAACTTTCTCACTCTATATATTGTTATTTGCATATAATACAATACAATGGAGTTTCAATTACACACAACTAAGTTTTCTAACCTACTGCTCTACTGTTAAATGTACCTAGTTCTTGGGATACTCAGATTACATTTTTGTATGTCCTTTTTGCAATTATAAGATGTTTTTTTTTAATTATTATTTTTAAATGTGAGCTTTTGTTTTCAGTTCTTTACCACGAAACCTCTTCCTTGTGATCCATCAAGTTTGCCGAAATATCCACCGAGCAAGGAGTTTGATGCTAAGCTTCGAGATGAGGAAGCTCGAAAGTATGTAGCAAACATTTCTATTTCGTTCTCTTTTATTTTAACTTTGTTTCCTTTCGTTCTATTTATGATACACTTTTCTTTTCGAACACACTGAAGGTTGAATAAGCCATGGAATGCATGTATGTTTGTTGTGTGAGAGAGAGAGAGAGAGAGAGAGAGAGAGAGAGAGAGGGGTTGATACATGACTACTTAAAAAAGGTTGATGTTCCTATGCTTATGCTTGAAAGCTTCACAAAGCAATACCAGCCCATTGGATATCAATCCATTCTAGGCACTCACAGACACAGAGAAACATTTATGTGGGTTTTCATATTTAATTTGTTCTAAAGTCAATCTATGCATATCTGAACGACGAGGAATAAGTACAGTAGGAGGTTCTGCATATTCCATGCATGTATTCGTTATGATTTATGGCTATAATAATCTAATCTGCTGGGTATGTTGTTTCATGCTACCTTTTAGAATCTAATCCGTGTGATGTGGCATTGTGGTTTAGATATGGTGGGCTATGGACCTGGTTCGCAATAAACTTTTCTTCTGTTACTGGAAGAATTAACGTGTTTGGGAGTGACTTATGTTTCTTGAAACCATATTTTAATACTTGTTTGTTTGAATTTATGCGAATTGATTGTTTACTTCATGTTTTGCTACGTGAGTTGATGTCCTTAACTTGAATTTCTTATTTTTCCCTTCAAAAAGCAAAAGGCTGGCCAGAGCGCAATGTCTATAAGAAAAAAGTAAGCCTGAGTTTGTTGAAAGGCGAACAGCCCCCCTAAATAACAAAATTTTATCAAACATCAAACAAAACAGAATACAACAACAACGAAGGACCTGTAGGGCAAACCCTTCACGGGTCTAAACAATTGGGAAGTTGACATTACACAATGTATCCCTATTGATTCCAACTTAAATTGAATTACTTGGGATGCCATTTAACCATAGTTGTCAAAGCGCCAAGGCGACCCAAGGCACTAAGGCGACCCAAGGCACTGGAGAGGTGCTTGGGCGCCTAGGCGTATCTAAAGCGTACCCAAGACGTTGTTGTAGTACATCTTAATAAGAGGATATAAAAAGGAAGGGGTTAGAGCATCAATTTTTGTTGTTTTTAACGTAGTTGTTAAGGCATCGACTAGGCATTTGCCTAGGCATCCCAGCGAGTCGGATAGGGCTAGGCGGTTAGTCGCCTTATTGTATCACACCTTATTTTATTTGTTTATTTATTTTTTTAATTAATGCCATTTGTAGTATTTTTATTGGATGTATAAACTACATATATACACCATAATGCATGGAATCATACATATGCATTAAAAATAATAAAAATGATACACTAAAACCTTCATTTTGTGTATATCCTCCTATTAAGATGTACCCTACAATGCCTTGGGTATACTTAGGTGCCCAGAGACCTCTCCAATGCCTTGGGTCACTTTGGCACCTTGACAACTGTGGGTTTTTTAATACATAGGTATGATTCCATGCATTATGGTGCATATATGTACTTTATACATTCAATAGAAATGTTACATTTGACATTAATTAAAAAAATAAATTATCAAATAAAACAAGGTGTGATACAATTAGGCGACCAACTGCCTAGGGGTTGAAAAATCGCTTGGACGTCTAGGCGACGCCTTGACAACTATGCATTTAACAGCATGAACCAATTTAAGAACATTTCAGGGGAAACCTAGGATGGAAGTTTCCATATTGAGTTTGTTTGCCATAATTATGAGACCTTGATCATATGTGAGCTTATTTGCCATAATTATGTGACATTCATCATCTGTTCTATCCTGTTGGACTGCGTATAATGTGTTACATCTAATCTGTTTCTTAATATCCACATGCATGCTTTTTATTTCAGATCTTTTTGACTTTAACATGTAGAGCTAAATTAGTTTGATGAATTACAGATTATGTTAAACATATAGCAAAACAAGGACAAATTATCTGGAGGACCAGTAAGACTCTAGGAAGAACTACGTAATGGGATCTGGTCACCCCAGTCTTGGCCAACTAGTCACCCATACCACTGGCAGACCTCATCCTCCAAACAAAAGGCTAAGTTCTAACAAAGAGATCCGGATTTTTTTGGTTAGGTGCATATATCTCCATCAGACATTGTCAGGTCTACCAGATCAACTCATTTTGTGGAGATTTCTTCTGTATGGGACTAGTTCACTGCTTATATATATAGGCCAACTAGTCACCCATACCACTGGCAGACCTCATCCTCCAAACAAAAGGCTAAGTTCTAACAACTAAGAGATCCGGATTTTTTTGGTTAGGTGCATATATCTCCATCAGTCATTGTCAGGTCTACCAGATCAACTCATTTTGTGGAGATTTCTCCTGTATGGGACTAGTTCACTGCTTATATATATATATATATATATATATATATATATATATATATATATATATATATATATATATATATATATATATATATATTATCTTTTTTTTCCCTTTCTGCTGTACCCTTTGGTAGTGGATCCTAAGGTCATTATACTTGATATATTAGAGAGGACATTTGATTATTTCCCTAGTATCTGACACATGGTCACCATACTAGTGTTTGTATTCTGTTTTGTGTTCAGGTCACCAACTTGCCATTCTGGTGCGATGGCAACCTGAAGACCTTTTAGCAGTATTAATCATTGTTACACCCCTCCATCATAGTTCATACAAACGTACACAACCATCTTATTATTTTCGCCAATGTTGGCATACTTTTTATCCTTGAGGTTTTGGTTTCTCCTGGTAAAAACTTGGATGTGTGTGATTTTGGGGATGTTACTTTGACCATAAGAAATTGTTGAAGATTGTACCGTTTTGGTTATGTTGTCTAGGTGTCATATAGGTCTGTCTAGGTGTCACCTAGCTTAGTGTTGATTCTTTTTCGGTTTAAGTTAAAGTCCTAGTTTAATTCTAATTGTTGTAAAGTCTGCTTAGACTCTAATACTTGCAAGTTTTCTATAAGACGGGTGAGAGAGGGATTCCATCCATTCTCTCCCTTTTCCACACATTCCGTCTATCTTTTTCTTGTCTTTCTTTCTTTTCTATTCTGTTACATGGTATCAGGGCAGGTGTCGTTTTGAGAGTCATTTAAAGGTCTCTGTTCTAGTGTGCAGCCACCATTGCTGCCTCTGTTGCTTATCTACCACCCTTTCTTCTTTACCTAAGGATTTTTACTTTATGTTGCTTTTTTTGGGTAAGTAATCTTACTTTATGTTGCTTTTCCTTAGAACCAAAATGGTACAATCTTCAACAGTCCCGCTCAAGCTGGGAGTGTGGAAGATAGTACCGTTTTGGTTCTGCTTCTGATGTCTAGGTGTCATATAGGCCTGTCTAGGTGTCACCTAGCTTAGTGCTGATTATTTTTCGGTTTAAGTTAAAGTATTAGTTTAATTATAATTCTTGTGAAGTTTACTTAGACTCTAAAACTTGCTAAGTCTTCTTATTATAAATAAGATAGGGTGAGGGGGAGAGGATTAATTCCATCCATTCTCTCCCTTCTCCACGCATTCCATCCACCTTCTTCTTTTCTGTCTTTCTTTTCTATTTTGTTACATGGTATCAGAGTAGGTGCTGTTTTGAGAGTCGTTTAAAGGTCTTCGTTCTGGTGTGTAACTACCATTATTGCCTTTGCTGCTCATCTACCCCCTTTCTTCTTTACCTAAGGATTCTTACTTTATGTTGTTGTTTCTTAGAACCAAAATGGTACAGTCTTCAACACTCCTCAAGCTGGAACATGCTCTAGCTTGAGAGGAGAGAGAGAGAGAGAGAGGGGGGAGTGTTGAAGATTGTACTGTTTTGGTTTTGCTGTCTAGGTGTCACCTAGCTTAGTGCTGATTATTTTTCAGTTAAATTTAAGTCCTAGTTTAATTCTAATTCTTGTGAAGTCTATTTAGACTCCAATACTTGTTAGTCTTCTTATTATAAATAAGATAGGGGTGAGGGGGAGAGGATTAATTCCATCCATTCTCACCCCTCTCCACACATTTCGTCCATCTTCTTCTCTTCTCTCTTTCTTTTCTAATTTGTTACAGAAATTTATTTTGCTTTAGCATGTAGTTCCCTTGACATTACCCCCCCCCCCCCCCCCGCTCCCTCCTCCTCCTCCTCCTTTCTTACACACAGAGGGTGAGAAGGATGGAAAAAAGAAATTCTGGGTTGAGATTCAGTTGGTATTGGGATCCATATAACAGCATGTGGACTGACAATTAAATTCTATGACACATGTATAAGATATTTATGATGAGATTAACAGGAATCTTATTACCCTTGCATTGCTTATTTTATTATCAGTCAAAGAGCAGCAGCAAAAGGACGTGGACAAGAATCTACAAGGAGAGGTTCAAGAGAATCCAAGGCAGCAGCAGCACCAGATGCCAATGCTGAGCTACAAGCATCATTACAGGTATTTCTAGTACTCTGGTGCTCATCAGAGTTGTATCCATCCTATTTTATAACTCTATTTTACTTTTATGGCCAATTCAGAAACGTCAGGGACAGTCGAACCCTAAAAGCAACAGTGAGAAATACAATCCCCATGAAGATGGTGGTTCTGGCTTCCCAATTGAGCCTCCCAGAGTAGTTGTGCCCAATGGTTTCTCTCATTCTGGCCAATTGAATCATTCCAATGGATATGGATCTTCATGGAGTAAGGTGGAGACTGATACTGTCGGTGCTCCTGCCCGGCCATCTGGATCTTCAGGGAAGGGTGTGGAGTTGAGGGTACAGAGACCTTACATGCATCAGTCAGCTGAGTTGGCCAAGTTTTCAGGTTCAGTTGCTGCTAGAAACAGTTCACATTTTGATTCTCAAAGAGAGAGGAGCACACACACTGCCTGGCCAGAACAGCGATTAAAATCCAGATACGATCAACTGGATGATGCTGAGCCCTCTGACAAGTCAGATTGTCATTTGTTGGATAGGCCTACTACCTCTTCTCACAGGAAAGGAGAAAAGGTGTCTGCTAGGGAATCTACAACGGTAAGTGATCACTACACTTCATTTGCAGGTTAACATCGACTTTAACTTTGAATGGTAGACGAGTACGGCCAAAATGTGTTTGTCTTATATTGGTTGGTTCAAACATGGATCAAAGGGTTCTCATAGAAAAAGAAAAGATTGCTTCGTCTTAATTTGAAGTTTAATTTTTGAATCTTCGTACCACAAGAAATCTGTCCTAATATTGCCTTTGTTTGCAACTAGGGTTACGCCCCCAAGAAAAACAGGATCCACTACTCCGGACCATTGCTGCCTCCAGGGGGAAACATGGAGGAAATGCTCAAAGAGCATGAGCGGCAAATTCAACAGGCTGTCCGCAAAGCCCGTACCGACAAGGCTAAGACAAAGAAAAACTATGGTGATAATGGCCAGTCTGAGGCACTACTACATGGGACGAACGGCAGGTGATGGTTGTGAAGCAATGTCTGCCTTGATACTGTTAAAGATAAGCGCAATTCTCGTCTGGAAGAAATTTCTTTTTGGGTTTGACTATTGTCGATATCGGTAGCTAGACGAGCTTGCACAATTCGAAGCTTCTTTGATATGGAACATCTGGGCTTTCACCAGGTTATACATCTGTTATCTATGGAGCATTACCAATTTAATCTCTGAGAAGCTCAAGGTGGTTCAGCAAGGTGGGTAATCGAAAAATAAATGAAATTCATGACCTTTGATATATGAGTTGTTGTGGGAGCCTCTGTGCTGGTAAATCCTGCCAATTGTACAATAATTGTTTCCTTGAAAGTGAGGGTAGAGTTTCTGCGGCTTTCTGGTCGGTTTATGTATATTCTAGGGTCAGGGAATCTGTTTTGTACAGCCCAGAGGAGTTTTGCTGGATCAAAATCACCATCTCCATGTAAGGGAAAGTCATCTTCCCAAATTTGAATGAATTTATTATTTGTCCAAATCATTTCATATTTGATAGCAGCACCTTCAGGAGAATACATTGTCTTTCAACATCTTTACCTGCACTTTCGAATATGGTATATATTGGAAGTTATTTATTTATTTATTTAGGCTTTTATTACTGTCCTTTCTTTTGAAGGCAGTAGGGATTCTGGACAACAAGGGTTTCAAAATTTGTGGCCGAACCAAAAAGACCAACTAGTTTGAAATGAAATAATCGGACCAAACCGAATTAAACTCCTTATTGGTTCGGTATTGGTTTTGGTTTTGGTTTTGGTTTTGGTTTTTAGAAACTGGTCAAAAACCAAAATTGATTGGACATTTGGACTAACCGATAAGATAGAGAAAAACTGAGATTGAACCGATGATAAACCGGTATGGAGACTGATAAGGTTAACGGAACTATTAGCCATTGTATATGTATGTGCCGATAAATGGAAGTATACCAGATCCCCTGTTTTCTTCCAAACGGTTAGTTCATAATAGCTGATGTTCAGTTGGTTTTTGATTTTCTTTGCAACATGAAAAATAATCTGTGCATGATCTTTTTTTTAGTAGGATGCATTTGGATTGCCAAAACAATTTAAAATTAACCCGAATACATATTTTCAAGTAATTTTGTTCCTTCTTAGAACATGTAGTAGCGGAAGCCTTTTGCATTGGGACGCCTTTTTTACAAGATGGAACGTACATAATTTGTATACATTAAGATTGAAAGTAGTGTATTTTAAAAAATTTGTATGGAGACATTTTTTATTCGCAGTCATATATATTCCATCGATTCATGCGTTTACATGGGGAATAATTTTGGTATATAATATGGACTATTTTATATCAATCTAATGGTGTCAAGTACGATTATATATATGCATGATCATTAATATATACTTTTTTCTAGTTAAATTGAACATGGTGTGAATTACTGGTTATATTCTTTGTTTTAATGTGGATACTCCATGCCGGCCATGAAAAGACTTAGACATTAACCAATTAAATAAGCTTCAAATGTAGATTTTTTTTTTTTTTTTGGATTGTTTTATTTGACCAGGGTGCTTTGAAGGACTTTAATAATAACAAAGGTTATCTTTGGTATAGTGTATAGTTATGTTTATGTTATATTTATGACAAATTATTTACGAAAATAAATTATAAATCATAGATAATAAGAGTTTGGTACCAAGAACTATAAGTAATAATAGATTATAACCATAATGATGAATATCGTTTAAGTTATTTGTAGATTTTAGATTATATTAATTTATTTTAAATATAAATAAATATTATAAATCATATCAAACAACTACATATGTCATAATATATTATATTATTAATTCTATAATACATACCAAAGAGAGTATAAGAGAGATTAACCCATGACTTCTTTTTATTTTTATTTTTTTAATATGGATACTACATGCCGACCACGTAGAGATTTGGATTATTTTACTTGATCAGAATGTTGAGGGATGATTGAAAAACAAGGATAGCCTGACCATGAGTCAACTCAGGATCAGTCATGCCAACCCGGCCCAGCCTGGAGCAGGGTGGGCTTGGCTAGAGTAAGAGACTGACTGACTGGGTAGAGCCTGGGTTGACCACTTCAGGCCCGAATCAGAATCAAGATGGGCCTGGAATAAAATCAAGGGATCCAGGGTTGGGCTGGGATTTTAAAATATCCGGCCCAACCTGAGCCTATTACAGCCCAAATCGAACCTGTGATCTCCTAGGAAATCTTTTTTTTATTGGTTTTTTAATGTGGATACTACAATGAAAAAATTTGGATTATGAAAACTTCATTTTTATTGTAGGGGTGTTGAGGGGGGTTTTGAAGGATTTTAACTACAATTGCTACTAGAAAGAGAGAGAGAGAGGGGAGAAAGAAAGATTTGGGTTATAGAAGCCTCTTTTATTGTAGGGGGTGACCAGGTGCTGTATTATGGATCGTATTGGTTGGTATGTGCTGAATATATACCGGTACAAATTTATACCGTCTTTTCTCTCTAATACACCAAATATTGTACGAAACCAAGTGTATATTGAATAAGAAACCATATATATACCAAATAAAAACTCTATATGATACTGAATAAAAACCATACTGAAATTGTATTAAACTGGTATGATAATTGTATGAAAAATTGGAAGTATAACAGGTACAATACAGATCAGTATCACCATTTTTTTTTCTGCACCGTACCAGTTGATACCCTTAACCAAGGTGTCGTAAAGGACTTTAACTACAATTACTAGAGAGAGGAGAAAGATGGAGGGGGATACGAAGTGAAATAAATCTTCTCATGTCCCTTATACCGGCATGAGGAAATCCAGTGACTGTAGTTTATTGTGCATATATATCGATATATTGGTATATGTGTACAGTGGATGACAACCACTGGATTTTTTCATGCTGACATGAGGAACAGGAGAGGATTTGAATATGATAAGAAGGGGATGCTTTTAAACACATAATGAATATAGGAAGGCCAAAGTGAAGACCTATATCACATATAATTGAAGTACACAAGAAATTTAAGACCCTATTTGATAATATTTCAGATTCGTGATTCAACCTTCGAAGAAGTAGTTTGAGAGTGGAATTGTGTTTGGATAGTTCGGTCTAATTTTCCACTCCTAGGAATCTGACCTGATAAAAAGATTCTCTAAAAATCGGGAATCAAGAACACTTTATTTGTGTTTTCTGCATTCAATAACAAAGGTTGTAGAATCAAAACAGGGCCTAAATAAAAGAATCAACTCCCATTTAAACCATCACACTCTCGATAAAAAAGGGTCAAAAGGCTCTTCTATAGTTTAAGAGAGTTTTTTTGTCTGACTATGCTCCTTTGCGCTTTCTCACATGTGAGGTGAAATGACTACTACGCCATGATAATTTCACCCTTTCATGTGAGAGAGCTCAAAGGCACAATTGGACACAGATCTCTGGCCCCTGATTTAATTTAAGGTGAAATTTTCTTATAAATTCCTAGGCTTTAAAGTTTTTGATGTATAACAAAGAGTCGCTTTCCCCCAAAAAATGAAAAGTCAATGGCTGACATGTTTACCCTTTTTTGTAATATAAAATACAATACGACATTTAATATGCGTATATATATCAACCCTTACCATATGATGTTTTTTTCCGGATCATTTAGTATGATAAGTAAAACACATATTATACAGTAGAAAAATGGTACGACGTTTAATACGTGTATTAACTAACTATAGATGTAACACACAATTAATTTTTATAAAATAAGATCGGTATCCATGTCCCATGATATTATGAACCCTAGCTAACTTGCAATTAATGCTTTACATTTTTGTGAAACCTTGTTAAAGTTCATCAAACTTCGGCTCAACACATCTAAACCAAAGACAAATTATTTCGGTTGGCTAAAATTTCCCAAAAAAAAAAAAAAATTACCTTTTCAAAATAATATAATCTTGAGGTATGAATGCGCATAGAATATTATTCTGTTATACTTTATTCAATTAATTCATGAATGAATATGGAGTCATCCACCTTCAAAAATGCACAAATCCAACCCCCGTATACGAATTCTCATAACTTTCCTCTCCCTTGAAAATAAATAATAAAGTAAGAAACAACATAAATTTCAATGGACATTTTGCAATTTTTTTAAAATAAGAATTTTCTCCCATCAAACAATTTCCAAAAAACTTTTCTAGCATGCATATCAGGCTTCAGGGAGAGTCGCTTATCCCTGATGGTCTCTTGTGCTTCAACTCACTGTTTAAAACTCAACAATCCAACTCGGGAATCAGCTGAGTAAATTGGGATCAGCCAAGCTCTTGGCGGGATCACCTCTTCAACTCACCACATTAACTCACATTTTCAACTCGGTGACTAGGTGATCCGTATTGGAAAGATTAGCTGTTTTACCTAGCGGTTCGCCTGACTCAACTCCAGCTAAGTTTAAATTTGTCATATACTTAAACATAGTTGTCAAGGTGTCAAGGGGAATCAAGGCGTTGGAGACTTGACAGGGAACACCTAGGCGGGCAAGGCGCCTGCCTAGGTGACCAAAGCGTCAGATTTTTCAAGGCATCACAAGGGCACTTGTGAGCTTAGGCAGTGCCTAGGCAACGTCTTGACAACTATGTACTAAAAAATCTAAACCATTCTATCGTTCGTTCTCTCATCTCTGCCTCTCTAGGTTCTCTCACACCTCTCAATAATCACAATCATAGCTACTTTAGTTGTGAAATTTAGCCTCTTCATTCTCTATCAAACCTTGCTATTTTTATTTGTATCAATTTATGTATGGAAATATGGATGTTTCTTGACTTTATTTTGCTATTTATATCTGTATTAGGCTATGAAAGAAAATATAGATGTCATTTATGTTTGTGGTTCGATATTTAAAGTTTATGGTTTTTTTTTGTTTGTCAGATATGTTTTGATTTGTATGCTTTAGAATAATGTCAATGATTTGTAAAATTGTCTATCAATTTTTCCTTAATTTCTCTAATTTTTCTTATATTATTTTTTTCAATTGTTATAATTAAAAAATATTTTTACACTGATTCATTGGTTAACCAGGCCAGGTTGCCGAGTTACTCGGATCGACTGGCCGCTGAGTTAGTCAAATATCCTGGTGTTAAAATACTTCTTCAACCACCTAAATTTCATTTTTTTTTCCCCCACTTGATTAGTCCTTGAATTAATTGTTCTAATTTCAAGCACAATGGCTGTCACCATCCCCAAATAAAAAAGAAAAAGGAAAAAAAAAGGAGATAAGAGATCAAGATCAAGTGTAACAAATAAAATTATCATGACCCTTCTGTTCAACTGTCACTTCCTCAACAAAAATTGCATAATATGAAAGATGAATAGTGAAAGAGAATTAGTTTACCGACGATTCTGTACATTTGTGTTCAAAGATATCTTCATTGACTATCTCGTTTCGGCTTCCGACTAAGCTCGGAGTAGTGACCACCCATTAGCTGCAGAATTTCCTCCCACAGACCTTCAGA
Source organism: Protea cynaroides (assembly GCA_028583415.1). Taxonomy (NCBI): domain Eukaryota; kingdom Viridiplantae; phylum Streptophyta; class Magnoliopsida; order Proteales; family Proteaceae; genus Protea; species Protea cynaroides. Next base: position 24,018,742 of record CM053276.1, read on the forward strand.
TGATGAATCGGGTGAACCACCAAAAAGCAAATTTGCACTACAGGCAGCAGCATACCAATAATCTGATTCAATCTCCTCTCTCAGTTGATCAAACTGCCACCCTGCATATCCAACGAAAAATCTGAAGTCCTCTGGATTAAGCATCCCTTTCTTCACAAGCTCTGCAGCTTCATCCAAACTGTTTCTAGCACCAAAACATAGACCAGGAATCACCTGCTCAAACCCTGTAAGTTGGGAATCCCCTTCTGTCCTCAACAAGAACATGCTTGCCTCGAGCGGCCCACCAAAATGCAAAGAACAATCTGCAAAAGTCGTTGCTAGATCCTTATTTGAGGGCTTCATGTGCTTGATTCTCTTCTTAAGTGGACGGTTTATGACAACTCCAAAGGGCCCCTCATACGGGGATCTGGTTCCAGATCTCAGGAGGAGGACCACAGTTCTTTCAAAAGTGCTAACACCATCAAGCTTCTCAGTGGCAACAAGTACACAGCCTGTCTCCGGAACAGGAATTGGGTGGGCCCATTTCAAGCCAAGCGTATTGGAGTCATGGGAACCAACTTCTTGGCCAGAAGCTTCAGTATCTACATTTTGCACCTAAAGAAGAATTTCAAGAATAAATTTCATTTCATCTAGTACGTAATATTTCAAGCATCAACTAATCATCAGCACAATAAAGTGAAATAGCTGTAAGGGGGGCATTACATTTATTATCCAGAAAATATCAAATTCCATCAATAGAGCAAACCTGGATTTTATGGCGGGATAAAGAGCAATACACTTCCTGTTCACTACACCACAGGTTTGTGGAATCCCACATGTTAGAACCAACAAGACCAGGTAACAAGGTTCTCTTCCCCATCTCAAAAATTCTCTCCACCTTTTTCCACGCATTTTTTTTAACTGAACACATAACTTCAATGGCAGAAGGGAAAGTACAATACAAGGAATTCCATACAGTTGATGCAGCCAGGGAATGATAAGGAGCCAATCAAAGGGCAATGCTACATGATGCATGGTCTGGATCAGCCACGTCACCTTAGATGAGATCAGGAGAAGCTGAGAGGCCACTTTCTAATATGGTGGTAAATCTAGGAGAAAGAATCAAGATTTTAACTAATCCTAGACCATTTCACCTCCATAGGCCACAATATTTTTTTTATAGGTAATTGCCACGGAGAGTTGAACTCATGACCTCTTGGAGGTGTGTTCTTTTACCAACTCAGCTAAACCTCTTGGATGGGGCCACAATCATACCGTAGCATTATGTTCAAATGAGTACCTTCCAGTTTGTGCAATGACTTGGCTAAAAGGTATTAATGCCAGCCACGAAACATATATAACCCTGCTTACTCTGTTTCAAACAGGCAGTGCAAACATCAGCAGATTGCATGTCTTGTCATGAAACTCTAAAGTAACCCCAGAAGAGTACAACTTCCCCACATCTCATCATTTTTGAGTCTAGTGTTGTTCTAATAAGGAAGAGAGTAATATCAAGTTGAACTAGAAGCAAAGCTATAGTTTACCTGCTCATGTGCAACAAGATTTGCTCTGAATGTTCTCCAATCCGAAATTACTTTGTCAGGAGCAGGATTCTTCCCTTTGGAACCATTTCTCTCTGGAACGGATTGATCACCGTTTCCTGTAATAGAAATCACCCCAGAATATAAAACTAGTATGTTACGGACCTTACTATAGATCATGTGCACACACACATACATATGCAAGCTCACGCTAAAGAATAAAACAGAGGCAGGAAATAGGAGTAAAGAAAAATGAGTACCATTCATAACACGGGAAAGTAATCTTAAGCCTTTTATGATTGTTATTATACTAAAGGAAAAAGAAAAATAGGATTACCAAGAAATTTCTGGAAAAAGAATAATACTTGGATATCACATGACTAGGAGAATAAATCTAGTAACATATAATGCAATACTGAAGAAGAAGAAGAAGAAGAACCAAGAGGAAAGCATACAAGCAAGAATAAGCCATAAGTCAAGCTGTATTACAGAAATTTTTATGGCCAGAATCTCAGCTTTTAAGAACCAATTTAACTGGTAATTGTAGAAAGACAGCAAGAATGGGGATCAATGTGCTGTACAGCAATGGTTCAGAAGACAGCAAAAGCTGGAGGCCAAGTATTAGAGAAGAAAAGGTGCTAGAGAGAAGAATTTAAAAAGGAAGTCAAATGAAACCCCTATGCTAGCCAAAAGAAGCCCAAAAGAGGTCAATTATTTCTGATTCCTCCTTGTATAGAGAGAGAGAGAGAGAAGGTTCAGTCCATGAATATTGATTAGATTTTTATTTGTCACAAGGTTGACAAGCTTATTAGCTGATGATGATCCCAAATCAAGGAAAAATGCAATCCATTTTCCCCGACTTCCTCTATCATTTTCTCTATTTGCATCCCCCTCCCCCCCCCCAAAAAAAGAAAAAGAAAACCCCCCACAAAGGCAGTTGTTTCTACATTCTTCTCATTTCTAAAAGGAATCAAAACCATCGTAGGGAAATTCTGTAATTTCCAGACAGTTCAGGATCCTTTTGGGTAAAATAAACAGGAATTGAGACCAAATGCTAGAAATAAAATTTGAAGGGAAAGACCAATCTGAAATTTAAAATTAGAATGTGAGTAAAACAGAAACAAATTAATGAAGGGTGGGATTTAAGCAAAGATGGGAAATTATATCCTCAGTCGTAATTAATGGAATTTGTTCATCCCTGAGACCCCTTGATTGAAACAGAACCAGCGGTAGCATACATAGATTTCAGGTGAAAGAATCAGTGATGAGGACATCGACACCTAGTAATACTAGGATTCCTAGTAGATTTAGGATTCCTAGTAATATTAGGATTACTAGTTGATTTAGGACTCTTCTGTTTTATTTATTTATTTATTTATTTTATTTTTGTTTGGTGGACCCCACACAGTAACGTGGGTTAGTTTATTGGACCCCATACAGTAACGTGGGTTAGTTTATTTTCATTTAGATTGGTGGACCCCCCACCCCCTCTATGTGATCCACGATTGAGTAGGTTAAACTAGAGACCCTAGGGTAGCCTACATCAGTTTGGTATCAGAGCATAGGCAAGAGCGTCCGTTAGGTGCTGGTTAGGATACTTAGTGGAGTCAACCTTATATGCCCACTAAGAGTGGTAAAAATTACAAAAATATGTCGAACCATCCAATAACTTTATAATATCTGAGCAATTACAAGAGATATTAAAAGCTAATAATGAAGCATTGGTAGTCAGTCTCCAACCCATGGTCCAAAGTATCCAAACCCTCTCCGATAGACTTACTGCCTTGAAACAACCAATCGGAATGCTAATGGGCAGCAAGGTCAAAATGGCCAAGACATTGGACCTAGAGTGAACAATCCCAACACTATTCCGGAAAACCCTAGGAACGATAGACATCATGATTATATTGATGATCATAATAGGGTAGACGACAATTTCCACGATCAAGGCCATGGTAGGAATAGAGGAAGATTTAGAGGTCGAGGATACCGAGGTCAGAGACACCACTCTCCTCCTGGATATGATGATGACTATGGACATCGAGATAGAGGAGTGGATGTTAGGAAAATGATCAAAGTAGAGGTTCCAGACTATGATGGACAAATAGATGCCAAGATTCTTCTAGGCTGGATCAATCGAATGGATATGTATTTCAAATTTTATGAGCTATCTGAAGAACTTAAGTTTAGGTTTGCAAAGATGAAGCTCGCAGGAGCTGCTCAGGATTTTTGGATTGAGTTAGAATATCAAGAAGAAAACATAGGACACAAGCCCGTCTCAACTTGGCGTGAGATGCAAGAGAGGCTTAAGCAGGAATTTCTACCTCTCACTTATAGGCACCAACTATTGAAAGACATGGCCAACTTGAAGGAAGGTAAGATGTCTGTAACCGAATACATGGCTAACTTTAACGAATTGAAAATCCGAAGCCAGACTAGAGAGGATGTCGATCAAACGTTAGCTAGGTTCCTTACGAGACTTAATCATGACATCCAATTACGCCTAGCACTTCACCTAATTAGAAAAGTCCCTCAAGCCTTCCGTATAGCACTAGAATTAGAAGGGACTTTGAAGTTCACACCACAGAAGAAAAACGGATTCCCATCTGGGGAGTCTGACTTCCGAAAGCCACTTCCAAATACCTCTACTCCTAACCCTCCACGTCTACTTGACAATAAGGGTAAAGGCATTTTGGGAGAAGCGCCCAAAAAGAGTGGCCAAACACAGTGTTTCAAATGTAAAGGTTATGGTCATTTTGCTAGGGAGTGCCCAAATCGAAACTTGTATGTGGGTGAACCAGAGTATGAAGAGCCTACTCTAGAGGATACCCAAGAAGGTGAGTACAAGGAGCACAAACCTAATCATACTATCTCGGATGAGGATGATGAAATGGTAGATGTCTCTAGGCTAGGAGTTGTCCATTGTATTGCGACACCCCAAGAATAGTCATGATATTATTTTGGATGAGGATGATGTAATAGATATCTCTAGGCTAGGAGTTGTCCATTGTATGATGTCGCAACCCAAGAATAATGATGATTGGCGGCGCACCAATATATTCATTACTTACACCTGTCATCAGAGTAAGAATTGCCGCGTCGTCATTGATAGTGGTAGTTGCATGAATGTAGTGTCCCAAAATGCCGTAATGAGAATGGGACTCAAACCAGAAGCACATCCGAAACCTTACAAGGTTGCTTGGGTTGACCAATCTACCATTCCCGTCACCTTAAGGTGCTTAGTCCCCTTGCACTTTGCAGGATATGAAGATAAGGTGTGGTGTGATGTCTTAGAGATGGACATTGCTCACATAATCCTTGGTAGACCTTGGATATATGACCGAGATATCACCCATTTTGAGAGGGCTAAAACTTATGTCTTTGAGTTTAAAGGAAAGAAAATCAAGTTGTTTCCTAGTCCCCCAAAAGGAGATAAAAGCCCCAGAACATAAAAGGAGTACATCCAAGAACACCCCTTGGAAAACACTCAACATCATGAATTCAAAACAATTTGAAAAAGAGTGTAACGACACCGGGGTTATTTATGCTTTAGTAGCCACACAAGTTAACAAAGAACTACCCAACCCATTTGTTGAGGCTCCTAAAGAAATACAACCCCTGTTGAAAGAGTTTGAGAGGTTGTTTCCTGAGGAACTACCTGAACTACCACCTATGCGTGACATTCAACATGTTATCGACTTGGTTCCAGGGTCTTCACTGCCAAACTTACCCCATTATAGGATGAATCCCAAGGAACATGCCGAACTTAAAAGACAAGTAGATGAGCTACTTGAGAAGGGATTCATTAGAGAGAGTCTTAGCCCCTATGGGGTACCTGCTCTACTTACGCCCAAGAAAGATGGAACTTGGCGTATGTGTGTTGATAGCAGAGCCATCAACAAAATCACCGTTAAGTATGGGTTTCCTATACCTAGACTTGATGACATACTAGACATGATGGTTGGAGTGAAAATCTTTTCCAAGATCGACCTTAAGAGTGGGTATCACCAAATTCGGGTTAGACCTGGTGATGAGTGGAAGACTGCCTTTAAAACAAAGGATGGTCTGTGTGAGTGGCTTGTCATGCCTTTTGGTCTGACCAATGCACCTAGTACATTTATTATGAGAATTATCAATCAGGTGCTACAACCATACAATGACAAGTTCTTAGTGGTTTACTTTGATGATATCCTCATCTTAAGTAAAACACAAACCACTCACCTAGATCACTTACGTCAAGTCTTTCAAACACTTTTGAACGAAAAGCTATATGTAAATTTAAAGAAGTGTACCTTTATGAGTGATCAAGTCATTTTCTTAGGATTTATTGTTTCAGAACAAGGAGTATCTACTGATCCTGAGAAAATAAAGGCAATTGTTAAATGGCTTGAACCGACTAACATCCATGAAGTGCGAAGCTTCCACGGCTTAACAACCTTTTATAGGCGGTTCATCCAACGGTTTAGTTCCATCATGGCTCCCATCACTGATTGCATTAAAAAAGGGGAGTTCCAGTGGACTAAAGGAGCTGCTAAGGCTTTTGTAGAAATCAAAAAGTTGATGACTGAGTCACCCGTTTTACGTCTCCCTGATTTCTCCAAAGTCTTTGAAGTGCAATGTGATGCCTCTGGCACTGGGATTGGTGGCGTCCTTGTTCAAGAAGGACATCCTGTTGCTTATTTTAGTAAGAAGCTTAATAAAGCCAAGCAACAGTATTCCACCTATGATAAAGAATTCTACGCGGTTGTCCAAGCTTTGCACTATTGGCGACACTATCTCTTACCACAAGAATTCGTTTTATATTTAGACCATCAGGAATTGAAATATTTGAGTTCTCAGATCAAACTGAACCCTAGACATGCCAAGTGGGCTGAATTCTTACAGGAGTACACCTTTGTGCTCAAACATAAACCTGGTATTGATAAGACTGTTGATGATGCTTTAAGTAGGGTTCACATGCCCATCTTTCCACAAAATGTCAAAAATCAGGTTAAGGCATTGCTCCAAACCATGAGTATTGAGGTTGTAGGATTTGAGCAAATCAAGGAACAGTATCCTACATGCCTAGACTTTAATGAGCCTTACACCTCCTTGAGCGAAGACCCATCTGCAAATCGCTCAGATTACCTTCTTAAAGATGGATTCCTTTTTAAAGGAACTCGGTTGTGTATTCCTAGGACTTCATTAAGAGATTTTCTAATCTAGGAGTTACATGCTGGTGGGGTAACCGGTCATTTCGGTCGAGATAAAACCACTGCCCTTGTTGAGGACCGATTTTACTGGCCTAACCTGAAGAGGGATGTATCTCGAATTATTAACCAGTGTCGAACATGTCAAACTACTAAACAGCAAGAGCAAAATACTAGCTTGTATACCCCTCTCCCTGTTCCTCATACCCCATGGCAAGATGTGAGTATGGACTTTGTGCTAGGATTGCCGAGGACTTCGAGAGGTCATGATTCTGTTTTTGTGGTAGTAGATCGCTTCTCGAAGATGTCCCATTTTATTCCATGCTCAAAGACTTTTGATGCCTCCGTTGTAGCCAAACTCTTCTTTAGTGAGGTCGTCAAGTATCATGGTTTACCTAAGACAATAGTGTCAGATAGGGATGTCAAGTTCAATAGTCATTTATGGTAACTCTGTGGCGTATGTTAGGTACTAAACTCTGTTTTTCGTCAGTTTTTCACCCTCAGACCGATGGTCAAACTGAAGTCATAAATAAGAGTTTAGGAAATCTATTACGTTGTCTGATAGGTGAACACCTTACTAGCTGGGACCGTGTCCTTACCCAAGTTGAGTTTGCGTACAACCTTTCCAAAAATAGAACCAATGGTCTGTCCCCCTTTGAGGTTTGTCTAGGTCATCAGCCCGGGACCCCCATGGATCTTATCCCTGTTGTGTCTAGCTCTAGGACATCCCAGTCAGCCGAGTCTTTTGTGCAGCACATACATGACTTGCATGCAGAGATCTTTTGTGCAGCACATACATGACTTGCATGCAGAGATTAGACGCAGGATAACTCTAAGTAACGAACAATATAAATCCAGGGCAGATGTGCATCGACGACTGCAAGAGTTTTAAGAGGGTGACATGGTAATGGTCAGAATTAAACCACAACGTTTTGTCAAAGGAAAGTCAAGCAAGTTACATGCTCGCAGTGTAGGACCTTTCAATTCTTAAGCGAGTGGGAGCGAATGCTTTTGTGCTAGAGCTACCTCCGGACATGGGAATCAGCAACATTTTCAATGTTGAGGATTTGGTTTCCTACCATGACCCTGCTACTGCCCCTTCAGTTTATCCTGATAGCCTTGAGGCTTTTCCTTTCAACGCTGATACCTCTGCATTCGACCCTATTACCCATCCTACTACCTCTACCCCTCCTATACCCCATATTGAGCAGCGAGTTGAGGAGATTGAGGAGATTATTGATAAGCGAGTCACCGCTACCCATACTGGCGGTTCTCGAGAGTTCTTAGTTTGATGGCGTGGACGACCAGACATTGATTGTACGTGGATTTCTATGGAGGAGCTACAGCGACTCGACCCGAATATGCTTGAGCATTATATCAGTGTCTCACCTGAGGTGACATCTTCCAGACCGGGACGAGTTGATGATGACATCTTGGCAAATCGACCGTTTCAAGTGTACCTACGGCAGAGACGGAGACGGAGACGTCAGACTTCACCTCCTCTCTTGTGGGTTGACGACGCATTCCGAGGATATCATCTAGCTAGGGGCAGTGGTGATGAGTTCCTAACCAGGTGCAGTAGTTTGTGGATCATGCGAGTTTATTCACAGGAGGTGAATTCTTCCCAGCCGGGGAGAATTGATGAGGACATTGACACCTAGTAGATTTAGGATTCCTAGTAATATTAGGATTCCTAGTTGATTTAGGACTCTTCTGTTTTATTTATTTATTTTATTTCTGTTTGGTGGACCCCACCCAATAACGTGGGTTAGTTTATTGGACCCCACACAGTAACGTGGGTTAGTTTATTTTCATTTAGATTGGTGGACCCCACCCCCTCTATGTGATCCACGATTGAGTAGGTTAAACTAGAGACCCTAGGGTAGCCTACATCAATCAGTCAATATAGCACCAATCGACTTGAAAATTCTCTATTATATTGCTAACTCATAATCCTCTGAATCCCAAACAACAATCCCTCGAACCAACAGTCTGGTGGACTCAAATCATCTTCTATCGTTGGACGTCATCCAGCCGTGATCTAACGATTGGAGTTCATCCGGTATGTATGCCTGGTGAACTCTAGCCGTTGGCTCACGGCTGGATGGACTGGACAACATGAGACGATTTTTTACCAGTCTGGTAATTAATTAAAATTATAGATATCAGAAACAGCAGCAGGCGGAAGTTTCTGAGTCAGTTGTGGTTGCTGATTTCAGTCTAATAATAGAGGACTTGGGAGACAAGAACTTAGGGTTTGGCTTGCCTAAGGAAGGGCAACCTTTGCCCAAAATCTTACGGTCAACAGCTTGAGCACCAGGGAGTTTTACCCAATTCTTGGAGTGTCACCAGCTGCAGGGAAGGAAAAAAGAAGAAGAAAACAAAAGCAGAAAATAACAATAAAGAGGAAAGATTAAAGAATAACAGTAGGAAGAATGTTGAAATGCACCTGAGACAAGAAGCAATGAGCTGTAGAAGTCAGAGGGCAATAAAACAGGTGGGAAGGAGAATCTGAAAAGTGAAGAAGAGCTGAAAGGAGGAAAAAAACAAACTTTAAAGTCCTCTCATCTACAACAAACTTTTGTCTTAAAAGGGTGGCAATTGGCAACGTGATAGCACTTTAAAGCTGGATGAAGCAACATGAACAGTGCAGCTACAAAAGTAGTTGAAAGATGCCAAACAAGATGAAGAACTTGTTATTTCTACTGAGCCTACAGAGGAAGTTCAATCCTTTTGAGCAAAAAAACGAGTTTGAGAAACATCCTATTGCAACGAAATCTGTTCCGCCAACATGAGTCCATTCTTTCTCACAAGTTTCAAGACACAGATGCAACATCAAAGCTTCATATTTTGTGAAGTCACAAGCATCAGTTGAAGTGTTCTTATTCCCACACTAGAAAGCTCGGAGATGACTTTTTTTAACTGGAGGGAAATAATGGTGGCAAAATGTAAGACCCAATTTAAATTTGGGCCAAGGTTTAGTACTTTATTGGGTTGGGCTTTTATTTTTTGCATTTATTCTTATTAATGAGGATAATTATAAGGCTTAAAAGTTGGTGTTTAAAGAGGTGTATGGATATCATTATTTTATTACACCCTACTTAAGTGATAAAGTTAGTTAGAGTTTTCTTTTAGTTAAAGTTGATCAGGTTTAGATAAGATTTAGTTTCTTAGTTTGTTCCCTTTCTCTAAGAGTTTGGATAGTTAGGGACACTTTCTTTATATTGTTGAGGTTAGTTACAATGATTCCTAAAATTTAGAGTGTCTTTTAAAAAAAGCCGTCCCAGTGGACGACGCTCCTGCTATTGCAAGGTCTAGGGAGGGCAAAATGTACGCAGTTTTACCCCCGCAATGCAGCTGTTCCGTGTTTTAACCCGTGACAGCTAGGTTGCAATATGACAACCTTATTGCCACACCTCAATTTAAAGGGTCTTTTATTGTTGAGAAATGTTGGAGAGAGCTCGAGCTAAGATCAAAAAATCTTAGCGATCTTAGCTCAAGCCCTCAACCATAAATCTTGCCACCTCATCGCACTGTGAAGGCCACTCTTAACCATGATTAACCTTCCTTCTCCATCTAAATCCCATATTTTAGGGAGTAAATTAAATTCCTTAGTTGAGGGAGTAATGAACTTATCCTCTCCCCATTAATAGAAAACTTCCCCTCCCCCCAACTTTATACATGGCCAATAGAATTCTTTTAAAGCATTAATAGTAAGATCTCCAACCCAAAAAAGAAAAAATACTAAGCATTTGCAAGGGATGGTTTGTAGTAACAAAACTTATGTTGTATGTAATAATGGATCTTGTGATTGATACATATACTCAAATTTAATCATGCAGCTCACAAGCTTCCTCCAGTGCCAAAAATGAACAGCATAATCCACCAATCGCTAGCAATTTAGAATTTGTCTTATAATCAGCTACCCTAATATTGTGTCATTGCCATCTTCTCAATTGGGATTCCACTTTTCAATCAAATGCCCACTGTAGGAATTATGGTTTCGTAATAATTATCTGTATTTTATCCATTTATTTAGATCAAATTTTTTATATAACTTGTAGACACCATAGTACACACTAAAACTAAACCAACGCCATGGCAGCATTGGTATAGACTTCTGACAATTTTATTATTCTTTACATTGCAGATCGAAGATAGAAGTGCAATATAAGATACGGATCCAGGGTAGATTATGATGAGGAAGACTTTAATTTGATCACCAAACATTTGAAGCCTCTTTATCCTTCTCTCTTATTTATTCACGAGGAAACTTTAGTAACTAGTTTTATGTACAAAGGATATACCACTAAAATCTACAATAACTAGTTTTGTGTGTTCTTCATAATCATACTCCTCTATAAGGATTCTACATTAACTAGTTTTTTGTGTTCTTCATAATCATATACTAATTACACACACACACACACACACATATATTTCGTAGCATAGTTGTCAAGGCGTCACCTAGGCAGACTGTGGCTGAGCGGTGAGGCGCCTTATATGTACTTAGCAAGGTGAGCGCCTTGGTCCTTTGGGCGATGCCTAGGTGTTGCCTTGGGTGCCTTGGACGCCCTAAAGGCCTGGGCAGTTGCCTTTTGTGTGAATATCTGTAATTAAATTAAATTTTGTAATATATTTGTTATTTGAATTTTTTTACTATTTGACTATGACTAACATATCAATAGGCTTTTGTGTACAATAATATGTTGCAAATGATACATTGAATCATCACAATTATAATGAAATAGAAGAATTGCCTTGAGAGTCTACCACCGTTAGGGAAAAAAAAAGAGGTAAAAATCAGAGACGAAAAATTGCTGCTCAACTCTTTCTTCTTCGAGTATTCCATTGCCACATCCTAGATTGGCTCAAGCTTGAAGCTTTCAATATCTGTTCCAGCGGTCAGGCCCCAATTCTGGCATTAGGTATGCGTTTTTTTTTTTCCCCTAGTTATTCTTCTTCTTCCTCCTCTCTACTACAGTTACTGCAATGCCCTTTTTTTTTGGGTCCTTCTTCTTCCTCCTCCTCCCTGCTACGGTTACTGCACTGGCTTTTTTTTCTTGTCGTTCTTCTCCTCCTCATCCTTCTCGTTCTTTTTCTCCTTGTTCTCTGCGACGGCAACGCCAATTTTTTTATTTTATATATTTTTTTTTTGTTCTTCTTCTCCTTCTTCTTCCTCCCTTAGTCCTCTTCTCTGTACGGTTTTACCGCAACTTTTTTTTTTCCTTCTTCTTCTTCTTCCTTCCCTAGTCCCCTTCTCTAATACGGTAATACCCAGATTGCATTCTACAAGTATACTTTTTTTTATTTCTTATTCTTTCTAGTTTCTAACGAAAGACTTCTAGGGAGATGCATTTTTCTGTTTTAAAACTTAATGGACATCAGGCGTATGTTTAGACTTCTAGGGAGATGTATTTTTCTGATATTCTATTTTTTTCCCTTTTCTTCTTCTACGAATCTGGCATGGATTTGAACCTATATCCTACCGGCTACCAATTAGCTGCTCTGCCAATTGAGCTTCTAAGGAATAGAGGTACATATAGTCATACACTTATTTTGGCATCATGGAGCTAACAATAATATAATATTTATTGAATAAATTACATCTTTAGTTCTTTACATGCATTATAGTCTTCCACTCTTGTTTCTTATTTATATGCTATTATGTTCTTAGTTTATTGCTTTCTGCTTTTTTCTATTATAAATATGCTTCTTTTTTTCTTTATATTGAATACATTCTATACTTTATTCATTATTTGCTTATTTTTTCATACTAAGTTATGCCTTAAATGTTGATTCTTCATGTAGCGTGCTGCATATAATATATAAACATATATATAGCATTGATATTTTAGGCAAAAAAAATATAGTAGGAACACCTTGGTCGCCTAAGCAACACCTGGGGAGCACCTAAGTGCCTAGGCCGGCCTCCAACGCCTTGGGTCGCCTTGTCATTTTGACAACTATGTTTCGTAGAAGTATGAGAATAGAAAAGGGTCTTAGCGGATTTGATTCCCGATTCTCCTTTAGCAAATTCCTCTATGAATCATAATTTTTTTTTCCACCGTTCTTGCAAATGGTGAGTATTTTCTTTTGTTTTTTTTGGGAGGCCAAAATCACGAGGGATTTTATTAGTTTAAGATTTACTAGCTTTTAAGTGAGAGGGGAACTCTAATCTTTAAAAAAAAAATTAAAATATTTAGAGATATTGGCCAAGCGGGGAGGGTAATCTTCCTATTAATGGTGTAAAAAAATTCTATTAGCCACGTTCAAAGTTGGGGGAAGGGAAGTTTCCTATTAATGGGGAGAGGATAAGTTACTTATTCCATCAATTAAGGAATTTAATTTACTCCCTTAAATTAAATTATTTAAATGGAGAATGAGGGTTAAATATGATAAGAGTGGCCTTTATAGTGTGATGAGGTGGCAAGATCTATGGTCTCCAACATTTTTCTTTATTGTTTGTAGCAGACCACTTAACGTGGAATTTTATTTCCTTTTTTATTTAAAGCTTGTAAACAACCTGACACCCCAACAATTTGAGTAACGTAATGATTTAGTTGGAGGTTGTTATTACCTCTCTCTCTCTCTCTCTCTCTCTCTCTCTCTCTTCCTCTTTTCTCTCCTCTTTTCCTAAAGATCTATTCACAATTCGCTATACACAGGTACCATTCACAGCCCCTGAACAGTCCATTTTTCTTCTCTTATTCTATCCCTTAACCCATCACCAGCAGATCCCATCCCTTGATATCCATCAACAAACCAATCGATCTTAACCCTTTGCACAGCAGCAAGCATATGAACTTAGTTTATTCAATCAACTCCAACCCATAATCGAAGGGAAAGGTTACATGTATCTAGCTGCTAATAAACATTGATTCAAACTACGAAAACTGAAACAAACTAGACTCTGATCTCCTACTGCCATTATCAATAAATAACTCCCTAATAATAAAATAAAGGTCTTCCTAATGATTTTTCTACCATACTTTTCATACATATTGTTCAATATTTGAAGGTAAATATAGGAATTTCACAAATGAAGTACCAAATCCCTCTGGCTTCCTCTCTTCTCTCCTCCACCCTCCGCACTGCCCTTTGCATTCATCTCCTGGTCATTGGCCTCAGCAGTTGTTACCTATGGTTTTCCATCGGCAAACTTTCTGGCACTCTGTACAGCCTGAATGCGATATTCATTGCCAGAGTCTTAGGGTTGGCATCGCTTGCCAATGCATGCTTGTCCAGATAGGCTAAGAAGGCCAAGCAGCATAATGTAAGGTAAGGAAATGCTGCTGGCCTTGAGGAGAAGAATGCTTGGCGGACAAGAATTAATTAGGGAATGGCACTAACAATTAAAGCCTTCAACTAACGGAATAATTAAAGCAATTTAGAAGATGGCAATCATTATGGAGTGGCCTTCTTAGCCTTGCAGTGGCAAGGATAAGGTAAGGAATGATCGTATTAAAGCTGATTTGGGAGTAGGGCCGATACATGATAAACTACGAGAAAGTCGTTTGAGATGGTATGACCATGTTCAACAGAGATCGTTAGATGGTCTCGTTCGGAGGAGTGATTTGATTCAGATTGAAGGATCTAAAAGATTTAAGGGTAGACCTAAGATGACTCTAGGGGAGGTGGTGAAGAAAGACATGTATAGCTTAGGCCTTGCTTTAAGTATAACATTGAACATAGATGATTGGCGGACAAGAATCCATATAGCCAACCCCATTCAGTTGGGATAAGGCTTTGTTGTTGTTATTGTTGTCATTTAAGTAAATGTTTTACTTAAGACATTATTCATAAATAAGTAAACATTCCCATTTGAATCCAATAAAAATAGTATAAAATTCAAATTCCAAAATGATCAAAAGTCAACTCTCCAATTCAAGAACATAAACTCGATTTTTGGGTTCAAGGGCAATTTTCAACTTCCAAATACTAGGTTTTTTTCTCAAATCTAAAAATTTCATAAATCTTATTATAGTAAAGCATCACTGAAAACCAAGAGTGCGCCAAAATAATCTCTTACTTTGATGCCCAAAAAACTATTTTCATCTAGGCCAACTTTAAAAAACATTCACGTATTCCAAACAATGTTTGACTAAAGAGTAACTCCATTAATATAACTTAGATTTAAGTAATTTCGGATTTGTAACAAAGCTAGCATAATCAACTTTCCAACAAATCCGAGATTGTTTGAATTCGAGTTATAGTGAAGAAGTTACTCTGGTCAAACCTTGTTCAAAATACGCGAATGCTGTTTAAAGTCATCTGAAATGAAAAAAAAATTTTGAGCATCAAAACAAGAGATTATTTTGACGCACTCTTGGTTTTTAGTAATGCTTTACTATATTAAGATTTATGAAAATTTTAAATTCGGGAAAAAGCCTAGCATTTGAAAGTTGAAAATTGCCCCCACACCCCGTTTTTTGTTCTTGAACTGAAGGGTTGACTTTTTATCCTTCTGAAATTTGAATTTTATACTATTTTTATTGGATTCAAATGGGGGATGTTTGCTTATTTATGAATAATATCTTATGTAAATAAAACACTTACTTAAATGATTTTAGTCATAAATAATTACTACCTAATGAGTATTGTTCCTATGTACTGTTCCTGGCTTTGGAGTCCAAATCTAGTAGACTTTAGGTCGAAATAGATAGGTTTCAAGTCCAAACCTAGTTGACTTTAGGTCGAAATAGATAGGTTTCGATCGAAACCTTGCATTTCATATAAGGAGGTAGATTAAAACAAAGTTGAAACCATGTTTCAAACAAAACCTAGTCGAGTTGGAGGTATTTTTGGGTTCGAGCCTTGGAGTCATGCCGACCCAACTCCAAAATCGAGTTGTGCCGGTCGAACTATGCCCCATCCCCTACATCTGCCCCCATACTCCTTCGCAGCATAGTTGTCAAGGCATCAAGCAGTTTTTCAACCCCTAGGCGGTTGGTCGCCTTATTGCATCGGCTTGTTTTATTTGTTTATTTTTTTAACTAATGTTATTTGTAGCATTGTTATCGTATGTCTAAAGTACATATATACACCATAAAGTATGGAATCATGCATATGTATTAAAAACAATAAAAATTGATGTGTTAACCCCTTCTTTTTTGTATAAATCTTCTTACTAAAATGTACCCTTACAACGCCTTGGGTACACCTAGGTTCCCAGGCACCTCTCCAGCACCTTGGGTCGCCTTGGCGCCTTGACAACTATGCTTGGCTATCTGCTCCTCGGAGCTTCCCTTGGTTACCACATGCCCATAATGGACGCTTGATCTCCATCAACCTTGTCGTAGCTGCAAGACAGTGGAATCCACACCTTCTTCCCAATCTCAGATTCTCAATAAAGTTGGGGTTGGCAATGCCATTAACTGTGGTAATATCCTGGTACATCAACAGCCTAGAGTAGATGTGATCCAAGCCGTCCCCTTGCCATACAATGTACTTCGGGAGCTGTTTGAGATTCTGGTACTGTTTGAACAACTGCAAGGGGAGGATATCTTGATGGTCCATTGACTGAGATCAGGGCAACAGAGCTTCTGAGAGAGTTTAAGAAGATGAGTATTAAAAGCTAGGGTTTAAGAGTGAGGGTTTCTGTAAGAATGAAAGGTGAGAAAGGAGAGAAGGGGTGTTTTGGCGGTTCGGAGTTAGGGTTGTGGATTTGGGTTGGGGATTCTGAAGGGTGGTGAAGTTGCAAGCAAGGTCAAGAGAGAGGGAGAGATTGCAAGAACTGCTTATGATATCAGTGGCGGGCAAGTGCATTGTTGCAGTGGATGGTGGCGGTTGCAGGGAGATGCAGAGGGCAGGACAGGAGAGGGGGAGCTGTAGGGATTCAGTACAGTTTTCTTAGACTGTGAAATTCCCATGTCTGACCTCTACATATTGAACAATATGAAAGAAAGGCATGGGAAAAAAGTCATAGTGAAGCCACACACTTCAGTACACATCATGCTGCAAATATAAATACCTAGCAACACCTACTTGACCAAAAACAAAGTTTTTACTTAGTTTTCCTTGGCCTAGGATTTCAGGCTGGTTCATGTCTGTCCAACCATGACAATGCTACTTCATCACTTACTACAGCAGAAACAGGGGAAACCAGGTCCTAAAACAAGAGTAGTGTGTAAATTCTGTGGACATAACAGATACTGCAACCCTTAAGGCACTGCCTCCTAATGAGAACTATAAATGGCTCTTTAATTTGGAATTTCTCTTTCTCCCAGAGTTGCAGGAACGTTGGTAATTCCAGCCATTAAATTTTCATGGCAGTTAACGTCATGTCTCATTTAGTTTCCTTTTTCACAATCCATATTTGGGTGATTAGAGTTTATTTACATCCAGGAAACTCCATTTTCAAAGCATTTATTTCAATTCTAATTAGAGTAGGAAGTTTCAGAATTCTACTGTCTTCACCAAGGACTGGGTTTCAAGCTCCATTGGCCTCAAGGCACTCTCTACTATCAAAAACAATGGTTGTAGGGTGTTGTAGGGTTAGTTAATGACATTTAGAGATTGTCCTGCCCATGTGTTTCTGCAAGGAAGATCTCTATAGGCCTTGGAGAGATTCCACAGTCATTCTTCTTCCTCCTATTTTTTTCCTTCCTTTCTCAGTTCTCTATGAATTTCTATTTTTCTAATTCTATTATTTCATAGGTTCTGAGACAAGCATATATGTTTCTTCCACTATATGGATAAGCATATAGTGAAAATATAAGCATGTGCAACTTTCTTTGTAAGTTTAGTCATATGTCACTTTCTTCGTTTAATTTAAGCAGGGAATAGATATACAATTGTGGATTTATAAGTTGAAACTCTGACCAGGTTAAATGCAATTTAAGTTTAGGAAACATAAATCTATGTTTCATACTATATGTTTAAACCACTATATATGTTTAAACATGAATATAGGGATTTCATCAAACACAGCAAACATGTTGTGTGATGTAACATACTGCACTGATTAACTAAAAAAGACAGTCCAACTTATTACTTGTCGTTGGTGACTGCCAGAAGACGATAAGAATGTATATGTCAACATACTTTTCTATCGATGATGCATGAATGAGAAGAAAGCATGGAGGAGTTAGATGAGATATTGTGAAGCTAAAAGGTTGAGCTTTGCTACGGCAGTTTTCTTATTCAAAAGTTTTATCTAAAAATATAAATTGGCCATGGTACTTGGCACTTGCATCCTTTTCCTTGCTCTGTCATCTGGGAATGGGCAAGAAGTGGGTAAATGAAATTTTTTTCTCAATGATGGGTCTTCATGATATGGAAATTCAAGGAGGGGTCTCTTTGACAGAGTTCTTTATACAATGGCAATTAGATATTTTCCACATCTTTAATTCATAAAAGACAGGTTTTCTACGTACACAATTCATGGATTACAAATCCATTAAGTAGTTAGGAGAAGGAACTTTAAACACTTATAAACAACATCCAACTCTGACAATACGTATAACATAAAACTTGAAAAGGAATGAAGTGGAATGACTGAAATGTGGACATGCAAACATGGTTAACTCCCTTGCTCATATGAATCTAATTATGCCTAAAAGTTTTGCAGCGCCAATTAATTCATCAGCACTCTATGGCAGCTTTAACCAATCTCTACTTTTCCCTTCTCTCTTCTTTTGTATTAAATAAAAAAAAAAATCAATTTCACCCAAGAAGACAAGCAACTGTCTAACAGTGGGGAAGGAGGGTCACAGATCATGATTTAGGATATTTTAATAAGTAATACATTCATCAAAAAACAGATACCTTAGAAAGAGGATCAGCGTATTAGGTTAAAACTTCATGTTTGACTTGCAAAGCAGTTGTCACTTGTCCTAAAAGGCTCTGGAGTGGCCTTCTCCAACTAACTAAAGAAAACCTTAAAACCTTAATTGAAATTAAAGAAACCAGTTGGAATTTTAAACAACTAAACACCCAGGGCAATTGTTTAAGGCTTTGACATGTTTGCAGTCAGCTTTTAAAGTAGAATGTGAGCACCAAAACCAAAATATTTCTGAAGTACAACATCAACGACTGAAAAGCTAAGGCTCAAAACCCTGATCTCTACAGTAAAGAATTTAAACAGTAAAAAAAATCATCTCTTCAAATTCAAACCAAATCATGAGTAAAGGAAAGCAACAACCTTAGAAACAAAAACTAACACAAACAACGTTGGGATCACAGGTAACATTTCGAAAGAACAATCAAAAAGGGCAAATATAATTTTTTGGATACTCGAGGGTTTTGATGGAAACAGAAAAATCCATTGGAAATTGAGAAGAAATTGGTTCAGTAGACTCAACCTTCAGAAACATAAATTCAACAAATCCTTACAATCCATCACTATTGAACGTCCCAGACAATGAAATTAGCGAGAACATGAGAAGA
Organism: Protea cynaroides; assembly: GCA_028583415.1. Lineage (NCBI taxonomy): Eukaryota > Viridiplantae > Streptophyta > Magnoliopsida > Proteales > Proteaceae > Protea > Protea cynaroides. The sequence continues at coordinate 24,037,841 of CM053276.1, forward strand.
AGTTGAAATTTTTATATGCTTTAAACTAAGCAACTCTTACCAGAGGGAGATGGGTTCTGAGGATTCTTCTTTGCCATGGCTCTTACGATCAAAGGTCGAGAAGAAGAAGTCTTAAATTTCGAGACCCCAATCTCCACCAGCCTCCCATCTTCGACCCTGAAAGATGCAATCTTTCCCAAATTGCAAGAAAAGGGTTTTTCGAACCATGAATTTCTGTGTGAAAAAGAACAAATTTTAGCACAAAAAGGGCCCCCGTTGCTGTTCTTCACTTGAAGGGACCAAAGATCCATGGCCCCCTTCGAAAGCCTGCTCAAATGTTCTCTAACTCAAGGATGAATCCTTTTTGTTCCTTTTCCTTGTGTCTTAATTTTCTTCCAGCTTCAGAAACGATGAAAAGAGTATAGAAACCAAGCAGAGATGATCAATTGGAGGAGATCAATGCAGAGAGAGAGTGAGAGAGAGGAATATACAGAAAGAGGAATATACTATTATGCTTACCTTAAACCGGAGCGATAAGTGCATCAGTAGAAAAATTGAGAAACCGTTAAACACAAAATTAGCAATGGATGTGACGTATGGGCATCAAATTGAATCGGCTCAATGGAGACGCCAGATACCGAATTAAAATTTGACCAACGTTGACAGAAGATAGTGGACACTGTGGCGATGGGTTCTCGCTTCACTCTTTCATTATTGGCTTCATTTGGTAGCTTTTTTTTATCCAATTGTGCCCGCTTATGGATAAGGCATCTATACAAATCAGGAGAAGCTAAGCACAACCTAACTTCAATTAGTGATATAAACGGATAGGATAATGATTGTTACCGAGGTAGGTGTGATCGGAAATAGGTACTCCTAAATTCCTAATCGATAAATGGATTTAAATCGAATTTGGTTTACATTATCTCTAATGTAAACGGATTGAATTTGAATAGGATACATCATTATCCAAATATCCAAATACACTTACCAACTACCCAATCTGAATCCAATTTGAATCCAATCTAATGAAAACTATCTGCGCTCAATCTATATATCTCAGTTGTCTTAATCTCATAATTCTATTTTCCTTATTCTCTACAATATGTTAAATCTTGAATAACCCTTTAGATCATTAGTTATTTTAATTAATTCAGTAGGAGTCTGATCGATACGATAAAATCGATTTGGTTTGATTCTTCATATGGTGTGAGATAGGTTTGATAACCCTAATTCTATTGTGGGAAGAGTTTTAAGGTTACAGTAGTATTTTATAAATACTAAGTTGGAGCCCCTACAGTCACAATTAATCAGTTCTCTCTGCACCCATTAGCAAGAGACATTAGGATATCATTTAGAGGCTTTGGAAGACTGTAGCTGAAGGATTTCGATCAAAACTTGGAGCATATCACACCCCTAACCAGTGGTGTGATGAACTGTCATAAGAACCAATGGTTCAAACCAGGATCTCGCAAGACCATGCTAATATTCCAAACCAAATACACATTCCACAATAATAATCAGAGTCAATAAATAAATAACGAAAGTCTCATTAATAATGAACTGAGGTTTAACATGATAAATAAATATTTAACAGGTTATCTCCAAGTAATCAAAACATATTTAATACATATTACAAGTATCAAAAAATAAAAATTAACCACTAAGCGTAATCATAGTTGAAACACTGGCTTGACGAGTCTTATTCATCCTCAACAGCTTGCATATCCATAGCTGCCACTTGTCTATACGTTGACGCATCGATATAATCTTCAACAGTAACCCTGCAACATCAAAAACTAAAAAAATTACACGCACGAGGGTCAGCTCTCCAACTTGAGCTCAGTGAGAAAATAAAATAATACAACAAACATATGCATGCATTCAATTCATATCTTTGGTCTGATTTTTAAGTTTGTAATGTACTATAGAAAGGTTTGGAGACCCCCGCACCTCTATACACGAGTGTGTGAATCCGCCCAATGGATCAAACATTATTTTTGTCCCACATGCACCCACCATGGAATAGAGATAGAGCTAAAATGTCTGGATCAAACACCGCATAACACTTCCCTTGATGTCCTACATATATCAACACGTAAGCCCCTGCTGGCGAGGGCTTGCAAACTGGGCTCGCAACTAACCAATCCTAAATGTCATCCAGTGTATCCAAGGTCTCACCCCAACATCCCTCAATATATCCATAGAGATAGAGCTAAGGCCCCCCGATAGAGTCAGAGACTATAAGGTCCGAAACCACCTCCCCTAATACCCTACGATGTAATAGTTCTGCTAGGGTAATAGCGATACGACGATGTCAGTGAACAAGACTTGAGTAGAGATAGAGCTAGAGTCTGGTGACCAGGATGAACCACAATGTCACGTCCTCTCCCTGATGCTCCACTCGCATCAAGCACACTAACTACACACATACAATCACATGTCTATCCCTAGCATCATCATCATCATATTGTAAATAGACAGAAATAAATATGCATGAGTAAAATATAACAATAATATTGGATGACATGTGAGATGTACATTACAAGCAAGCAATCATAGAATCATTCATGGTATTGGACACAATGAAATAAAATAGCTTGTTAATATCTAATTAGTTTATGTCTTATTCCCTTACTTTTGATTGATATTTGTTCCTCTTCCAAGCTTTGGAAATCACTTTGAATCTATTGGAAACCTAAACAATTAATATATTTAAGTTAGGGTTCAAGTTTATCAAATTACAGTAATAAAAATTCATGTTTGGTCTCAAAATATGCTTGCTGTCATTGTGTGGTCGGATGTGTGGTCGAACCTGTGGTCGCAATATATGAGACCACACACTGTGTGGTCAGACCCTGTGGTCGCATTTTGTGCGATCGCAACCACACCATGCGACCACACCTTTCCTGGGAACTTCCCAAATAGCTGTGGTCGACCCTCTGGTCACCCTGTGGTCGACCACAGGCTGCGACCACATGATGTTTGGTCAGTTTTCATCTTTAATCCGAATTCTTTTTGAGTCGATTCCTTGGCTCATCACTTGGGATCATCCTATGGTTATCATATGGCCATTATTTATAGTTTTTCATTAACCATTATCCCTAATCCATCCCTCATGGTTATCCTTGAGATTTACTCAAAGGATCACATTGATCATATTGGTTTGACATCCTCAATCCACAATAGAAACCTTATTCAATAGAATCTACATCTACAGAGATAAGTTTCATACCTCACTTGTTGTAGGGAGCTAGAACCTTCTCTTGTAAAACCTTTCTCTCAGCCTTCTTCTCTAAATCTCCTTCCTCTCCTTCTCTTCCTCTCTCTCTTTTCCTCTTAGGTTTAGTGTTTCAATTTGGGTTCTAAAAGAGTAAGAGAGACTAAGGAACGTCCCTTATATAGAAGGAAACCCCCATATAGAGTCTCACTTTAATTAGGAAAGAGCTACCCTCAAATTAGAAAAGTTTCCTAAACAAGGAGTCTATTCAGCATCGTGTGGTCGCACGTGGTCTCGTAGAATCCATCGATCACACGTCCAAAATAGCGACCACATGTTGTGTGGTCTCATGTGTTGTCACACCCCAATTTTGGACTAACCAGAATGGTGTGATGAATCGCTAATAAACCAACGGTTCAACCAGGATCTCAAATAGACTATCCCCACGTTATCTAAACTTACACACATCCATAATCATAATCAGAGTAAATACACAATAGCGGAAATCTTAATAATAAATGAACTGAGGGTCTACTGTGATATAAATATTAAATAGCAAATTATTCTGTATCAACTAGGAAATAAATAATTATCAAATACATGTCTTTATTAAATTCAAATAAAGAAACCTAAGAAAATATCTAATCGAATACACATGAGTTGCACTCGCAAGAGGAGTCATGTGTATCTACTTCAGCTTCAGCTTCCATCGCCGCCACGTTCCCGTATGCTGGAGCATTCATGTATTCTTCAACTGTATAACCTGCATCATCAACTAAAAATATTCGACGTCGAGGGGGGTGAGCACACATCACGGCTCAGTGAGTAGACAAAACAATGCAACAATACATATGCATGCAATCAATTCATATCTTTGGTCTGGTTTATAGTTTGCAATGCGCAATAAAAAGGTTGGGTGGTCAAAGGTTAACGTTTATTGACCCCGCCTCTATACACAAGTGTGTGACGTCACCCGAAGATCACGTTTATCGTCGACTCACATGCACCCAACCATGAACAGTATATAACAAAGGTTAACGTTTATTGCTATATATTGTCATACCAACACGTAAGCCCCTGTTGGCGAGGGCTGCAAACTGGGCTCGCAACTAACCAATCCTAATGCTAAAAGTGTATCCAAGGCCTCACCCCAGCATCCCTCAGAATGTCCATAGAGATAGAGCTAAGGCCCCCCGGTAGAGTCAGAGACTACAAGGACCGAGACCACCTCCCCTGATACTCTACGACATAATAGTTCTGCTAAAGTAATGGCGATACGACGATGCCAATGCACAAGACTTGAGTTAGAGATAGAGCTAAAGTGTTGAGACCCGCCAAAGGTTAACGTTTATTGACGTTCTCATCACACCCCCCTGATACTCGCTCGCATCAAGTACATCAACCACACACATACAAGCACATGCCTATTCCTATCATCATCATCATCATCATGTTATAAACAATATAGTAAATATGCATGAACAAGTAATAGAAATATTGGATGGCATGCTGTATGCACATTACAAACATATTCGCATAGAATCAATCATGGTGTTACGGTTAGAAATCGCCCGTTGATCCACGCTCTGAGTTACCTGCAACAACAGAGAAGAGACAAAGGAGGGGGCGCCTAAGCCCCAGTTACCCTCCGATGCCTAAGTGAGATTCCCAAGGTAAACAGTCAAGAGACAGCGGAAGGCTATCTCTAGTTTAGAGAAAGTGGGACGATGAATGAGTTGAGCGTGTAGGAGAATGATAATTTGTAGCTTGTAAGTGCGTTAGGGCATCATAATTTATCTTGAGGGATGACCTCTACTTATAGATTGGGAAGAAGCATGGAAGCACCGGGACTCAGGGAAGTAGATCGCCAATAGAACTGCCATGTGTTGCTCTGTGGGACACCTGGGCAGTAGACTCCGAGTAGGAGTCGGAGACCTTAGCCAAAGAAGCTAAGTCGGTCAGCTCTGGGATTGACACCTGTTGGCGTGTGAGTAACGGCCCATCGGGATAGTCGGTGTCGTATCATACTGGGAGAAGGACTCCTCGGAGATAATCCTAATCACATTAGGACTCTGGCCCAGTCTGGGAACTATAGCCGAGTAGGACTGATTATCCGAGCGCTGCCAGGGAGGCCGAGCGCATAAGAGGCCGTGTGCACACTAGGCTGAGTCCACGAGGACGAGTGTGAGATACTCCGAGCGCTCAGACTCCGAAGGCTCAACTGGACACGTGTAATATTTTAAGTGGAGGGATCATTTCCCTCCTAACAGATGCCCCTTGCGCTGTCGGATGTAGCGAATTTGGTAGGGCAACAAGCTTAACACCGAAAAGATCTGCATCGTACGAGGCCGAATATCAGACGGACAGATGCATTGAATGACAGGCTGTTCCCAAGGAGAAACGGTTGCGTTCCGTCTGCACGATTGGTTGAGGCACGGGGCTCGAGGCGCCAGTCTTGGTTCAGGCGAGAGTGTACAACCGTTGATCTTCCAATTTGACGCGGATCGATCCACGATCCAACGGACACCGAGTGGCGGTGCGCCTCGAGAATGAACACCATTAAACGTTATTTGCCTCGGAATCGATTGAGTGCATCGAACGGCTGAGAACGCAGTGCACACGGATCGTCTCATTAATCCGACGGTCCGCAGGAAGCTGAGCGCCTCGAGAACGTGCGCCATCATTGCGTACGTCAATCAGTCACGTCGCGCCCGGCGTAGCAGAGGACAGCCAATGGGACCGTAACGCGTGTCCGGAACCCGAAGAGACAGTTATCGGTCGCTCGCCCTATAAATACCTTCCTATCTCAGTCATTTAACCATTTGCCTCAATTGCGATCGGAGTTCCCCCAGAGCACTCGGAGTCCAGTCGATCTCTGTCTCCAAGCTTTCCTTCGTGCATTCAGTCGCCTTTTCTACAACCAGTAAGTTTTCTAATCGTTTGCCTTTCAGTTCATGCTCAGTAGTTTCTCTTCCAACAGCGTCACATCTTCCGGTATGGTGAGAGTGACCAGAAGAATGACCCAATCCCAAACTTCTTCCTCTGACGGATCATCTTCCTCCGGCGGAGGATGGTCTGATGAATCTAGGACTTCCAGCCCAGAGAAATCTGAGAAGAGTTCCTCCGAGGCGGAAGAGTGCGGTCGTCCCGCGGGCCCTCCACCCCAACAGGCTTCCCGCCGGTAGCGTCCTTCGCTACCGTCCCGGCCTGGAGAATCCCAAGTAAAATTAAGACCGAGGTGGCCTTGTTATCGGTCTGTCGGGCATACCAACTCGAGGAGCCGATGACAAATGTCCGTCCTCGGCTCCCTACCTCCGACGAGCGGGCCTGCTCCGTGCTCACGTTGGAGATCTATGTGTACGAGCACACTCTGAAATCAGGGTTTAGGTTCCCCTTCCACCCCCTGGTTGTAGAGATTCTGCAGACGTACCGCATCGCCCCCTCCCAACTCGCTCCGAATGGGTGGCGATGCATCTTTGCCTTCATCATATTCGTCCGCCGTCTTGGCGAGACTCCGACCGTGAACCTCTTCCGGTCGGTCTTTCAGTTGACCAGCTTAAATGAAGCTCGGACCATGACCGGGTGGTACTTCTTTAGCCAGAGGGGCGGGAAGAAGCTCCCGACCATCTCCCAGAAGCCTTCCTCCATCCACGGGTGGAAGGACAAGTTCTTCTTCGTGGACCCTGCTGCGGGCGGTCCACCTCTACCTCTGTCAAACGTCTGGTTGGTGGTCGACGCCACAAGGTTCAATAAAATTCCCTTCTTGACGGCGGAGGAGAGAACGACTCTGAAGAAGATGATGGCTGGGGAGACCGTGCACCTCTCCGACTTAGCGGATCCCGTGCAGTTGGCCGGACACGACCTTCTTGGTAAGTTTAACAACCTTAGGTCTTTCTTGTGCTGTTCTGTTTATGTTTCTGACCGTCTTCTTATTGCAGTGAAATTCAAGGATGACAAGATCGTCGCTCGGATAATGGCCAAACGGAAGGCCGATGCCGAAAAGGGGGTTCAACTCGTCAACGTCCGAGCGGGACCCAAAGCTCAGTCTGTCAGTGGTGAGGCAGATTCTCACCCTCGGAGGGGACCAGCAGCCACGGCAGAGGCCAAGGGTAAGGGGCCCATGCCCGAGGAGCCCCCAAAAAAGAAGATTAGGTCGGCTGCCGAGCTCCCAGCCGACATTTACAAGAAGAGGCTGGCTCCTCGACTCGACGGCGGAGAGGGGAGAACTGCTGAGGCTGCGACGAAGGAAGTCTAGCTTGCCCAAGGTGTGGTGGATGCCCAGCCCCTCCAGACGGTGGTTCCCTCGGCAGCCGAGCCCAAGGGTGCTACTGCTTCCAAAACCAAGGGGGCTGCCGACAGCCCCAGGGTAGCCAATCCGACAGCGGCCTCCCGAGCCACCAGGGGAGAAGCCGAAGGTGGGGCTCGCCAGCAGGGCGAGAAGCAAATGGCCACGACAACGGCCTTCTACCCTGCGCTTAAGCTGAGGCCTATAAACTCAGTTTTTAAGAGCCAGAGGGAGGCCAGGATCGTGGCCATAGAGGGGCGCTTACCGGAGGACATCAAGTTCACGGCCTGCCTGCCTCACGAGGAGATTTACTCCCGCGGATTTACTACTCTCGTCCAGGTATTGATCGGCCCCTGATAGTTGCTTTTGTTGTGTTTCCATATGTATTAACCGGGTAATTGTTGTCTGGTACAGGCTACAAACCTCTTCTCCGAGCTTAGCGAAAGATTGTGCCGAGCATATGTCGACCTGGACGAGAAGGAAGTTTTGGAGATCTCCTTGCGCGAGGCCCTGCAGGCCACTGAGAACTTTGCAAATAAATCGTCGGAGGTCGAGGGCCTCGTCAAGGAGAAGAGCATCCTCGAGGTGTCGCTGATCAAGGCTGAGGCTGATCTTGACACGGAGCGCAAGAAGGTGCTCTCTGTTGAAAAGAAGCTCCGGGCTTCCGAGGACGGGCGGAAGAAAATCGATGGTGACCTGCAGGTTGAAGTGCAAGCTCGACAGAAGCTAGAGGAGCACCTGAAGGAGCTGGAGGAGAACCTGAAAAAGTCCGAGGATGATGCTCGGAGTGCCAGGGAGGCGTTGGTTAAGGCCGAGGAGCAACACCAGGCCGAGTTGTCTCGGGCCGTTGACGAGTACAAGTCATCGGCCCAATTCGATAAAGAAGTCGAGGAGGCAGCCAGCGGCTACTTCGAGAGGGGAGTAATGTTCCTGAGGGATCAGCTGAGGGACAAGGGGGCCCTCAAGATAAACTGGTCGACAATTCCGATTGTCGCCCAGATTGAAGAATTAAATGCCGCAGCGTCCGAGGCGGCTCTGCCTGCCACTGAAGAAGTTTTGGCGGAGCCGACTAAGGAGGCCAAGGCTGCCCCAGCGCCCGACAACGACCTTCCCCTCTACGAGGTGCCACAGACTCCACTGGTGGAGCTCTCTGAACTTGCACTGCCCGCCGAGGATCTGGCAGACCCGGCTGCTGCGACCGTCGAGGAAAAAATGTAAACTTGTATAGATACTATTCTTTTTTTTATTTTTGGTACATCTATAATATTGCCCTTCTGGGGTTCACATTAATGAAAATTTATTTATCTTTTTCTTCCATTGTCTTACATTTCTCTTTTTCTTCTAAGTAGCTAAGGCAACTCCGATTCCGACTACGTAGTAATAAGAACCAAAGTAGCTAAGGCCGTCCTTCCCCGGAAGTGTCGTCGGCTTGGCACGGAGGCTAGCCGAGGGCACTTGGTACAAACGACCCCCATGTTGCCTTGGCCCCTTCATGGAGTTATGATTGTATCCTTCATGCGAGCATGGTCTGCTTGTGGACTATGGTCGGAAGGTACGTGTCACACCCCAAATTCTGATCCAACCAGAACGGTGTGAGTGAACCGTCATTGAACCAACGGTTCACACCAGGATCTCGAATAGGCCGTGTTCACCCATACAAACCAATTACACATAACCACAATCAGAATATAAATATACAGCGGAAGACTTTAAATAGAATGAACCGAGTATCTATTGATAATTTAAATAAATATCCCATTATTCAAATTCAATCATAAAATAATAATCTTTTACATCTCTTAATAACAAACAAAAATAACCTCGAAACAAATAAATAAAATCCATCACGTACACGCAGAAAGGGCACTCGCATGAAGCGTCATGCCGTCCGTCCCGCACAACGTCTAACGTCGGCAACACCACCATACGCCGGAGCGTTTACGTAATCATCCACGGTATAACCCGCATCCGGATCTAAAACAATGTATATACAAAGGGTGAGCACACAACACGGCTCGATAAGGCAATCGGACGGTTTCACAAGATTATGCATGAGTAACAATCATTTTATGTCGTGGGTCCGGTTTTAAGTTTGCAATGTGCTATAGAAAGGTTTGGTGGCCCCCGCACCTCTATACACGAGTGTGTGGCGTCGCACAAGAATCACACAACCACCAACCCACATACACCCATCATGGAATAGAGATAGAGCTAAGGTATACCCGCACCTCCCCGATACTCTACCCATACCAGTACCTAAGCCCCTCGGCCGGGGCTTGCAAACTGGGCTCGCAACTAACCAATCCTATATGTCAACAATGTATGCTCTATCCCGACAGGCCGTCTATGGCATAGAGATAGAGCTAGAGCGTGCGGGCCGGGTCGGAGACCTCCTAAACCTCACCTCCCCCGATACCCTATCCGCAACTAACCCACTAGGATAGAAACAATACGCAGGTAGACCCTATCCCAACACGACACCCTACTGTCCATTAATTATTAGGTTTAGGTCAGATTCCCTTACCTGACGCTCGTTCGTTAGCTTGCTCCACGTCGCAAGATCCAAACGATATGTCACAAGGTCCTACATAATATTAGGGTTTCATTAGAATATATTATTTAGGGTTTCATGTTGGTCGGAAACCAACATGGTTACAAAATACCCTCACGAGGCGACCGGTGGCATGTACCGGTCGCGGCTCGTGGGAAAGACCGGCGACCGGTATGGTCAGCCGGTCCCCACGATAACCTCCCGAGAGGTAGCGGTCGCAACATACCGGTCGCACTATGTGCAACCGGTATAGTCGACCGGTATGTCTCCGGAAGACCATACATGGGTTCTTCGACTGCCGTCGATCATCCTCCATGGATTTTCAGGGTTTCTCCTATCCATGCTAAGTCTAGGCTTTGAGTTAGAGCTATCCCCAACTCATTCAAGTCTCGTTTCGATGAATATCATCTCGAAACTCGAATCTAGGGTTTGACGGCAACTTAGGGTTTATTGGCCAATTTAGGGTTTTAGATCAATACCTACTTTGCATGGTATTGATCCACCCACACAACTATCATAGAGTAAGAAGACTTAGGGTTTCAAACACTTACCGTTGTGGCGTAGCGAGAGCTTCGTCAAACAGTAATGGCGGCACCTCCTTCTTCTTCCTAGCTCTTTCTCCTCTCCAAGCTCTTTCTCTTCTCTAGGGTTTGTGAGAAACAATGGAAAGGATTTGAGGGGTTTAAAGGTGTATTTATAGGCTAGAAATAGGGTTTAGTAACCCTACTAGGATTAGGAAACTTCTAGGATTCAAAATCAGGAAAGCGGGACCCGCAGAGGCTAATTTCCAAATTCCCGCACATAGCTGTGCAGGCCATACCGGTCGACCGGTACCATCATCCGGTACCATCGACCGGTATACCTAAAATCAGGTATACTTGGTCGACTTCGGTCCGATTTCGCACTGTTCGTTATCCGCTTGCCCCGTCGCTCGGTGATGATCGGAAGACCTGTCACGACACAAAACCAAGGTTTAGACCGGGTTTTCAGAGTGCGGGTCTTACAACTCCACCACCCTTAAAAGAAATTTCGTCCCGAAATTTACATGTAGGTACTACAGTACGAATATGATCTTCATGCTACCTTGGTCTGCTTGTGGACCTTTGTAGGAAGAGATGGCCTTCATGCGAGCATGGTCTGTTTGTGGACCGTGGTCGGAAGGTATGAGTATAATCTTCATGCTACCTTGGTCTGCTTGTGGACCTTGGTAGGAAGAGATGGCCTTCATGCGAGCATGGTCTGCTTGTGGACCATGGTCGGAAGGTGCGAGCACGATCTTCATGCTACCTCGGTTTGCTTGTGGACCTTGGTAGGAAGAGACGGCCTTCATGCGAGCATGGTCTGCTTGTGGACCATGGTCGGAAGGTGCGAGCATGATCTTCATGCTACCTTGGTCTGCTTGTGGACCATGGTAGGAAGAGACGGCCTTCATGCGAGCATGGTCTGCTTGTGGACCATGGTCGGAAGGTACGAGCACGATCTTCATGCTACCTTAGTCTGCTTGTGGACCTTGGTAGGAAGAGACGGCCTTCATGCGAGCATGGTCTGCTTGTGGACCATGGTTGGAAGGTGCGAGCACGATCTTCATGCTACCTTGGTCTGCTTGTGGACCTTGGTAGGAAGAGACGGCCTTTATGCGAGCATGGTCTGCTTGTGGACCATGGTCGGAAGGATGCAGTATGATCTTCATGCTACCTTGTTGCGCTTGTGGACCTTGGTAGGAAGAGACGGCCTTCATGCGAGCATGGTCTGCTTGTGGACCATGGTCGGAAGGTACGAGTATGATCTTCATGCTACCTTGGTCTGCTTGTGGACCTTGGTAGGAAGATATGGGACCATGTTTGCGATCGGCTCGGCCGACAGAAATCACAGATAAAGTTGACTGAATGATACTACCTTGTATTAATAGAGAATGAGCGGATGCCCTCATGGGGTCCGATATTACAATTAAAAGTAAAAAACTGAAATTTGTGAAAGACTGGACTACTGATAGTATTTCCGAAGGTTTGTGGCATGCCATGTCCTCGAAATTTCGTCGCCGTCCATGGTGACCAACTTGTAAGAGCCTGGTCGTCCTGTCCTTAGTACGCGGTATGGCCCTTCCCAGTTTTTGGCCATCTTCCCCTGGTTGGTGGGGTCGGAGACGCAAGTCTTTCGGAGGACAAGATCTCCGACCTTAAATTGTTTAAGTCGAACTGTCTTGTCATAATGTCGACGCAAGAGTCTGCTGGTAGTTTGCCATTCGGAATGCCGCCGACTCGCGCACGTCCTCGAGATTGTCAAGATTTGTGCATAGGTCGTCGGAGTTGGTGCACTCGTTGAAGTTCAGCATTCGGAATGTGGGATGGAACACTTCGACGGGGGCGATCGCCTCCGTGCCGAAGGCAAGCATGAAGGGCGTCTTCCCAGTAGGTGTTCGGCTGGTTGTTCTGTACGACCAGACGATACTGGGTAACATGACCCATTTCTCCTTCTGGTCCGCCACCATCTTTTTCAGGCCGGCCAATATTGTTTTGTTGGTGGCCTCAGTTTGGCCGCTTGTTTGCGGATGCCCGACTGATCCAAACCTGTGGTCTATTCGGAACTCTTCGCAAAAGTTTGCAAAGGATGCCTAGGAGACCGAGTTCCGTTGTCCGTCACGAGGATCCTTGGTACACCGAACCTGTACATGACCGAGTGGCGGAAGAACTGTTCCACTTTGTTGGTGTCGATCTTGGCCACGGCCTCGACTTCTATCCATTTGGTGAAGTAATCGATGGCCACTATGACGTATTTCCGTTGATAAGTGGCTTGGGGGAAGGGCCCCATGATGTCCATACCCCATATGGCGAAGGGGAGGGGGCTCGTAATCGGCTGTAATGGTGCGGCCGGAGCATGTTGTCATGCAGTGCATAGAGCGGCACTTGTCGCATCTGCGGACCACCTCGATGCAATCGTCGTGCATTTTCGGCCAATGGTAGCCCTGGCGGAGGATCTTTGGGAAGAGCGACCGTCCGCCCTGGTGTCGGCCGCATATGCCTTCATGGACTTCTCTCATAATGCTGTCGGCCTCGTCTGACCGCAGGCACCTGAGTAGTGGTAGGGTATAAGATCTCCTGTACAGTACATCATTGTGTATGGTGTATTGCCGGGACTTGGCTTGGATGCGGCGAGCATCTTTCCTGTCAGTCGGTAGGGCGTCCGTCTGGAGGTATTGATATATGTCATCATACCAACTGGATGCGACTCCGACGGGGGCTACGACTTCAACAAAGGTGCTGGCGTGGTCCAAGAATTCCACGTACACGGCAGAGTCCATTGCATGTATGTCTGCTAGGGACAACCTTGACAGTTCGTCGGCTTCGGCGTTTTCTTCGCGGCCAACATACTGCAACTCGACGCCCTTGAAGGTTGCGATGGCCGAGTTTACCCTTTCGAGGTATTTCTGCATCTCGGGCTGCCTAGCCTCATAGTCCCCTTGTGCTTGGCGAATGACTAACTGAGAGTCGCCCTGTATCACTAGCCGACGGATGGCTAGGCTTTTGGCCAATCTGAGTCCGGCTAGTAGAGCCTCGTATTCGGCCTCATTGTTGGTTGCCCTGAACCCGAATCTGATAGTGGATCGTATTTTAAATACTTCCGGGCTTCTCAAAATTATTCCTGCCCCTGCTTTGTTTTCCATGGAGGAATCGTCAAAGTTCAAGGTCCAGGCGGCTTCAGCTTGTTCCGAGGACGGCACCGCCTGAGGTTCCGCAAAATCCTGATCAGGTAGAGTACTTTCGACAATAAAGTCCGCCAGGGCTTGTGCCTTGATGGCCGTTCTGGGGACGTATTTGATGTCGAACTCGCCGAGTTCCACTGCCCAGTTTATCAGTCATCCGGATACATCGGGCTTGGACAACACTTTCTTCAGTGGCGTGTTTGTTAGCACCGATATCGGATACGCCTGGAAATATGGGCGGAGCTTCCGGGCGGAGGTTACCAGGGCAAGTGCTAGTTTCTCAATCGGCTTGTACCTGGTTTCTGCGTCGAGCAAAAGACTTTTTGCGACGTAATAGATCGGCCGCTGGACCTTGTCCTCTTCTTTTATCAGGACGGCGCTGACTGCGTGGTCGGATACCCCGAGGTACAATTGCAGCTCGTCCCCCGGGTTCGGCTTCACAAGCAGGGGGGCGAGGATAAATACGCCTTCAGGTCTTCGAAGGCCTTCTGACACTCCTCGGTCCATTCAAACTTCCCGGCTCCCTTCAGAGTTTTGAAGAAAGGGAGGCAGCGCTCGGCAGACTTGGACATGAAGCGGCCAAGTGTGGCTATTCGGCCATTCAGCTCTTGCACCTCTTTCCCTCTGGTGGGCGCAGCCATGTCTAGGATTGCCTTGATTTTTGAGGGATTGGCCTCGATTCCCCTTTGCGAGACCATGAATCCTAGGAATTTTCCTTATCTAACTTCGAAGGCGCACTTCGTAGGGTTGAGCTTCATGCTGTGCCTTCGGAGGACTTGAAATGCTTCACCAAGGTCGGCTAGGTGCCGACCGGATTGTGTACTTTTAACAAGGAAGTCGTCCACATATACCTCCATGTTGCGGCTTATCTGTCCTCTGAAGACTTTGTTGACTAGCCTCTGATAGGTGGCTCCTGCATTTTTGAGGCCAAAAGGCATGACCGTATAGCAGAAGAGCCCTTGATTTGTGATGAAGGATGTGCACTCTTCGTCGGCCTTTCGCATCTTTATCTGGTTGTAGCCGGAATATGCGTCGAGGAAACTCAACAGTTCATGCCCGGCCGTGGCATCAATCAGCTGGTCGATGCGTGGCAGCGGATAGCTGTCTTTTGGGCAGGCTTTATTGAGGTCGGTGAAGTCTATGCAGATCCGCCATTTGCCATTAGACTTTGGCACCATGACCACGTTGGCCAACCAGTCCGGGTAGTCGACCTCCTGTATGAAGTTTGCCGCCAACAGTTTCTGCACCTCCTCGTTTATGGCTGACTGTCAGGCAGGTGCAAAACTCCTCTTCTTTTGCCGCACCGGCCTGTGCTGCGGGTTGACCGCTAAGTAGTGTCCAATCACCTCCCTCGGTATCCCCGGCATGTCAGAGGCCGACGATGCGAAGACGTCGAGGTTCTGCCTTAGGAATTCGACCAATTCTTCTCTTTGTTCCTCGGGCAGCAAGGAGCCGACCTGGAACGTCTTCTCCGGTTGATCGTCCGCAATCGAAATTTACAGGAGTTCTTCTGTGGGTTCCCCTCGGTGGGGAGAGGGGTCCTTGGGGACATCAACCATGTTCACCTGTGCCGACTTCAGGGCACGCTGACTGTTTTTCAGCTCATTGGCGTACCACCTGCGCGAGGTGTCCTGGTCCGTTCGGCACTTTCCGACTCCGCCCTCAGTCGGGAATTTCATCACCAGGTAGTAGGTGGACATACAGGCCTTCAATTTGTTCAGCGAGGGCTTGCCGAGGATGACATTATGAGCCGATGGGCGGTTAACCACCATGAATTCGACCACCACTTGACGCTGTCTGGGCTTCTGGCCGAGAATGACAGGCAACTGAATGCCTCCTTTTACCGTAACTGGGTCCTCAGAGAAGCTGATAAGGTCGAAAGTGACGGGACGGAGCTGGTCATCCGTCAGCTGCATCCTCTGATATGCATGGTAGAATATAATGTCTATCGAGCTCCCGGTGTCGACCAAGCACTTCGCGACATCGCAGTGTCCGATCCTGGTCGTGAAGACAAGAGTATCTTCATGGGGAACCACGACGTTGACCAGATCTTCGTCGCTGAAGGTGATGACTTCTCCGGTCCGGGCTCTTTTCGACGGCCACTCCGTCTTGGCCACCAGACGGGAGTACGCCTTTGCGGACCTATTGGAGGTGTTTCCGGCGGCGGGCCCTCCTATGATTGTGAGGACTGACTTGCCCTCGTCTTGAGGTCCCTTGGTGACGGCATAGACGCCACTATCTCCAGGGATCCGTAGACCCATAGATGTGCGCGGTCGGTTCTCTGGGGGTGGACTGTCGATAAACCTGCGTTCGACTTTTCTCCTCTTTGAAACCGAGATGGACTCGGATTGGGCATGTTGTCGGCCTCCGAGTCTTTCTTTCACCGAAACTCTTTCTCTCTGCCCTTCTGACGAGCTTCCGATGGTGCAAAATTCGATGGCGCCGACCCACTGCCTGGGAGGAGCCGGCCCACCATCAGGGTCTCGGTCATCCCTCCGAGCGGCGTTCTGATTGTCGCCCGCGTCCACACGGCAGTTGTTGGGTTGTGGATTTCTCGGAGGTGGGGGCGGTAACCCGCGATCCCTCCGAGCAGGGGGTGGCCCCCTGTCTGCGTGTCTGACGAAGTTGCCATAGTATCCTCGTCTGATGAGGTCCTCAATCTCCCCTTTGAGGTACTTGCATTCTTCGGTCTCGTGGCCATAGTCGCGATGGAAGCGACAGAAACGGGAGTGGTCCTTATTCCTTCCACTGCCGAGTGCTTTTGGCGGCGGTCGGAGGTTCCGATCATTCTTAATTACTTCGAGGATCTCCGTCATCGAGGTGTTCAGTGGAGTGTAATACTCGAATGTCTTGTAGGGGTGCCGGTAGGTCTGATCCCTTCCGGACTTCTGCTTCTTAGACTCTCCCGGGCTTGGTGCCGGGTCGGCCACGTCAGACCTTTTTTTGTCTGTCGGCTTCGTAGTGGATCTGCAGATTATTCACGGTGTTGTTTTTCTGCGCCCGAGTCGTCTCGTCCGCGGAGGCATATTTCTCGCACCTGGCGAGCAAGTCGTCCAGGTTCTTCGGCGGCTTTTTGGCAAGGGACCAACAAAGCTGACGATCGGTGACGCCGGCCTGCAGGCTAGACATGTGGACCGCGGGCTCAACGTTCTTGATCTCAAGCACCTCATTGTTGAAGCGCTTGATGAATTCCCTAAGGGACTCGTCCTTCTGCTGCTTCACTGTCGACAGATGGTACGAGGTTTTCTTGCGCACTCGGCTTGTTTGGAAGTGCGTCAAGAACTTGTTCGATAGCTGTTCGAACGAGGTAATACTCTTGGCCGGGAGATTATTGAACCACGTACGGGCAGCTCCCCGGAGCGTCGAGGGAAACATCCTGCAGATGAAGCCGTCGCTCAGGGGGTAGAATAGTGTTGTAGAGACGAAAGCGTCCAGATGCTGCTCGGGGTCGGTACTCCCATGGTAGGAGTCCAAGACCGGCATCTTGAAGTTGTCAGGGGGCGGTGCCCTCATGATCTCGTCCGAGAGCGCCGTGATTTCCGTGTATGCCTTCGGGGGCGCTTTTTTCCACTGGCTGGAGTCGAGATGTGATCTCGAGTAGACGCCGCTCGACCTCGGACCGTGGGGTGTCCGGAGGCGGAGGACCAGAGCCGGGTGTTTCGTCATTAATTCTTTCCCTCCGGAGGTTATCGAGGAAGGACCCCGGGCCTCCGGCAGGAGGCGGCGCTATGGGCGCCTGGCGCTGGTGCGGCGGGGGATTCTGACCGGCGGGCCGAGCTACGCTTCGTCCGGGAGCCTGATCACCCGGGGGGTTGTTCGGCACAGCGTTGGCCGGGCCTGCCCTCGCCCTTGGCGGATGGACCGCTTGCGGGGCTTCCGGTGGAAGTGGGGGATTCGGCACCGGCTGGGGATTCTCTCCCGCTACTACCGAATTGCTTGCTCGAGCTCCTCTTAAGACTTGAGCAAGCTGTTCAATTTGCTGCTTCAACTCGTCGAACTGCTGGCGAGTGACGTACTCGGGAGGAGGCTGTGGTCGATCTGCCGATGGTGTGTGGCTCAGGGCAGGCGCTGGTGCCTGGAGTGGTACCAGTTCTGGGATTGGTGCGGGTTCTGGCACCGGAGGTGCAGGTCCACGGTCCTCCCCCGTTGTACTTTCGGTACTGTCCATGTGTACTGATGCCTCAGAAAGGGCGCGCGACGTCCGTCCTCGAGTTCTTCGGTGAGCCATAAAAATATGTGCACGCTAAACCCAGTCGAATAAAGGCCCCACGGTGGGCGCCAAAATGTTACGGTTGGAAATCGCCCGTTGATCCACGCTCTGAGTTACGTACAACAACAGAGAAGAGACAAAGGAGGGGGCGCCTAAGCCCCGGTTACCCTCCGATGCCTAAGTGAGATTCCCAAGGTAAACAGTCAAGAGACAGCGGAAGGCTATCTCCAGTTTAGAGAAAGTGGGACGATGAATGAGTTGAGCGTGTAGGATGAATGATAATTTGTAGCTTGTAAGTGCGTTAGGGCATCATAATTTACCTTGAGGGATGACCTCTACTTATAGATTGGGAAGAAGCATGGAAGCACCGGGACTCAGGGAAGTAGATCGCCAATAGGACTGCCATGTGTCGCTCTGTGGGACACCTGGGCAGTAGACTCCGAGTAGGAGTCGGAGACCTTAGCCAAAGAAGCTAAGTCGGTCAGCTCTGGGATTGACACCTGTTGGCGTGTGAGTAACGGCCCACCGGGATAGTTGGTGTCGTATCATACTGGGAGAAGGACTCCTCGGAGATAATCCTAATCACATTAGGACTCTGGCCCAGTCTGGGAACTATAGCCGAGTAGGACTGATTATCCGAGCGCTGCCAGGGAGGCCGAGCGCATAAGAGGCCGTGTGCACAATAGGCCGAGTCCACGAGGACGAGTGTGAGATACTCCGAGCGCTCAGACTCCGAAGGCTCAACTGGACATGTGTAATATTTTAAGTGGAGGGATTATTTCCCTCCTAACACATGGCATAGGACTCAAGAAAATAGAAAACAGTTTTGTTGTTAACCAATTAGTTTGGAGTTCTGGTTCCTCACCTTAGCTTGCTAAAAGATACTTTTTCAAGCTTTAGAATCACCTTTACAATGTTATTATATTGCTAGAAGACTTAACAAAGTTGATAGAATTTAATTAGAATTAAATCCAGATTTAAAAACCATGCTGTTAGCTGAGGGTCGGAGGTAGGGTCGGAGTCCTGATCGACCCTGGGTGCGACCCTCCCCAAACTCTGAACTTCCCGAACACTGAGGGTCGATGGTCAGAATCACCTAGGGTCGGATGGTCATCGACCCTCGGTGCGACCCTCGGTGCACTTTGGTCCAATTCCCTCTTTTAATCCATTCTTCGTGCTTGGGATCCTATGTCTTGCTCTACTTTCCATTCTACATTCATTCCATGGTCTGAAACCATGTATAACCCACCTAGATAGCTTTCATGCATTCTCCTATGGTTTTCCATGAAAACCTAACCATAGATTGATGGTTTGGGTTTCTCCGAGATCACACTCTCAACAATAACTAACCTAAGGTCTGTAGAAACTCATGGAATTAGTATCCATACCTGAGAAGAATAATCCATCTCTGCAACTCTTCTCTTTTGCCTTAATTCTCTTCCTTGTTTCTCTTCTTCTTCTTTTCCTTCTCTTCTCTTTCTCTCAATTCAATTAGGGTTGTGAAAGGAATGAAAGTGGCTTAGGGACGTCCTTTAAATAGAGTAGGAACATCCTAAAATAAGTCCCTTTGAGATTAGGAAAGAATCCCAATCGAAAATTAGGAAATTTCCTAATTCTATTTCCTACACGGGAGAGCCGAGGGAGGGTCGATGATCCCGTCGACCCTAGGGTTCTAAGCTGTCCGACCCTCCCTTCAAAACTGAGGGTCTGACTTTCTGTTTTGGGAGGTCCGACCCTGCTTAGCTGGGTATACGACCCTTCCCCTATTTTAAGTGTTTTTGGGTCGATTTGATACCTGGGATCTCGATCTCCTTCACGCCCTTGGCCCATTTGACTCGACCATGACGGATAAACCTGGTTCAAGGTGGTAAGACCGGGTTAGATTGACACGGGTCTTACATGTGTGGTCTCATGTATGGTCTCATGTATGGTCGACCACACATATCGACTACGCCCCTCAAAACTGCTACCATAAGACCAAAATTTTTTGGTTTTTAGTTTTTGACTGGTTGCTTCCACACGATCTTAAACAGTCAACTACATCAACTAAATTTGACTCGTTGCTTACCTTATTCTATGGTTTCTTCATACAATTGGTTTACTTGAGCCCATTATGATGGGAAGACCGGTCATGACACGAGAATGTAAGGTTAGACCGGGTTCGTGGCGTGCGGGTCTTACATTCATCCTAGACAAACCCAGAAGGTTCGATCTGAACCAAAGTATACACAAAAAAAAGAGAAAAGGATTTATATATTAGGTTCGATTCAAGCCGAACCAAGCCGATCCTGGGTAGACCGACCCAAGCTGAACCGAACCGACCCTAACAGGGTTTCTTAAGGGCTTGTTTGGTTTTTTTCTTTTAATAAAATGACATTAAACTGTGATTTTGGAAGCTAGGAAGATCGGATTGACTTCTGATTTGTTTCATTGGACTCCATTTTTTATGTTCTTCAATCTGGTATATATTTTGGTATATTTAGATACATTGAAAAACATATTATTATGGAAAAAAAATATCCTATGGAACTTAGTTTGCAATGTCTTTGTTGATTTTTCTTGAATTTATTGTACCAAATTGATTGATTAAGCTAATGTGCATGTTTATATGAATGTTTAGACTTGTAAAGTTATATTTCAATATATTAATGGTTTAAAAAATATCCCACATGAGCTATAGGTTAAGATTTATTCATATCATGGTGGAATTTGATGTGACCACCAAAGTGACAACCTTGTTTCATTATGATGTGTTCAAATTCAAGAGTCTATGTTTTGTAAATACTTCAGTTTTGGCGGTGTTCACCTAAAGGTGACATTGTCCAAGTTTATTCAAATTAGGATTTGTAGCTATTGTGTAAAGATTTTGATATGACTACCAAAGTGGTAACCTTAGTTCTATCATGATATGCTCAAATCTAATATTTGTACATTTATCAGCTACAACAAGAAAGTACAGTGCTCATCCAAAAATAACATTGATATAAACTCTCACTTTTATGGATGCAGCAAAGAATGACACTGTCCACCCAAAGGTGATGTTGTCTAAGATTATAAAGAACTCATTCAAATGGTTGAACGATATTGGCTTTAGGGGTTTCATTCACCCAAAGGTGATGAGATTTTCAAGAAACAATATCTCTATATAGTTATTACATAGCTATTGAGAGGACTAGTGCACATATTGTCTTGAAAGATGTGTGTGTAGTTCGATTGAATTTTCAAAGATATAAATTAGCATACACATGTTATGTATATATTCTTACTAGCTAATTTTATTTGATATTAATCATAGACATGTAATTATTTATATTGTAATACAGTTGTAGATATATAATGATTAAATATCTCAAAATATCTGTCATTGGCAGCTAATTTTATCAATTGACATGAAAATTAAAAACTAGTCTAGGACTGTTTAACTTAGATGTACTCAACAAAAAATTATATTATAGTCCTTAGGGTGTTTAGTCCCTAAGATCAAGTAAAGAAATATTCAAATGAGGAACATTGAAAAAAGATATTCCCTGTGAAATTCAAAGAAATATTTGATATTTTAAGAAGGGACGGAGAAATATTTTATTACTCAAGCCCATCAGTACTAGTTTTGATTATAATAGACTGTAATAGGAGTGTGAGGAAGTACAAGGTAAAACTGTTAATTATTAATGATAAGCTCAAAGATAAATGAACATCTATTGGTAATTCATTAGAACCTTTGTAGCCAATACTTTAAACTTTCACTTCCTTATAAGAATTGTATAGTCAGATCCTAGTCACATATAATACTCAAAAGATATAATAAACCTCAATTGAAAAAACTAAAGATAAAAGTTCAAAGAAAAGAGAAAAATATGAATGTCAATGTCATAGTGCATAATACATATCCAGACAATGGCAAATTACAAATGGGATAGAAAAATCTACAGAAAAAAATACACTTTTCCACGCAATAGTCAGGAATTTTATGACTAAGAATTAGATATTAATGAATTACAAGATAAAAATGATCTAAATAAAATAAAATTCTTGTAGTGTGACCCAAAAAGGACATATGAAGAAAATGTTATAAAGCTGGACAGGCTTAAGCGAAAAAAGGAATAAGGATTATGAAACTTCTAAATAAGAAGATGCAGTAGATTAGACACTTAAACAATAATCGTAGTCTGAACCCGTAGGAGTATCAAAAATTTTAATTTATTCTTTTTAGATTATCTATCTTTAGAAGTTAAACTGTATATTGTTATCTTCCACTCTGATCATAAGAGTTTAGGACTATTGTCCAAAGAAAGACTGTAAAGAATAATATTTTGAAACCTCTCATTTCAAAGTTCATAACATGCATATATGTGAGAATTTATTAAAAAGAAAGATAACAAGATTAAGTAAATGAAGGTTGTTCATAACAAGGATTTAATGGACTTAGTAGATATCGAGATTTCATCTAGGACTTCTTGTCACAGTTTATTCCATGGGTATTTTTCTAAATAATAAAAATTAAGATGAAAAAACTTTTATTAAAAGAATTAAAACTATTAGATCTTTATGAGAGGGTATGTATTATGGGAGATCATATGATACTGGTTTATTCCCTAGTAAATTTGAGCTATTGTTTACAAGAGCTTGAGAATGCATTTAATCTTATAAGAAAAAAATTGATATTACAGCCTATATTATTAATAAAGTGCCTAGTTAGTCAGTTTCAGTTTAAGTTATCTTTTTGGGATTGTAAAACTAACATGATTTCATAACACTCATGGGAGAGTGATTATTTTAAGACATTGAGTTGTCATTTTATGGGATGTCAAAACTGATCCGAAGGATACAACAAGATTCTTAAGTTTGACGAAACTACATGGAAATCACTATGGAGCAACCAGTTGAGATAACGCAAATGTTATCAGAGTGTAATGAAATGATTATTGAAATGTTCATTGAGATCAATGCTTCAGTCATAGTAGCAGAGTCAGATGAGGCAATGAGCAGATATACTTGACCATGCAGATCTATGATTTCATCCAATCACATGTTGTACTTCAAAATAGATGTTTTGATGTTGGACAAGATGCATATCTCAATGATTTTGAGTAAATTATTAGTAATGAAATTACTCTTGAATGATTAATTATCATAAAAGATGTGTTATTATCTATGAATAATAATGAGACTTGAGATTTTATGCTTTTATGGATAAACGGTGTACTCATAGGTTCAAAATAGGTATACAAAAAAATGTATGATTCTAATGGAAGAATTAATTGTTATAAAGTAAGACTTGTAGCAAAGTAGAATTATACAAAGAGAAGAGAAAATATTGATTTCAAATCCTCCAGGTCTTAGTTGCGTATTTTGTTTTGGAGTTATATTAGATAGATATAAAGATCGTTTTATCAAAGAAAATCTAGAAGAAGATGTTTACATGCTTTAATCACAAGGTTTTGTAATAAGGATAAAGAAGATATATTTTGTAAACTTATAAAGCCAATCTGTGGATTAAATAGATATCCAGGTAATGGAATCTAAAGTTTGACAGGGTTGTATCTTTTTGCAACTTGATTGAGATTGTCATTGATCATCATGTATATCTAAAGGTCAGTGGGAGTGGATTCATTTCCTAGTTATATGCGTTGATGGTTGAATACTGACCTGCAATGATGTGGTTTACTGATTGAAACTAAAGTTTCAATGTTTGATAACTTCGAGATGAAGAATGTGTGAGTATTACATTTATACTTGACATTGAGTTTTCTCATGATAGAAAAAATAAAATTCTAGATTTATCTCAAGTATAAACATTGTTCTTGTTTTCGAACTGTTTAGTATGCATGTATAACCATTAAGTTGCAGATGCTTAAATCGATAAATGAAACAAATTGACAAAATTATGTACAAGGAATGATATTGAAAGTGAGTACCTGTAATGTAGTAATGAGTTTGATATATGCTCAAGGTTGTAATCATTTTATATAGTTTATTCATTGAGTATTATGAAATGTTTTTAGTTAGATACTGGTATAGCTTATTGGCCAAAGGGAAAAAGGATGGTCATGCATTATATGCAGAAGACCAAGGATTACATGTTCATTTATGGAAGTAGTGACACTCTAGGCTATTTTGATATAATTTTAAATGTTTACATTGATGACAGGAAACCAACATCAAGGTTCATTATCATGGTGGTAGAGTTTTGTAACTCTATGTAAAGATAACAAGCAAGGTATCTAGTATAGGAGTTTCTTTTCTGATTTAGAGGTTGTAGACTTTACTTATAAACCTATTGAAATGTGTTGTGACAGCGGTTCAGCTATATTCTTCTCAATGAATAATAAGAAATCTAGTATTTCAAAGCATAATAGATATCGAATCTCTTCAAGTAAAAAAAATGTCAAAAGAATTTATATTGTTGTTGATTCTCTAACGAAGATTTTGTCAGTGAGAGGCTTCAAGGGACGGATGTCCAATATAAGAATGATTGAAAATAATTAATTTTATCAGAGGCTTAAGTGGCCAAAGATCTAAAAATCAGTGGGAGTCTTTAAATATGCTTAATTAGTGGGAGACTCTTTATGGTTATGCTTGTGTTTTTACAGTGCTTACTATGTTTGATTTTATTGCTCATGGTTTGATGGATATAATTTTTGTAACCATGGTTTTGTTTATATTAACATTTATATTATTGCTATTTTCCTTACATAGTTATATGTGTTTAACATATCAAAGATTTTGGGCGATATTCAACTGTTGTAACAAGGCAGTATTTAGTTGGGGTTACTGAGGTAATATTTAGCCAAAGAGTACTAGGTAGTATTTAGTCAGAAAATATAAGAAAATATTTAACCAAAGAAGGTAGTATTTAATCAAAGGATAAAGACGGTGTCTATTCAAAATATGATATTATATTTTTAAATTATTTAAATACCACGTTTTAGTTGCCCATGAAGATTTTAGGGCACTTTGATTAAGGTTCTTTAATCAAGTTTAGGTTTAGACTCGCATGGGAGTTTACTTTCATGCATTATCTCAGGTGATTCATGTATTGAGTAGACATTTGTTGTGACTGACAGAAGGTTGTACACCGTATATTGAGGTTTATTATTCACTATTGCTTGCATGGTAGGCTTGATGAATGTTTCAAAGTTAGTGACGATCTAGTGTGTTGGATTCCATGACCACACTGATTAATGGTGATTTTATAATTAATATAGCCCAAGTAGGAGATTGTTAGATTTATGTGGGGTTAATTAATTACCTAAATTAGTTAATTCAGTGGGAGTCTGATTGACACGGTAAAACTGATTTGGTTTGGTTCGTCACATGGTATGAAATATGTTTGGTAACCTTAATTCTATTATGGGAAGGGTTTTAGGGTTATAGCAGTATTCTATAAATACTAGGTTGGAGTCCCCACAACCACAGTTAATCAGTTCTCTCTACGCCCATTAGCAAGAGACATTAGGATATCCTTTGGAGGCTGTGGAAGTCTATAGCCATGGGATTTCAATCGCTTGGAGCATATGGGAATTGATCTCTTCAAATAGGTATGTCTTTATGATTCATTGAATTATGACTTCTTCATTGTATTCTAGGGTTCATGTATGGATTGGAATAGGTTTAATTAAAACCTTAATTATGTAATATTCTAACAATAATAACTGCATGAAGCCAAGGAATAAAAACGAGCCATTCAACCAACCTTGAAATGGTTGAGGCATTCCTTGCAAGGGTATGAGTGGCATTATTAGCTCCCCTTGGACTAAAAGAAATGAATTGAACTAAAAACACCCGCCAACATAAGTATATCTTAAATGATAGGTTAGATAGAAAACTCATAATTGGACTTCTATAAAGTAAGAATCAACTACCTCCTTACAGTCAGTCTTAATTTGAATATCAGTGAGCCCATAGTCCAAGGCTGACTGGATTGCCCCCCTAATTGCGAGAGCTTCACCAAGTGTCACTAAAGCAAACTGCATTGGGGAAGAAACAACTTTTAACATGGTCATCTGGATCTCAGGATAGAAAACCTATCATACTAAAATTTAGAGAATGACTAAAATCGGTGGTGATTTTAACAAGTGTGCGTGGAGGGGGGGACCCATTTAGCTATTGAAAGAGGAGACTCAACTGATCGACCTAATGAGGGTCAAACTTCCCGCTTGTAGATACAAATTCCAGATAGGCCACCTCAGCTCTATGTATAACCTCCATTGGAGTCTAATTATGCGAGTAAAAAACAAGATCATTGCGGGCATGCCAAAGATACTAACAAATAAAAGTTGCAAAGCTAAAAGCCTTTTATGCATTAATCTGAAAAGTTAGAAGTTTGAGCATCTATTTGGATGTACTAAATTATGTTCCAGATTATCTAACTTGGGTCTGGATACCCTTATTTGTCTTTTCCTTATTCCTTAGAATTGGTTAAATCTTCAATAA
The DNA here is from genome assembly GCA_028583415.1 of Protea cynaroides. Taxonomy (NCBI): domain Eukaryota; kingdom Viridiplantae; phylum Streptophyta; class Magnoliopsida; order Proteales; family Proteaceae; genus Protea; species Protea cynaroides. The sequence continues at coordinate 24,064,219 of CM053276.1, forward strand.
CCCTCATGATCATTAGCTACTTAAATTTTTGAGAAACTCATACCTCCTTTTTAGTTCACACTTAATCCAAATGCCTCTAAAACATTCAAACAGTGACTCATACTACCCTTTCATGTATAACAGAATGACAAATAAGCCTAGTCCGTTAATTTTTTACCCTTTTGTGATGATGTGTACAAGACCTTAGTAATTTAATGACCAAAGTACCCTTTAGTAAAGTGTGAAGTGTTAAAAATACCCCCTAGGCATTATGCTCCCTTGTCTCTCCTAATTTACAGAGTAGCATTGTCTGGCCATTAGTATAAAGTGATTCAGGTATGTTCTCCTTGTCTTCTCCATTAACACCAATACACGAACATCGCCATTACCGGCACCAGTCTTTGATTTACTAGTACCAGGGGAGAAAATAGATGAGGCACTAACATAGTTATCAAGAGTCGATCCAAAATTGACCCTCTACTTGAGCAAAACATCTGAATAGATCCCGCTTAGGAGTTCAATTCTGAGACGCATATTCTCATTGAGGTGTTAGATTCCTATTGGGTGGGCTTGATTAATTACCTAATCAGTTGTTAAGTGGGAGTTTAATTACCAGTTTGACCGGTTCAGGTCTGATTTGTCACTAGTTAGAGACTACTAACCCGGTCCATTGTGGAATGGTTCTGGGTTAGGGATGGTATTATAAATACCATGGTTAGGGTCCCCGCAGCTGTTGATTTTTATCTCTCTATTGCTCTCATACGCACAGAGATGAAAAGGGATCCCAAGAGGTTGTGAAAGACTCTAATCGAAGAGTTCAAGGCTACAAAAAACGGTCGAAAATCAATTTACAGCAAGAGGTATGTGTATTATCATCTCTATTGTTCATTGTATTCTAGTGATTTATGTGGAGGATTCGTTAGGGTTCATGGGAAATCCCAAGGGAAAAACCTTAATTGAAAATAAAAAGCTAATAAGTGGTATCAGAGCCACCCACACAGACCTAGGATTGTAGGTAAGTGATGATTAATTGATTAAATTGAAAAGGAGAGATTTTTTCCCCATTTTTTTGGTATGAATATGTCAAAGGTTGGAACCCATAGAAAGATTTTGGACCAAAAAAAGTAAAAAATAAATTATGCCATGTTGTAATTCTTTGAAAAATGGAAAAGCCGACACTAAGTTGGTTGCCGAAGGTGGCCGGATGTGCCCTCACGTGGCTCCTAAAAAAAGCAAGTGAGATCCCCGCTCTGGCGTTTTGTTTAAAAAAAAACTTTTATGTCGATGTCGATTCATCCCCGAGTTGACTTGGCGATGAATTGAAAACCCTAAATTACTAATCATCGGGTCAACCCAACCTTGTCAACCAAGAACCCACCAGTCTAGGCCCACAAAGCCCAGACCAGTCTTGGCCTGGACCAGCTAGACTAGGCCCGGCCAGCCAAGGCAAGCCAGATCAATCCCGACCAACTAAGACCCAGCCAGACTAGGCACGATTAACTAAGGCCCAGCCTAGGGTTCAAACTCGAGGACCCTATACGTCGGAAAATCGATTGACTTGAACAATAGAATGGGTCGACCCGATTACTGGCCCAGTTACTCACAACCATGACCCAGATGGGTCGACCTAGTGGCCCGATTCCTTGACCCCCATATGGGTTGACCAGAAAACCCAGATTCGTGACCTGAAACCTAGATGGGTGGATCAAAACGAACTGGTTTGGTCGAGCCAAACTGATTTGATTTGGTTCAGACTGTGGTTCATCCCTGTCCATGGCCTAAGGGCATGTTTGACTTGCATTTTTAAACTGCATTCACAATCTGGACTTAAACTACGATTTTCGGAGCCAGGAAGGTTGGATTGACCTTTGGTTTGTTCCGCTGGACTCAATTTTCAATGCTCTTTGATCTGGAATATGTATTGTTGTATTTTGGTACATTAAAAAAGGTGTTTTTCTAAATTAATGTTCCTTTGAAGTCTAATTTGCAGTGTTTCTACTGGTTTTTCTTAATATTCATGTACTATATTGATTGTTGAGCTAAAGTGCATGTTTATTTAAATGTTTTAACATATAAAGTTGTATTTTGAAAACATTCATGGTTATATAAATCCCATTAGAGCTGTAAAGTATGATTTATTTATATCATGGTGGAACTTGATGGATTTCACCAAAGTGGCATACATTGTTTTGTCATGATGTATTCAAATTCAAGTGACTGTATTTGTAGATACTTTAAAGAATGACAATGTTCATCCAAAAGTGGTATTATCCTAGTTTATTCAAATTATGATTTGTACATGTTGTGTAAGGATTGGGTGGGACCACCAAAGTGGCAAACTCGATTCTATCATTATATGCTCAATCCAGTATTTATGCATTTATAGACATAGCAAAGAAGGACAGTGCTTACCGAAGGTGATATTGTCAAGATTTTCATTTCTATGGAAGCAGCAAGGAGCGGCATTGTCCACCCAAAAGGGGTGGTGTCAAAGATCATGTGTAATCATGCATATGGATGAAGGATCTTGCCTTTAAAAGTTTCATACACCTAAAGGTTGTCACGCCTTAATTCTGGACTAACCAGTGGTGTGATGAACCGTCATGAGAACCAATGGTTCAAACCAAGATCTCGTATAGGCTATGTCAACCATGTTAAACGAAAACACATTCCACAATAATAATCAGAGTAAATAAATAAAGCAGAAGTCTTATTAATAATGAACTGAGAGTCTAAAGTGATAATTAAATATTTAACAAGTTATCTTCATGTAACCAAAACATAATTAATACTGATTACAAGTATCACAACACGAAAGTTAACCATTAAGCGTAAACATAGTTGAAACACTAGCTTAACGAGCCATATTCGTCCTCCAAAGCTTGCACATCCATAGCCGCTGCATGTCCACACGTTGGCGTATTCATATAATCTTCAATCGTAACACCTGTAATATCAGAAACTAAAAATAATTACGCGCGCGAGGGTCAGCTCTCCAACTTGAGCTTAGTGAGAAAACATAACAATGCAACAAACATATGCATGCATTCAATTCATATCTTTGGTATGGTTTATAAGTTTGCAATGTGCTATAGAAAGGTTTGGTGACCCCTGCATCTTTATACACGAGTGTGTGAATCTTTCCAATGGATCAAACACCAATGCCATCCTACATGCACCCACCATGGAATAGAGATAGAGCTAAAGTGTCTAGATCAAACACCACCAACACTTCTCCTAATGCTCTACCCATATTAACACGTAAGCCCCTATTGGCGACGGCTTGCAAATTGGGCTCGTAACTAACCAATCATAATGCCAAACAGTGTATCCAAGGCCTCACCCTAGCATCCCTCAATACGACCATAGGGATAGAGCTAAGGCTCCCTAGCAGAGTCAGAGACCACACGGTCCGAGACCACCTCCCCTAATGCCCTACGACGTAATAGTTCTGCTAAGGTAATGGCAATACGACGATGTTAGTGGGCAAGACTTGAGTAGAGATAGAGCTAGAGTCTGGTGACGAGGTCAAAGACCACCATGCCACGTCCTCCCCCTGATGCTCCACTCGCATCAGACACACCAACCACACACATACATTCACATGCCTATTCCTAGCATCATCATCATCATCATGTTATGAATAAACAGAATTAAATATGTATGAACAGTAATAGCAGGAATATTGGATGACATATGAGATGTACATTACAAGTATACAAGCATAGAATCAATCATGATATTAGACTCAATAAAGTAAACGGTTTATTATTATCCAATTAGTTTAGGTCTTGTTCCCTCACTTTTGATTAATGTTTGTTCCTCTCCCAAGCTTTGGAAGTCACTTTGAATCTATTAGGAACCTAAACAATTAATGTATGTAAGTTAGGGTTCAAGTTTATCAAGTTACAGTAGTCAATAACCTTGTTTGGTCTTAAAATATACTTGTTGTTTTCCTACGATTGATGCTATGGTCGATCCTATGGTCGCAATATATGCCACCGTAGGACATACGGTGGATACCCTATGGTTGCATTACATGCGACCATACCTGCGATCGTATGTTTTTGGAATTCTTCCCGAATGGCTGTGGTTGACTCTTTTCTCATCCTATGGTCGACCATAGCTGCAACCATACGTAGTCAAGTTAATTTTTATTTCTCATATGAGTTTCTCCTCATGATCATTAATGGGATTCATCCTAAAATCATTCTCTGGCTTTTGATTACAGTTTATCCTTATCAATTATCCCTAATCTATTCTCTCATGGTTTTGCTTACAAATTTCATAACCAAAATCGTTACATTAGATTCAATACATCAATTTGATGGAAATGAACCTATCCTATCTGATCTATCCTATAGAGTCAAGTCCATACCTTAAGCTTGTTGTAGAGAGATAGAACTCTTCTCTACAAAACCTTTTTCTCAGCCTTCTTCTCCAAATCTCCTTCTCCTTCTCTTCCTCTCTCTCTTTTTCTCTTAGGTTTAGAGTTTCAATATGGGTTTTAAAAGAGTGAGAGAGGCTAAGGAACGTCCCTTATATAGAGGAAAAATCTCCATATAGAGTCCCAGTTTAATTAGGAAAGAGTCCTCCTCAAATTAGGAAAGTTTCCTAAACACGGAGTTGGTTCTGGGTTCATACAGTCGCATAAACCGTCGACCATACCACCAAAACATGCGACCATAGGTTATGCGGTCTCACTACGATCGACCATAGGTGCGACCATAGCCCTCAAATATGCCACCATAGGCCCAAAATTTACTGGTTTTTAGTTTTTAACTGGTTGCTTCCATACTAACTTAAAACAGTCAATTATACCAACTAAATTGGACTTATTGCTTACCTCATCTTATGGTTTCTTCATACAATTGGTTTACTTGAGTCAATTATGATGGAAAGATCCGTCACGACACGAGAACGTAAGGTTAAATCGGATTCATGGCATGTGGGTCTTACAACTCCACCACCCTTAATAGAAATTTCGTCCTCAAAATTTACACGCATGAATCTTACAACTCCCCCACCCTTTAAAAGAAATTTCTTCCTCGAAATTTGAATATACTTCGGAGTTAAATAGGTGGATTACTACTTTCGCATTGCATCTTCCTCTTCTGATGTAATCTTCTCCACGTCTTATCTTCGCTAGGTTACCTTCATATAATAATTATCCCAGCTTTGGAGATGTTGAACCTTTCAATTGGTGAACTAGGCTGATACCACTTCAATAATTAAATCTTTTATCTAATCTAGTGGATCTGTGGTCAATACCTTTGATATGGACCTCCAACGTACTTCTTCAATAGAGACACGTGAAATACGTCATGCACACTAGAAATGGACAACGGTAATGCTAGTTGATATGTAATTTTTCTACGTCTCTCTAAAATTTTTATGAGGTCCAAAACATATATAGGATACAACTTTCCCTTCTTGTCGAAGCTTTTCAAACCATACATAAGTGATATCTTCAAGAACACTTTGTCACTTATGGTGAACTCGAGGTCTTGGTGTCTTTTCTGACAAACTTGAGCTATCTGGGCCCTTTTCTTTGATCTTGTCTGCCACTCGACAGGTTTCTTCAACAACCTTAGGTCTTACAATTCCTTATTCTTCGACTTCGTTCCAAAACAAAGGAATTCGACATTTCTACCGTACCATGCTTCATAGGTGACATCTACATGGTAGCTTGGTAGCAAATTCAATCCATGGTAACTTCTCAACTCAAGCTCCTTGAAATCAATTTCACAAGCTCGGGGCATATCTCTTAGAATCTGTATAGTCCGCTCCGACTGTCCGTTGATTTAAGGTAAAATGCGGTACTAAACTTCAACTTCATTCCCATTGTTTTCTGTAGATCCTCCCAAAACTTTGAGATAAAACATGAGCATCTGACCGATACTATGCTCTCAGGCATACATTTAATCTGGAAATATTATCCACATATAGCTTGGTTAGCAGTTCCAAAGTACACTTGAGGTCTTATAACATTAGAATGAGCTATTTTCATAAGGCGATCAACAATCACCCAAACTGCATCAATCGATTTGGGAGTCAGTGGCAAATTGATGACATAGTTCATTGTAATGCAGTTTCACTTTTAGACTGGCTTCGATAGTGGTTGTAGTAATCCATGTTGGTCTTTGTATTTCAGCCTTTACTTGTTGATAATTCAGTCACTGAAACATGCATCTAGCCACAACTACTTCCATTCTCTTCCACCAAAATAATCTCTTCAGGTCGTGATACATATTGGTACTTCAGGATGTTCCCAATATGGAATGGAATAGGCTTTTAGCATTATTTTGTTTCTATGATCAGCGTTTTTCACTTTCAGGTATGCATAATCATCCTCTGTATCTCAGAACTTTCTCTGCATCTAAAGTAAGTCAGGGTTAGGTTTTCCTTTCTTTAAATCTTCTTGCACTGTTCTTAGATATAAATCTAACAGAATTGCTACTTTTACTTTGTCCATTAAATCAGAGATGATCTTTAACGTTGTGAACGCAAGCGAGGAACTATTGCTCCATAAGTTCATCCATAAGTTCTCGCTCAATTGGATCATCATGAGTTTCTATTATATGCTACTATTCTTCCAAATCTGAATCTGTTGCGGCAGAACACAAGATAACATTTATACTAGGTCCTTCTTTAGACTTCATATTCCCCTTTTTGCTCAAAGCCTTAGCTACCACCTTAGCCTTTCCTGGATGACACTGAATATCACAGTCATAATCCTTCAGGAGTTCCAGCCATCTTTTGCCTTATGTTCAACCCTTTTTGGGTAAAGAGATAAGCAAAACTCTTGTAATCCGATTTAATCTGAAATTCTTCTCCGTATAGATAATGTCTCTAAGTCTCGATTGCATGAATCATTGTCGTTAACTCCAAGTCATGAGTAAGGTAATTCTTTTCATGCTCTTTCAATTGTCTTGAAGCATATGCAATCGCTTGTTCTTCCTGTATTAGTACGCATCCTAGACCCAATCCAGAAGCATCGATGTATAGAGTAAAAGGTTCCCTTGGTGTCAGAACGATCAAGATGGGAGCTAATATCAACCTTGCTTTTAGAGTTTGGAAACATTCTTCACACTTGTCAGTCCAAATAAACTCCTCTCCCTTCCTTGTTAGCTTGGTAAGAGGTATTGCGATCCTAGAGTAGTCCTCTACGAATCGTCCATAATAACCAGCGAAACCCAGAAAACTTTTGATCTCTGTAATGTTCTTTCAGCATTTCTCACCTTACGATTGCTTTTATTTTATTGGGGGTCCACTTTAATCCCTTCTGATGATACTACGTGACCCAAGAAAATCACCTCGTTCAACCAAAACTCACATTTCTTGGACGTGGAATAAAACTTCTCCTTTTTTAGCCATTGTAAGGCTACTCTAAGGTCCATTACAAGACTTTCTTTGTCTTTGGAATATACTAAAATATCGTCAATAAAAGCTATGACCGAAGTATCCAACACGTCATTAAATACCCGATTCACAAGCTCTATAAAATATGTGGGTGCATTGATCAAACTAAAAGACATGATCAGGAACTCATAATGTCCATACCTAGTTCTGAAAGTCGTCTTCAGATTGTCACTATCTTTAATCTTCAATTGATGATGCTCTATCCAAGGTCGATCTTAGGGAACACCTTTGCACTTTATAACTGATCGAACAAATCCTCTGTCCGTAACAATGGACATCAATTCTTTATGGTGAGCTTGTTCAATTTCTAGTAGTTTATACATAGCCGAACACTACGGTCCTTCTTCTTCACGAATAGCACTGGCGCTCCCCGTGATGAAATATTTGGCTGATTAAAACCTTTGTCTAATTACTTTTGTAGTTGAGTCATCAGTTCCTTCAATTCTATAAGAGCTATTCTATAGGGTGCCTTAGACATAGGTGTCGTCCCTGGTAACAAGTTAATAACGAACTCGGTCGTACGATCAAGTGACAACCCAAGTAAGTCTCCTGAAAACATATAAGGGAATTTACGCATCACATCAACATCTTTCATTTGTGGTGCCTCTTTAGTGTCGTCTACCACAGATACCATATATTCAGCTCCTTTCTTTTCAAGGCATCTCTTCGCCTTTAGTGCAGAGAGGATAAGCCTTTGCTTCCTAGGCAATATGTTTCTAATAAAACTAAATTATGTGCCGCCTTAGCTCTTGAATCACAACTTCTTCTATGCACATAATAGCTTTATAGAGTGTTGAGATAACCAGTCTATCCCCAAGATGACGTCGAAGTCTGTCATCTCAAGTAGAATTAGGTTGCATCTCAAATTTGTCCATCCATACGATTCGAACATTGTTTATAACACTCACCTATGCAATATTTAGTCCAAAAGGGCTTAAACTAGCAAAATCTGGTTTAAAGTTCTTAAGAGCTTGTCTAGTTCCTTCATCTCTTATGATTTTTCAAAGACTAATGTCAATAATCTCATATCCCAAAAAGCTCATTAGCTTACACCTCTTTTATCATTGCTATTCTACCTTGATCTCTCTATCATATACCTCAAAAAGTATCTTGTGATTATTACTCACTTCATATCCCAAGTTTACCTATAAACATTAGGTATATGCTTATAATTTCATTAATTCTGCCAAACTTTCTTGGTCTTTACTTAATCATTTCATTTAACATTGGGCATAACTCAGTATTACTTGTACTAATCCGAATACTATCAACGCCACCATTTTTGATTTCATACTTGCATCCACTCTTAGATATGCCTTTAAAAATCTTCTTCCTTGTCAATCTTCATACTGATATAGCCATCTTTAATTCTATTCGAGTGCCATCTGCTATTTACTAGCTGCTCTTGGAAATTTTCACTTCTTGCTCATGCACTCTTTTACAGACCATGACTCCTATCCATCCATCCAGCAATCTCAAAATAGATTCTCTATTACTTCATTTGAGGTTTCTTGGCTGTAGAATCTAATATGAATTCAATCATTTTATCTTCAATAATTCCTTTATCAGTAAACATCTTTATTAACAAAGGTCAGGGAATGTATGAATCAGAATGTTTAACCAAAAGTAATTTATTTTCTTCTTTCATTTCAATATGATGACGAACACTTGTTTTATCTAGTGAACTTAGGTTTAAAGGATTAGGAGTAAATCTATGGTAATCCAACCAACAACCAATGACTGTCAAGGTGGTCCAAATACATGAAAGTAGAGGTTCTACAGCTCTTAACCTCATGGTTATAGGTTCTATCGGGTATACAATGCCATTAATCAAGGCACTACAAGAGTAAATTTGGAGAAGTTTTGGTACATCAATAAATCAGGTATAAATCGAAAAGATGTACGTTCGAAATGATTAAACATTTAAATGTACATTCAATTTATATCTCTGTTCATGTTGTCGATCATGAGAGGCTTAGATTGGTATAATCAGGATTAATTCTAAGAAAATAATATCTATAACTCCAATTGACAGGTTGAATTGAGAAGGTATCCTGTCAAGGTACGAGAATTTAAAATCAGGTATGTGCATCCTCTATAATCATAAGAGTAAGTCAATAATGCACCGCATCCTATATAAACCTATCTAGTTATATGGCCATAATAGATTTGATCCCTTATTGAAAATGTTTGAGGCTTCATCTTTAGAAAACATTCCTCGACCCTTGTCGAATCATTCTGCCATGGGACAGCTATCCCATACTTTAGTGGCTGATAAGGATAATCACCTTGATACACTGCTTGTTGTGCACCAAGCTTCTACACTGGGGTGTATGTTACTGGGACATGTTATATGGTAGGCACTATGTTATAGCTAACATATGTTGGAGGTATAGTGTTGCTACCAACTAATACTATACTTGATCTGACCTAGAGGTGTTGGTGTAGCATTGGCAACTTGGATAGAGATTACTATGGTAACTTACATAGCTGGTATCATCTATTCTTTCTTTTTCATTTTATCGGACCAAATTCATTACAATCATAGCCAAGGCACTTAGTAGTCCAGGTAGATTGGTTGGAGTGGCCTGGTTGTTCATCCCCTCTGACTTACTCTAGTCTGATTATCATTATTTGGCATTTGCTCAGATGGTTCTCATTACCCATTCTCGACCCAGATAATGGTGGGATCAGGTTACAACCTCTTCTTAATGCTCAGCGATGACGGATCAATGTGTGGCGGATCTCACTTTGAGTCTCCACGTCACCCAAGAGTCTAGCTTTATCTTCTTTTATAATTACTTTCATTTTTGATGTATGACTATTATTTTCATATCTCTTTCGGATTTGGCCCAAGATCTTTCCCTTTAGGCATTACTAGCCATTTTCCTTCTTTCCCTATCATACATCGAGTTTCACATCTTGTGAGTACCAAATCGATATTTTAATTTTTCTGCTTTACAAATGCTTCCTTCTTGTTACTGTACTATATCCTTGGTATACTCAGGCAACTATCCGACTTGTAGACCATACCATATGTTATTTATTTATCGAGATACATTTAGATTCTCTTTTTTTCTGTTTATATATATATATATATATATATATATATATATATATATATGTATATTTATTATATATTTTTTTTTTTTTTTATATATATATATATATATATATATATATATATATATATGGCTCCACCTTTTATATGTACATTGTTGTCTTGTTTAAATTCTGTCTCAACCAGTACAGGTGCTTATGGTGTGTTTGTATTAAAGTATTTAATTTTATCCTAACTCAGTTCATAGACACAATTGTGAATGTATACGGGTTTGATTGGCAAAACTTTAGTGCTCTGATACCAAGTTATCACACCCTAATTCTGGACTAACCAGTGGTGTGATGAACCATCATGAGAACCAATGATTCAAACCAGGATCTCGTATAGGCTATGCCAATCATGTTAAATCAAAATACATTCTACAATAATAGTCAAAGTAAATAAATAAATAGTGGAAGTGCCACACCCCAATTCCACACTATTCAGAATGGTGTGATGAACCGCTAACAAACCAACGGTTCAATCAGGATCTCGAGTAGGCTATATCCGTGTTATCTGAACCCCATACATTTACATTCATAATCAGAGAAAATATACAATAGCGAAAGTCTTATAGTAAAACGAACTGAGAATCTATTGTGATATTAATATTTAAATAACAAATTATTCTGTATCAACTAAGATATAAATAAATATCAAATACATGTCTTTAATAAATCCAAATAAAGAAAACTAGAAAAATATCTAATCGAATACACATGAGTTGCACTCGCAAGAGATGTCATGTGTATCCACTTCATCTTCAGCTACCATCGCTGCAACGTTTTCGTGCTCTGGAGCATTCATATAATCTTCAACAGTACAACGTACATCATCAACTAAAATATTTAACGTCGAGGGGTGAGCACACATCATGGCTCAGTGAGCAAACAAAACAATGCAACAATACATATGCATGCAATCAATTCATATCTTTGGTTTGGTTTTACGTTTGCACTGTGCTATAGAAAGAATAGGTGGCCGCCGCACCTCTATGCACGAGAGTGTGGATACGCTCGATGACTCTCACCGTCACCTACAACACCCAAATGAACATTGTACAACGAAGATCACATTTATCGATGCACAACTCCATACCAACAAATGAACCCTTGATGGCTAGGGCTGCAAACGGGGCTCGCTACTAACCAATCCTAATGTCAAACAATGTATCCAAGGCCTCACCCTAGCATCTCTCAGAGCACCCGTAGAGATAGAGCTAAGGCCCCCCGGTAGAGTATAGGACTCAAGGACTGAGACCCTCCTTGATGCCCTACGTCGCAATAGTTCTGCTAAGGTAATGGCGATACAACGATGCTAATGCACAAGACTTGAGTCAGAGATAGAGCTAAAGTGTCCGGATCAAACACCGCATAACACCTCCCCTGATGCCCTACTCGCATCAAGTACACTAACCACACACAAACATTCACATGCCTATTCCTAGCATCAAATCATCATCATCATGTTATAAGTAAACAAAGTTAAATATGCATGAACAATAATAGCAGGAATATTAGATGACATGTTGAATGCACATTACAAGCATATTCGCATAGAATCAAGCATGGCATTGACTGAAGAAAATAAAAGTAATTTATTATTAACCAATTAGTTTAGGTCTTGTTCCCTCACCTTAGCTTGTTATTAGATCATCTTCCAAGCTTTAGAATCTCCTTTATACTGTTATTATATTGCTAGAAGACCTAACAAAGTCGATAGAATTTAATTAGAATTAGTTCTGAATTTAAAACCATTCTGTTAACTGAGGGTCGGAGGTAGGGTCGGAGTCATGATCGACCCTGGGTGCGACCCTCCCCATTTTGGACTTCCCGAACACTGAGGATCGATTCTCAGGATCACATAGGGTCGGATGGTCATCGACCCTCTATGCGACCCTCGGTGTATTTTGATCAATTTCCCTCCTTTTAGTCCATTCTTCGTGTTTGGGGTCCTATGGCTTTCCCCTACAGTGCATTCAACATTCATTCCATGGTCTAGAACCATGAATCATCCACCTAGATAGCTTTTATGTAATCTCCCATGGTTTTCCATGAAAACCTAACCATGGGTTGATGGTTTGGGTTTCTCCGAGATCATACTCTCCTCATTACCTAATCTAAGGTCTGTAGAAACTCATGAAATTAGTATCTATACCTGAGAAGAATACTCCTTCTCTGCAACTCTTCTCCTTTTTGCTTTCTTTTCTCCCTTACTTCTTTTCTTCTTCTCCTCCTTCTCTTCTCTTTCTCTCAATTCAATTAGGGTTGTAAAAGGAGTAAAAGAGGCTTAGAGACGTCCTTTAAATAGAGTAGAAACATCCTAAAATAAGTTCCTTTGAGATTAGGAAAGAATCCAAATCGAAAATTAGGAAATTTCCTAATTTCAGTCTCGGCGGCAACTGAGGGTCAATGGGAGGGTCGATGATCCCGTCGACCCTAGGTTTCTAAGATGTCCGATCCTCCCTGTAAAACAGAGGGTCTGACTTTTTGTTTTGGGGGGTCCGACCCTTCTTAGCTGGGTATGCGACCCTCCCCTTACATTGAGTGTTTTAGGGTCGATTTGATACCTGGGATCTCGATCTCCTTCACGCCCTTAGTCCATTTGACTCGACCATGATGGGTAAACCTGGTTCAAGGTGATAAGACTGGGTTAGATTGACACGGGTCTTACAACTCCCCCCTACTTATAAAAATTTTGTCCTCGAAATTGTACGTACCTTCTGAATTAAATAAGTGAGGGTATTGCTTTTGCATAGCATTTTCTTCTTCCCATGTAATTTCTTCCATGTCTCTACTTTTCCAGGTGACCTTAACATAGTAGATATCTCGGTTGCGTAGTCGTTGAACCTTTCGGCTGGTGATTTCAGTTGGTGTTACTTCGAATGTCAAATCATCAGTCAATTTCGGTAAATCTACTGTCAACACGTGCGTTGGATCCTTGACATACTTCTTCAATAGGAAAATATGAAATACTTTATGCACACTTGACATAGATGGTGGTAGTGCTAACTGATAAACCACTTTCCCACGCTTAGCTAAAATCTCATACGGCCCGACATATCTTGGAATTAGTTTTCCTTTCTGTCCAAACCTTTTCAATCCTCGCATAGGCGATACCTTCAAAAATACTTTATCACCTATAGCGAACTCAAGATCTCTGCGTCGAGTATCTGCATATTGTTTCTGACGGTTCTGAGCTGTTCTCACTCTTTCCTTGATAATGTCGACCACTCGACAAGTCTCTTCAACAAATTCAGGTCCAACAATACTACGTTCTCCCACTTCATTCCAAAACAAAGGATTTCGACACTTTCTGCCATACAGTGCTTTATAAGGTGACATCTGTATAGTAGCCTGATAGCTATTGTTATAAGCGAACTCGATCAGTGGTAATCTTTCATCCCATGATCCCTTGAAGTCAATTACACATGCTCGTAGCATATCTTCTAGAATCTGGATTGTACGCTCTGACTGTCCATCTGTCTGTGGGTGGATGTAGTACTGAACTTCAATGTTGTACCCATAGCCTTTTGTAATTCCTCCCAAAACTTGGAAGTAAATCGTGAATCTCTATCGAACACAATGCTCTCTGGTACACCGTGTAATCGAACAATATTATCCACATACAGCTTTGCTAACCTTTCCAGTGTATACTGAGGTCGTATCGGTATGAAGCGAGCTATTTTAGTCAGACGATCTACAATTACCCAAACTGCGTCAACTGCTCGAGGAGTCAGTGGTAATCCCGTGACGAAGTCCATAGTGATGCAGTCCCATTTCCATGCTGGTTCCGATAACGGTTGTAACAGTCCTGCGGGTCGTTGTCGTTCAACTTTTACTTTCTGACAATTTAGGCATTGAGACACGAACTTAGCTACATCTGCTTTCATTCCTCTCCACCAATATAGTTTATTTAAATCATGATATATTTTTGTACTTCCCGGATGTATCGAATAGATGGTGGTATGGGCTTCTTTCATCAGTCGGTGTCTAATGTCCACACTTTCTGTTTCAGGTACACATATTCTTCCTTTATATTTCAGTACTTTCTCTTCGTCCAAGGTGAACTCAGGATTAGTCCTACCTTTCTTGATATCTTCTTGTACTGTTCTCAGATAAGGATCTGATTTAATAGCTGTATTCACTTCATCCATTATATCCGGTATAATTTTCAATGTAGCGAACATGTTTGAAAATCGATGAATAAACCTTTGGTTGGCTAATCCATCCGTTGTATCTATCACATACTGCTCCTTGCCTTGATTGAAAACCATTCCGATAGTACACATTGCTGTGGTTGTACTAATCTCTCATTGAGATTTTATCATTGCCTTTCTGCTCAACGCATCCGCTACTACGTTAGCTTTCCCTGGATGATACTGAATATCACAATCATAGTCCTTCAATAGTTTTAGCCATCTTCTTTGTCTCATATTCAGTTCTTTCTGATTAAATAAATAAGTAAGACTTTTATGGTCCGACTTAATCTGAAATTTCTCTCCGTATAGGTAATGTCTCCATATCTTGACAACATGTACTACTGTCGCTAACTCCAGATCATGAGTGGGATAATTTTTCTCATGTACCTTTAACTGTCTTGAAGGATAAGCAATCACTTGCTCTCCTTGCATAAGCACACATCCTAATCTCAGTCCTGACGCATCAGTGTATAAGGTAAATGTATGTCCTGGAACAGGAATAGTCAAAATCAGAGTGGATATCAATCTGGTCTTCAATGTCTGGAAACTCTTCTCACATTTATCCGTCTACACAAACTTTTTCCCTTTCTTAGTTAGACTAGTGAGAGGTACAACAATCCGGGAATAGTCTTCCATGAATCTTCGATAATAACCGACGAGACCCATAAAACTTCTGATTTCTGAAACGCTCTTTGGTGCTTCCCACTTTACAATAGCCTCGATCTTACTGGGGTCCACTTTGATTCCTTCAGCGGATACTACATGGCCTAGGAAGGCGACTTCACTTAGCCAAAACTCACACTTAGAAAATTTGGCATATAACTTCTCTTTCCTTAAACGCTGTAGGGCGGCGTTTAGGTTCTTAATATGAGTTTCTTTGTCCTTGAAATATACCAATATATCATCAATAAATACAATAACCGACGTATCCAACATATCGTGGAAAACCCGATTCATAAGTTCCATGAAAGTTGCTGGTGCGTTTGTTAATCCAAAAGACATGACCAAGAATTCATAATGTCCATATCTGGTCCTAAAAGCTGTATTAGGAATATCACCCTCTTTAATCTTCAACTGATGATAGCCCGATCGAAGATCGATCATAGAAAATACTTTTGCTCCTTGCAACTGATCGAACAAGTCATCGATCCGAGGTAGTGGATATCGATTCTTGATTATCAGTTTATTCAACTCCCGATAGTCGATACATAATCGAACGCTACCGTCCTTCTTCTTTACAAACAATACTGGCGCTCCCCATGGTGATATACTGGGTCGAATATAATCCTTGTCCAGCAGTTCCTATAGTTGCACTTTCAATTCATTCAGTTCAGTAGGAGTCATTTTATAAGGTGCTTTTGATACTGGTGCGGCTCCAGGTATGAGGTCTATCACAAACTCGGTGGCTCTGTCGGGTGGTAATCCTGGTAGTTCCTCCGAAAATACGTCGGGATAGTCCCGTACGACCTCAATATCTTCCATTCGTGGTGCTTCCTTGGTTAGGTCGACCACTGATACTAGATACCCGACTGCCCCCTTCTCAAGGCACTTCTTAGCCTTCAGTGCTGAGAGTATAAGCTTGCGTCTACGGGGTAGTTTGGTTCCCGAAAAACTGAATTTTGCTCCTTCTTTGTCTTTAAATGTTAGCTTCTTTTCAGCGCATAATAGGTTCGCAGAATGCCGAGCTAACTAGTCCATTCCTAAGATGACATCAAAGTCTGCCATCCCAAGTTGGATCAAGGTTGCATCTAAGGTTTTCTCGCCAATGAGAACTAGACATGGCCCATAACCTTTCTCTAATTCCACTTCTAACCCCATCGGTAACCGTACAAGTAGTTTGTAGTCCAATGTTTTGATGGGTAAGTTCAGTTTCTTTCCAAACGACACAGATATAAAGGAATGAGTAGCTCCTGAATCAAAGAGTACTCTGGCGGATACGCCATTTATAGGTACGATACCTGTGATTTATTTTACTTAGTCTATATGCGCATACAATGTAATTACAACTTAAAAGGTTTCAGTCATACCTGTGACCACATCGGGTGATGCGGCAGCATCCTCGGATGTCACAGCATATACTCGTCCTTGATGTTGTTGCTTCTTGGGTTTAGGACACTCTCTCATCATAAGTCCCACTTGATTGTAGTTATAACATCTTGGACTCTCAGTATTTGGCTTTGGTTGCTGCTGAGCTGCTTGAATGGTCTTGGGTGCAGCGGTGAAATTTTGAGTACGGAAAGGCTTGTATGTCTTGTTATTACCTCCGTTGTAAGAATTTCCAGCTAGCCTTTTCACACCTATGTTTTGTATAAAATAGCTTTCCTTCTGGCTCGATTCAATAACTTGAGCAATTTGAACAGCTTCATTATATATCTTCTTTTCCAAGCCCAGAACGTGCTCTCTGATGCTTCCTCTCAGTCCTGTGACAAACCTATGGGTCTTAGTGTCTTCATCTTGCATACTAAGTGGTGCAAAGAAATACAGCTCTTCATAACGCTGTTGATATGCTTCCACTGACATTTGTCCCTGATATAAACTCAGGAATTCCTTCTCCATCGAATCTCTAAAGCTTCGGGGAAAGTACTTCTCGAAGAACGCTTCCTTATATATGGCCCATGTCAATAGGGCGTGCTTGGTTAGTAGATATGCCCTGGTAGATTTCCACCAATGATGTGCATCACCCTTTAGCATGAAGGTGGCACATAGTACCTTTTCTTCTTCCGTGATAGTCATCATGAGGAAGTTTCTCTCCATCTCGTCGATCCAATGTGCTGGCCATAACGGATCTGATGGTTTATCGTTAAATTCCTTGGGCTTCATCTTCAGAAATCTCTCAACCAGTCGAGAGTGATCCAGCTGATTTTGGGGGTATGCCCCAAACATGGGTTGTGGATATTGATAGTTAACTTGAGCTGCTTCTGATCCTGGTACTGGAATCTGTGCAGCTGGTGGTTGAGGTGTTTGAGGTGCTGGGTGATTACCCAATGGTGTTCCCATTGCAACTTGCATTTGGGCTCTGTGTATGTTGCATCCCATTGCAGGCCTGTGCTAAATTCATTACCACCGTTGCCAACTCTGATGGTGGAGGTGGCAAATTTGTAGGATTTTCTTGATCTGGATTTCCTGGTACATATATATTCTCCTGGCTAGTTTCCTCCATAGGTGGTGGTGGTGGAACTGCATTTCGGCTCTGTTTGGTTACTCTATGTCCAGACATAATTTCTTTTGAGATTGGTGGTGCCTGAAAATCATCAAAATATGTGAGAAATCATTTATACTTCATGTAGGCACGTGAACCGATGTAAAATTCCAAAATTTCCAGCTCATTTTATGAAAAAAATACTGTCTTTTCTATGCAGGGTCGATGGTAGGTCCGACCCTCAGTATCAGACCCTGGGAATGACATGTTCTTCCCGAGAGCTGAGGGTCGATGTGAGGGTCGATGGGTATCCGACCCTCAGTATCCGACCCTGGGTTTTCTGTCAGATTCCCGAGAGCCGAGGGTCGATTCGAGGGTCGATGGTCCTGGTCGAATTGTCCGACCCTCGGACCTAAAATCAGACCTTTAAGATCCGATTCTGGGTTCATTCTCTGTTATTTCCCTCCCGTTTTGACTCGTCTCTCACCTCTGAGTTGCTACAGTGTCACTCCGCTATTCTGGTCAGTTTGGATCCGTGTTTCAACGTCCACCTCATCTCTACAGGTATGCTTTCTCTTTTCTACCTGTTTTTAGGTTTACTTTTCTAGATTTCGGTCCAATTAACTTGTATTTTTCAAATTAAACTTTTTCCAACCGTAAAAATTCAATTTTTATTGGGGGCTTTTGTTATTGGTGTCTCGAGGAACGAAAACCCTCAAAATTTTTTGAGTTTCATCGGTTGGTTATCGAGAACTTGGATTTTTGCTCTTTTTGCCCTAATTTGTCAAAATTTTCGATTTCTTGAAATTTCTTCAAATTGGACCCCATTAGTTAAAATTTCCTACTGTATGTGTGTTGTAGGATATGTTAGAGCCTACGTAAGTCCTCTTGCCCACGTGTATGGGTGACAAGTGAGGCTTTTGGCCACTTACGTCGTTATAATGTCAAATTTTGAATTTTTATCCTATTAACTCATTATCTGTTTTCCTTTGCAGATACCATGGCTCGTACTAAGGTACCCAGAGTTCGTGGTCCGCTTCGCTTTCGCTCTAATAAAGCCAAGGCACAGTATGCCCACTACACTCGTAAGAAGGTAGAGGGTGGTCGTTTGGTGAACTTAGCTGAGCTAGCACTGTTCAATGTGGAGAGAGCATTTGGTGATATGGGGTGGCTCCCTGTCATCACTTACGACGTGTGCACATGCCTGGATTTAGTGCGGCAATTTTATTGTAATCTCCAGGTGATGGGGGATTACAATGATGTGGATAGGGGTCACGAGCTACGCATCACTAGCTATGTAAAGGGAGTGAACATTTCATTTGACTATCGACAGTTGGCCGATCTACTGGGCATTCCCTATGATGGCCCTATGGTGTACTGTGCGCCTGGAGAGCCCCAGTTTGTTTCCATGGAGATGAGGGCAGAGATCGACAGTCAGCTGCTACGACCTGATCGCTGGCAGATGAGAGCTTGTTATATGCGTCCGGCTCCACGAGTCTTCTGCAAGATTATCCAACATAATCTGATTCCACAGAGTGGTCATTATGAGAGGGTTTCCCAGCTGACCCAGTATCTTTTGTACAACATATGCACCAGGCAGCCCGTCTCCCTCCCTTACATCATCATGCGGACTATGATTAGTGCCACATTGCCCAGTCATATGGGTAATCTACCCTATGGACGTATGATCACAGTCCTGCTTACTCGCCTAGGGGTTTATTTGGTGGATGAGAAGATTCAAGAGAAAACCTTCTCGTCGCCTTTAGATTGGGATGCTATCTACAAGATGGGCATGCGGGATGCCCAAGTTAGTCACGAGGAGAGGAACGAGATGGTGCGCCCTCACATTCGCATCGAGATGGCTGACGCTGAGGAAGCTGCTGCCGCTGCTAGAGCTCATGCGGATCCTGTCGATGATGATGACCGCATGTATATGGATGTCGACTCGATACCACCGCCTTCACCTACGCATGCGACTGGAGTTGGTACTTCTTCTGCGGCGGATCCTGTACCTGAGACTGGTCCTTCTCATGCGGCTGGTCCTTCATGCCCACCTTCTGATATGATGGAGATGTTGCATGAGATCAGAGAGGCTCAACGCAGATCTGATCTGAGGATGGAGGAGTTGCTGGACGCCCAGCGTCAGACTGATCAGCGGGTGGCTGATCTCACAGCTAGTCTTCAGACGACCCAGACTCAGATAGCCTGGTTGACTAGAGTCTACGCTGAGGATTATGACAGAGATCGTGAGGCACCACCTCCTCCTTCACCTTCAGCTTCTTGATTGTATTTATTTTCTTTGTACTACAGAGTAACTGTCCGGGTTGTGGACTGTACTCTGCTTTAGTTATGTATATATGTTTGTTTCACTCTCGTTGTATATAAATTGTTTCCCCTTTAATAGATACATTATTTTCTTTTTAAATTTGGTCTCAACTATCACTTGTGCTTATAATGTATTAATATTACTGTTTTTACTTTTATCCTCTCTCAGTTCACAATTGTCTTGAATGTATGCTAGTTCAGCGGACAAGGCCTGAGATGCTCTGATACCAAGTTATCACACCCCAATTCCACACTATTCAGAATGGTGTGATGAACCGTTAACAAACCAATGGTTCAACCAAGATCTCGAGTAGGCTATATCCGTGTTATCTGAACCCCATACATTCACATTCATAATCAGAGAAAATATACAATAGCGGAAGTCTTATAGTAAAACGAATTGAGAATCTATTGTGATATTAATATTTAAATAACAAATTATTCTGTATCAACTAAGACATAAATAAATATCAAATACATGTCTTTAATAAATCCAAATAAAGAAAATTAGAAAAATATCTAATCGAATACACATGAGTTGCACTCGCAAGAGATGTCATGTGTATCCACTTCATCTTCAGCTACCATCGCTGCAATGTTTTCGTGCTCTGGAGCATTCATATAATCTTCAACAGTACAACCTGCATCATCAACTAAAATATTTGACGTTGAGGGGTGAGCACACATCATGGCTCAGTGAGCAAACAAAACAATACAACAATACATATGCATGCAATCAATTCATATCTTTGGTCTGGTTTTACGTTTGCACTGTGCTATACAAAGGATAGGTGGCCGCCACACCTCTATGCACGAGAGTGTGGATACGCCCGATGACTCTCACCGTCGCCCACAACACCCAAATGAAAATTGTACAACGAAGGTCACATTTATCGATGCACAACTCCATACCAACAAATGAACCCTTGATGGCTAGGGCTGCAAACTGGGCTCACTACTAACCAATCCTAATGTCAAACAATGTATCCAAGGCCTCACCCCAGCATCCCTCAGAGCACCCGTAGAGATAGAGCTAAGGCCCCCCGGTAGAGTATAGGACTCAAGGACTGAGACCCTCCTTGATGCCCTACGTCGCAATAGTTCTGCTAAGGTAATGACGATACAACGATGCTAATGCACAAGACTTGAGTCAGAGATAGAGCTAAAGTGTCCAGATCAAACACCGCATAACACCTCCCCTGATGCCCTACTCGCATCAAGTACACTAACCACACACAAACATTCACATGCCTATTCCTAGCATCAAATCATCATCATCATGTTATAAGTAAACAAAGTTAAATATGCATGAACACTAATAGCAGGAATATTGGATGACATGTTGAATGCACATTACAAGCATATTCGCATAGAATCAAACATGACATTGGACTCAAGAAAATAAAAGTAATTTATTATTAACCAATTAGTTTAGGTCTTGTCCCCTCACCTTAGCTTGTTATTAGATCCTCTTCCAAGCTTTAGAATCACCTTTATACTGGTATTATATTGCTAGAAGACCTAACAAAGTCGATAGAATTTAATTAGAATTAGTTCCGAATTTAAAAATCATTCTGTTAACTGAGGGTCGGAGGTAGGGTCGGAGTCATGATCGACCCTGGGTGCGACCCTCCCCATTTTGGACTTCCCGAACACTGAGGGTCGATTCTCAGGATCACATAGGGTCGGATGGTCATCAACCTTCTCTGCGACCCTCGGTGTATTTTGGTCAATTTCCCTCCTTTTAGTCCATTCTTCGTGTTTGGGGTCCTATGGCTTTCTCCTACAGTCCATTCAACATTCATTCCATGGTCTAGAACCATGAATCATCCACTTAGATAGCTTTCATGTAATCTCCCATGGTTTTCCATGAAAACCTAACCATGGGTTGATGGTTTGGGTTTCTCTGAGATCATACTCTCCTCATTACCTAAACTACGGTCTGTAGAAACTCATGAAATTAGTATCAATATCTGAGAAGAATACTCCTTCTCTGCAACTCTTCTCCTTTTTGCTTTCTTCTCTCCCTTACTTCTCTTCTTCTTCTCCTCCTTCTCTTCTCTTTCTCTCAATTCAATTAGGGTTGTAAAAGGAGTGAAAGAGGCTTAGGGACGTCCTTTAAATAGAGTAGAAACATCCTAAAATAAGTCCCTTTGAGATTAGGAAAGAATCCAAATTGAAAATTAGAAAATTTCCTAATTTCAGTCTCGGCGGCAACTGAGGGTCGATGATCCCGTCGACCCTAGGTTCCTAAGATGTCCGACCCTCCCTGTAAAACAGAGGGTCTGACTTTCTGTTTTGGGGGGTCCGACCCTTCTTAGCTGGGTATGCGACCCTCCCTTTACATTGAGTGTTTTAGGGTCGATTTGATACCTGAGATCTCGATCTCCTTCACGCCCTTGGTCCATTTGACTCGACCATGATGGGTAAACCTGGTTCAAGGTGATAAGACCGGGTTAGATTGACACGGGTCCTACAGGAAGTCTTATTAAAAATAAATTGAGAGTCTATAGTGATAATTAAATATTTAACAAGTTATCTTCAAGTAACCAAAACATAATTAATACTGATTACAAGGATCATAATACTAAAGTTAACCACTAAGCATAAACATAGTTGAAACACTAGCTTGACGAACCATATTTGTCCTCTACAGTTAGCACATCCAGAGCCGCTGCATGTCCACACATTGGCATATTCATATAATCTTCAACCATAACACCTGCAACATCAGAAACTAAAAGAATTACGCGCACAAGGGTCAATTCTCCAACTTGAGCTCAGTGAGAAACAAAACAATGCAACAAACAAATGTATGCATTCAATTCATATCTTTGGTTTGGTTTATAAGTTTACAATGTGCTATAGAAAGGTTTGGTGGCCCCTACACCTCTATACACGAGTGTATGAATCCGCCCAATGGATCAAACACCATTTTCGTCCCACATGCACCTATGGAATAGAGATAGAGCTAAAGTGTCCGGATCAAACACCGCCAACATTTCCCCTGATGCCCTACCCATACCAACACCTAAGCCCCTATTGGCGAGGGCTTGGAAACTGGGCTCGTAACTAACTAATCCTAATGCCAAATACTGTATCCAAGGTCTCACCCCAGCATCCCTCAATACATCCATAGAGATAGAGCTAAGGCCCCCCGGTAGAGTTAGAGACCACACGGTCCGAGACCACCTCCTCTGATGCCCTATGATGTAATAGTTCTGCTAAGGTAATGACGATACGACGATGTTAGTGGGCAAGACTTGAGTAGAGATAGAGCTAGAGTCTAGTGACAAGGTCAAATACCACCATGCCACGTCCTCCCCCTGAGATAGAGCTAGAGTCTAGTGACGAGGTCAAAGACCACTATGCCACGTCCTCCCCCTGATGCTCCACTCGCATCCAACACACCAACCACACACATATATTCACATGCTTATTCCTAGCACCATCATCATCATCATGTTATAAATAAACAGAATTAAATATGCATGAAAAGTAATAGTAGGAATATTGGATGACATGTGAGATGCACATTACAAGCATACAAACATAGAATCAATCATGACATTTGACTCAATAAAAATAAACAGTTTATTATTAACCAATTAGTTTAGGTCTTGTTCCCTCACTTTTGATTGATGTTTGTTCCTCTCCCAAGCTTTGGAAGTCACTTTGAATCTATTAGGAACCTAAACAATTAATGTATATAAGTTAGGGTTCAAATTTACAAAGTTACAGTAGTCAAAAACCTTATTTGGTCTTAAAATATACTAACTATTTTCCTATGGTCGATGCTATGGTCAATCCTATGGTCGCAATATATGCCACCGTAGGACATACGGTCGATACCCTATGGTCGCATTACATGCGACCGAATGTTTCCTGAATTCTTCTCGAATGGCTGTGGTCGACTCTTTTCTCATCCTATGGTCGACCATAGCTACGACCATATGTAGTCAAGTTAATTTTTATTTCTCATATGAGTTTTTCCTCATGGATCATCAATAGGATTCATCCTAAAATCATTCTATGGCCTTTGATCACAGTTTATCCTTATCAATTATCCCTAACCTATTCTCTCATGGTTTTGCTTAGAATTTCCATAACCAAAATCGTTACATTAGATTTAACACATCAATTTGATGGAAATGAACCTATCCTATCTGATCTATCCTATAGAGTTAAGTCCATACCTTAAGCTTGTTGTAAAGAGATAAAACTCTTCTCTGCAAAACCTTCCTCTCAGCCTTCTTTTCCAAATCTTCTTCTCCTTCTCTTCCTCTCTCTCTTTCTCTCTTAGGTTTAGAGTTTCAATATGGGTTCTAAAAGAGTGAGAAAGGCTAAGGAATGTCCCTTATATAGAGGAAAAACATCCATATAGAGTTTCACTTTAATTAGGAAAGAGTCCTCCTCAAATTAGGAAAGTTTCCTAAATACAGAGTTAGTTTTAGGTTCGTACGGTCAATTATACGGTCGCATAATCCGTCAAACATACCACCAAAACATGTGACCATAGGTCATACGGTCTCACTATGGTAGACCATAGGTGTGACCGTAGCCCTCAAATCTGCCACCATAGGCCCAAAATTTACTGGTTTTTAATTTTTGACTGGTTGCTTCCACACAAACTTAAACAGTCAACCATACCAACTATATTGGACTTATTGCTTACCTCATCTTGTGATTTCTTCATACAATTGGTTCACTTGAGTCAATTATGATGGAAAGACTGGTCACGACACGAGAACGTACGATTAAATCAGATTCATGGCCTGCGGGTCTTACAAAGGTGATGGGATTTTGAGAGTCATTGTCCCTTCGCAAGTTCTGCACAGATAGTAAGAGGACCAAAGCGCTCTTGTCCCAAAGGATAAGGGTGTAGTTTCAGTTGAGTCTTTACAGATAGTAAGAGGACCAGTGCGCTCTTGTCCCAAAGGATAAGGGTGTAATTTTGGTTAACTCTTCACAGATAGTAAGAGGACTAGGGCATACTTGTCCAAAAGGATGAGGGTGTAGTTTCGGTTGACTCTTCAAAGAAAATGAACATGCATATGTTTAATAATTGCTAGTTCAAATTATCTTATATGTATATGTCAATATTTTTCAATGTTTACATCATATTATATATTAGAGACCATATAATGTTCAAATACCTTAGGATGCCTGTCATTAGTGGTGAGTTTTATGAATTGATATGGAAATTGAAAACTAGTCTAGGAGTGTTTAACTTAGATGTACTCAACAAAGATTGTATTATGGTCATTAGAAGTGTTTAATCCCTAAAATCAGGTAAAAAAAATGTTCAGATAAGGAACATTGAAAATAAATGTTTAAAGTGAAATCTAAAAAAAATTTGGTGTTTAAAGTGGGGTGGAGAGATATTTTATTCTTAAGCCCGTCTGTACCAGTTTTGATGGTATAGGATGATCATGGAGTGTGAGGAAGCACAATTTGAAGCTGGTTAACTTTCCTGATATGCTCAAGGAGATATGAACCTCTGTAGGTGATTCACTTGACTTTCACTTCCTCACCAAAACTGCATATAGTCAGATCCTACTGACCTATAAATCCCAAAAGGATAGTAGACAAGAGATGAGTTGACTTCCTTTGCATTAACAGAAGAAAGATCAATGAGAATGAAAGAAAAGAATACCAATGTCATAGTACATAAGGCATATTCTGATAAAAGCAATAAATAAAGTGGTAGGGTCTCACAGAAAGAAAAATACCTTTTCAAGGAATGATCAGAAATTTATGACAAAGAAAAAGGATATTATGGAGCTCTAAGAACTCAGAAAAGACATGTAGAGAAAGATCATAATTGAAAGTGAATAAGGATCATATAACTTTTTAATAAGAAGTTGTCAAAGATTGAAGACTTAAGTACTAGAAGTAGTCCAAACCCATAGGAATAGCAAAACCCTTGTTTTTTTCTCAATAGTTTACCTAGCTTTATAGGTTAGATTGTGTACCCTTATTTTATCCCGCGCTTGGAAGAAGAAGTAGAAAAAGGAATAAATATAGTGAGAGTTTAATTCTTCGTCGTCGTACTAAATAGGAAAAATGAAATGGGCGAACGACGGGAATTGAACCCGCACATGGTGGATTCACAATCCACTGCCTTAATCCACTTGGCTACATCCTCCCCCCTACTCTTTCTAAAAGATTCAATATTCTACAGGAGGCCTTGCAGCCGCAGCTGACCTGGCCTATCTTTCTAATCCGCTAGTACCGAATTGACCTGCTGAGCGTACGATGGATGGAATTGCGTATTGGTTGTCTCTCGGGATAAAATATAGTCCAGGGGTGGAAGAGAAGAGCATATCTGATCGCCAAAAATGGCTCTTCTATAGAAGAAGAAGAGGTTCATGCTTCCTTTGTTGAAGTAAGGGCAAATAGTAGCTCGCCCTACTTCAATGATGGCTTTGAGCATGGATAAGCATTCATAGTGAGGGTCATTTTATGTTTTTTTCGCGTTGAACCATAGCGTTGGAGGGGCCTTTTTTTTTGGCCCTGGTTTACATTAAAGCTAAACTATCACTGAGGTTTTGAGGCCCCCAGCTGACGGCTATGTATAGGCCTCTCGTCAAGGTTGTGGGTTGGAGGAGAAAGGGGAGTGGAGGCGGGCCTCCGTTCGCATCTCTGTTCCAACAAATAACGACTTTTCCTCGTTCCCATGACTCCGCGGCCCATCTGCCTTTTTTATCGTAGGTTCCTGCCCCTTCATTATGATTAGGGCATAGACGCATAAAAAGATTTGGTGTTAGCATCACCAACCGAGATCCATAGGGCGGGCTCTCGAACCCGGTCTCTAGAGAAGGCTGGCTAGACGGATAGCTTGTTTGTTCATCCCGGGTCGATCGGCCATAACCACTTCCAGCAGGAATCGCTACAACCGACGTTTTTTAATTCGGTAATCTAAAAGTTGTAAAGGTCGGATAACCCAACTAATTGAGAAAGAGGGGCTCTTTGGTTTTAGCATACACATTTATGACTCTTACCTAAAGAAAAACTATAAACGATTGTAAAGAATAGTATTCTAAAAACCCCTAAAGTTAATGACTTGTGTACTTGAGATGATTGTTAAGGGGAAGATGACAAGACTAAGAAATATTGAAAGGTATTCTCAACAGTGAATTATTGGATCTTGTGGACATCGAGATTTCATCTAAGATTTTTTGTGATAATTAATTCACTGAATATTTTTCAATATATTAAAAATTTTTTTTATTAAAGGATTAAGACTGTTGGATTTGAAGGAGAAAGTAAATGTTGAGGGAGACCTGGTGATACTGATATATCCCTAGTGATTTTGGCAAAATATTAACAAGTGCTAAGACTTATAGCTTAATAACTTGTGGATGAGATTCAACAACAAAAGAGTGGTAAATAGATATGATCAAGAGAACTTGAGAGTGTATTAGATCCTATGGAGTGATCAATACTGCAGCTTATAGTATTGATAGGGTGCCAAGTAAGTTGGTCTCAGTTCAAGTTATCTTCTTCTTTGGGATTGTAGAACTGATATGGTTTCATAACTCTCGTAGGAGTGTGATTATTTTAGGACATTGAGTTGTCATTTATGGGATGTGAAAATAGGTCCAAAGGATTCAGTAAGATTCATTGATGATGCTGGTTAGCAGTCACATCTAAGAAACTTGAAGTTTGATGGGACCACATAAAAATAATTATAGAGCAACCAGTTGAGATAAAAAATTTTATTACCAGAGTGTAATGAGATGATTGTTGAAATTATCTTCATTTAGATTGATGCATAGTCAAAATAGCAGAGCCAGATGAGGCAATGGGGAGATATACTAGACCATACGAATCTATTATTTTATCCAATCACATGTTATACCTCAAAATGGATGTTTAGGTGTTGGACAAGATAAAGATCTCTATAGTTTTAAGCAAGTTGGCAGTAATGAAATTTCTTTTGAGTGGTTATCGATCATAAATAATGTGTTGTTGATTATGAACATCAATGGGACTTGGGATTTATGCTTTTATTGATGAGCGATGGGTGTACTCATAGGCTCAAAATAGGTATACAAGAAATTGTGTGATTCCAATGGAAGAATTAGTTGCTACAAAATAAGACTCGTAGCAAAGTAGAATCACACGAAGTGAATGGAAAGTATTAACTTCCAAATCTTTGATGTAAAGATTGTTTTGATCAAAGAAAAACTGAAAGAAGATATTTATATGCTTCAATCATAAGGTTTTGTGGTAAGGGTAAAGAAGATATGTTTTATAGACTTATAAAGTTAATATGTGAATTTAAGAGGTATTCAGGTAATGGTACCTGAAGTTTGACAGGATTATATCTTCTTTCTACTTTGTTGAGATTATAATTGATCATTGTATATATCTAGAGATCAGTGAGAGTGGATTCATTTCTTAGTCATATGTGTTGATGGTTTATCACTGGCCTGTAGTGATATGGTTTACCAGTTGGAACCATATTTTTCCTATCTGATAACTTTGAGATAAAGAATGTGTAAGGAAGTACTTTTGTGCTTAATATTAAATTTGTTAGTGACAGGAAGTGAAACTCTAGGTTTGTCTCAAAATGCATATGTTGTTCATGTTCTTGAATGATTCAGTATGGATGTATAACGGTTAAGTTACAAATTCTTAAGTCAGTGAAGGACTCAAATTGATAGAGTTATATTCAAGAAATGATGATTGAGAGAGAGCATCTACAGTAGAGAGCTTGGTGTATGCTCCAGATTATATTTATTCTCATATAGCCTTTGTTCAGAGTGTTTCGAGATGTTTTTAGTTGGATGTTGGTATAACTCACTGAACAACGAGAAAAAGGGAGGTCATGCAGTACTTGCGAAGGATCAAAGATTATATGCTCATTTGTGGCAGTAGTGACACTCTTGACTATTGTGATGTAGTGCTTAATGATTGCACTGGTGATAAGAAACCTTCTTTAAGGTTCCTTGTCATGGTGGTAGAAGTGCCCTTTTGAGGAAGAATGCAAGAAGTTTATCCTCTTGTGTTTTTCTTAAAGAATAATATGAAATCAAATATTTCAAAACATAATGGAGATCGAATCTCTTCAGGTAAAGAAAAGATCAAAAGAATTTATATCGTTGTAGAACACATTTTGATGAACAACTTGATTGTAGATTCTCTGACGAGGGCTTTATCAGTGGGAGTCTTCAAGAGACGGTATGTCCAATATATGAATGGTTGAGTTATTAAATGTGCTTAGTTAGTAGAAGACCTGTTCTAATATTTGCAATGATTTATTTCATTATGTTTATTCACATTGCCGATGATTTTGGCACAGATATTTACTACCATGGTTGTTTTGCTTTAGCATTCATTTTTATTGCTATGTTGCATATTCATTTGACATGTCATTGATAAAAAATAGTATTTAACCAAGATTATAACAAGAAAATATTTAACTAAAGTTATGAAAATGTGGTATTAAGCCAAGAATCCAAAGGTAGTATTAAGCCAAGACTCAAAAAGACAGTATTATGCCAAGACTCAAAAGGTAGTATTACGTCAAGACTCAAAAGATAGTATTAAACAAAGACTCAAAAGGTGGTAAGCCAGGATTAGATGTTCATCCAGGATAGTAGCGCCACGCTATAGTATTGGGTAACATCAAATTATTTACCTATGAGGTTTTATCAAGACAATTAGATCGAAGGTTATTCGATTTGGATCCATATTAAATAATATTTTCATGTACAGATGTCTCTAGGCGATTCATGTCATTAAGTAGACCTATGAATACAGAAGGTTGTACGCCTAATTTGAGGTATATTTTCCGCTGTTGCTCGACATTGGTAGACTTGATGGCTGGATCAAAGTAGGTAACGATTTATTAGGATTCCATGACCACACTTTTCGATGATAGTTTTGTAATTAATCTAGTCTAAGTGGGAGATTGTTAGATTCCTATTAGGTGGGCTTGATTAATTACCTAACCAATTGTTAAGTAGGAGTTCAATTACTGGTTTGACTGGTTCAGGTCTGGTTTGTCACTGGTTGTGACTACTAACCCGGTCTACTGTGGGAATTATTTTGGGTTAGGGATGTTATTATAAATACCGTGGTTAGGGTCTCCGCAGCTGTTGGTTTTTATCCCTTTGTTGCTCCCATACGCACAGAGGCAAAAAGGGATTTGAAGAAGCTGTGGAAAACTCTAATCGAGACATTCAAGGTTACAGAAAATAGTCAAAAATTAATTTACAGCAAGAGGCATGTTTATTATCATCTCTATTGTTGCCTATTGTATTCTAATAATTTATGTAGTAGATACATTAGGGTTTTTTAGAAATCCCATGTAAAAAACCTTAACTGAAAATAAAAAGCTAACATGACGTTTTCTAATACCTGCGTGGGCGAGTGATGGGTGAGTCCCACTTGCCTCCAAGTCGTCTTCTTCAGTCCAACATCTTTACTACCACCGAACGCCTACGATGAAGACGATGGTGAAGTAGAAGTTGACAAAATCTTCTTGGGTCCACGGAAATGACCAAGAGCTTGCAGAGGCTTAACGATTCTGCCAAAGACGAACTGAACAAAGTTCTGAGTCCGTGTCTTGCTCTCAATCTGATTTTGGCCATTAAAGCATTTCCTATAACTTCAAGCCACCTCACGACATTGGAACCAGAATTTATCCCATTTGGGTCTCCTTCAATCTACAAATCAAACTTTTTTTTATGCATTGCAAAATTGAACCTTTCTCATGATCATACTGACAAACTATTGGTATCTGTGGTGCAATGATCTCAAGATTTTATCATTGAATTTAGTTTTCGAAATTCAGCTGTGGATTCCCAGATACGTAGTCATAGATCCAGGTCAAAGTCGATGGAGGCGCGATACTAAAACCCTCTAGATAACAAGAAACCGGTCGCCCGCTAGAGGAGAAACCAAATCAAATGCAGAAGAAAAGCTTTACTCATGCCCTAGATTCAAAGCACAAGAGAATTACGAACAAATTAATGTGAGAACCATTGGATTTCTGAACCCTAGCAACCGATTACATGTATCTTTCAACTCCAAAAGTGTGAAATCAGATAAGATCTAAGAAAAAAAACAAATAGGAGCTCATCTGATGGATAAAAATAGTTTGTCATTTGGGAAAAATATAAGGGAAAAGTTATATATATTAGACTTTAAGCAAAAATATAAGGTAAGGTTATATTGGACATTTCAAGAGATGACTAGATTTGTTACTTTAAATTAGTAGAAAGTAAAATCGTCTAATTACCTTGTCTACTTAACACTATCTGAATGGTGGGGAAGGTTGTCAATGTTTTGGGTGTATTTGGATTAAGTGTGAACTACATGGAAAGTATGAGTCAAATTCTCTAATTTTTTTTTATTATTAGTTAGGCATTTATTTGGATATGATAGATTATGTTCCGGATTATCTGAATTTGATTCGGATACCCTTGATTGGATACAACTACCCCTACATAGATACATGTGAAATCATCGAAAAAAAAGAAAAAGTTACAGATGCAAACCAAATTCGAATTCTGATGATTCTTTTTTCCTCATTTTGTAAAATCTATTAAACCTTTGAGAACCCTCAAGATCATTATCTACTTAATTTTTTTATTATTATTAGTTAAGAATCTATTTGGATCTAATAGTTTATGTTTTGGATTATTTGAATTTGCATCCGGATACCCTTGACTGGATATAGATATTCTTAAATAGATACGAATGCAAATCAAATTTAAATTCTCATGATTCTTTTTTCCACATTCTCTAGATTCTATTAATTTTCAAGAATCTTCAAAATCATTAGGTACTTAATTTTTTATTATTAATTAGGGATTTATTTGGATCTGATAGATTATGTTGTGGATTATTTGAATTTGGATCCGGATACCCTTGATCGGATACAAATATTCTTAATTAGATATGGATGCGAATCAAATTTGAATTCTCATTATTCTCTTTTCCACATTCTCTAGAATCTGAACCCTCAAGATCATTAGCTATTTAATTTTTTTTTTATTGATAGTTAGGAATCTATTTGGATCTGATAGATTATATTCCGGACTATTCAGATTTGGATCGAAAACCCATGATGGGATACAAATACCCTTAAACAGATACAAATACAAATAAAGTTCAAATTTTCAACTATTCGTTTACATTCCTAATTTCCAATTTGTTCAAGGTCGTAGTTAGTATTGGGGTTTTCAGGTAGGCTCTGGTTTGGTCAAATATGAACATAACTGATCTACATTTACCAAGTGGCACATCATTTAGCACCCAAAATTTTGAAAGTTAGGTAGGGCTTATCTTTTTTCTATCTACCTACAAAATTTTATCACACGTGTTTCAGAGTAAATTAAATAAGATAAATAAAATAATTAAAACTCAAACGTCAGGGCAAAAGAAATTGACTTCTTAGAATATGGAGGGAAAATATGATACAAGCCATAAAATGAGTTTTCCCACGAAAATACATTGACCCAATGATGCAGCCCCATACAGTTTATACCTATCATCAGCAAAGAAAGAATGTAAGATCCTGGGGCTAGATAATTTTCAATATTGGGTTAAGGATTTATATTACTAGAAGGTAGAGAAAAAGGGAGTATGGTCTCCAGGATGGAGCCCATTTGTAGGAAAGAAAGGCTTAGAAGGGGATCTATCTACAAAAACCTTGACTTGAACACATGAACATTAAAAATGTAGTATTGTAATTTATCCATAGAACTCAATTCTCAATTGATCTTTCCTTCTCTAGAATCCCCACCCAAAAAAAAAAAAAAAAAAAAAAGGAACAAACCTTCAAAAACATACTATAATAGTAACAAGAAATTTTTTTTATCCATGTCTACCTTCAAAAACAAGAATTTTTTTTTTTATATTTTTTTTTTGGTAACAAACCTTCAAAAACAAGAATGGGTTCTTACTATTGCTCTTCCTCAGGGTAAATACAAGTTCATGATCAAACATGAACATTGCCATGTCTACCACAAAGGCCACTTGGTTACTAGAGATGATATCATTAAGAATCAATTTGGTTATACGTGTGATAGTTTAAACATAATTTGATAAATACTATTTTGCAAAAACTGAAGGGGTGGAACTTTGTGATCTCCTCAGAATGTTTTGTCTATGGAATGAGGGAAATGAGAGTAGAGTTCCACTTTTTCAAGATTGATTCCTTAGAAATAAGTGACAGAAAGGTTTTAATGACTGGAATCAATCCTTGGCGATTCCAACCTAATCTCTCTCTCTCTCTCTCTCTCTCTTTCATATCATATCAAATCATACTACTATCTAAGTGTGTGAATCAATTTTAATTTTGGTATGCATTTTACTTGATTGAAATACCCTTAATCTATTCTCCTTGTCACCTATCAATAGAAATAGTAAACCCTAACTTAAACAATCTTTGGTTGGGAATATGGGAATACAAGTTTCTCCCTCTCCATCTCTCTCTCTCTCACGTTATTTTCTCTTAACCAAAACAATGTTTGGTTTGGAATACAGTTTTCTCTCTCTCTCTCTCACACACACTTTATTTACTGTTTATTATTGATGCAAATGAACTCTGGAAGAAATACCCTAATCATCTAAGGATTATCTTAATTCTGGGTTGACAATTATTGGGTCTCATTAATAAACAGCTTGGGTATTAGGCCCACTCTAGGTTATGGGGTTTTACGTGGCCCAACTTATTGCGGGGATGAGTTTGCTTAGGGTTATATATATATATATATATATATACTCATTAAGGTCCCTGCAACCACATGTTCTCTTATTCCAATTTCTCACAAGAAGGAATTCGTAGAAAGGGAGATCATGGAGGTTGTAGAAGACCCCAATTGCATGGATAGCTCGTGAGAGGGATTCAAGCTCAAGCCAGGGTTTTGTCCATCAATATGCATCATAATGATTTTATTCTAAACCCTATAGACCCTTTTATTTTCTTTCCGTTGTGTTTCAATCGTACAAAGAGTCGTTCTTGTTCTAGGGTTGACAACCTTAGGTTTCCATCAATTGGTATCAAAGCCTAGTCTTTGCATATTAAAATCTTTGCAAAAAGGAGATTAAAAAAACTGATTTTTAAAGGAATTCTAAGCTTTTAGTTCTTTGCCAAAATTTTTGTAAATTTTTGGCTGGCGAAACACAAAATTTTTTATATGGCCAGAGAGATCTCATCGAGAGGAGCGATCCGAGACTAGGATCACCACTAGAGGTGGCCAAACACACCATAACCGGCAGATGATTAGTGGCCACATGTTGTTGTATTATAATTAAAAATATATTTATAGAAAATATGACGTATGGTATAGTATGCCATATAAAAGATTTAGGGTTTCTGAGTTGATTGAATTGGGTTAATGTCCCACCCAATTCTGGACTAACTAGTGGTGTGATGAACCGTCATAAGAACTAACGGTTCAAGCCAGGATCTCATAAAGATCATGCCAACAATCCAAACCAAATACACTTTTCACAACATAATCAGAGATAATAAAAGAAATAATAGAAGTTTTTATCAATAATGAACTGAGTATCTAACATGATAAAGTAATTAAATAAACCAATTATCTCCAAGTAGACTCAAAACATAATTAAATAATCTACTACAAGTCTCCCTTATCCAAAATACAAATTAATCTAGGAATAAAGACATTGGAAACACTTGCACGCAGGGTCGTGCTCGTTTTCTACACTTTGAGTATCCATCGCCGCTATGTCTCCATACAACGACGCCTCCTTATAATCTTCCACACTAGGACTTACATCATCAACTAAAAATATTTTACGTCAATGGGTGAACACACATCACGGCTCAGTGAGCAAATAAAATAATACACAAACATATGCATGCAGTCATATTTATATCTTTGGTCTGGTTTAAGTTTGCAATTGTGCTATAGAAAGGTTTGGCGACCATCACACCTTTATACATGAGTGTGTGAATTCGTCCAATGGATCAAACACCATTGCCGTCCCACATGCATCCACCATAAAGCTAAAGTGTCCAAATCATATATTGCTAACACTTCCCTTGATGCCCTACCCATACCAACAATTAAGTCTTTGCTAGTAAGGGCTCGCAAACTAGGCTCGCTACTAACCAATTCTAATGCCATCTATATGTATCCAAGGCCCTACTCCAGCATCCCTCAATACGTCTATAGAGATAGAGCTAGGGCCCCTCGACAGAGTCAAAGACTACACGATCTGAGACCACCCCCTAATGCCCTATGATGTAATAGTTCAGCTAAGGTAATGACGATACGATGATATCAATGTGAAGCATGGTTTAGGGATCACACACCCATCACCATATAACATATCTACCACATTCACAAACATATGCCTATTCCTATCATCATCTATAATACAATAAAACATTAAAGTAAATATGTATGAACAAGAATAGCAGTAATATTGGATGACATGTAATATGCATATTACAAGCATACAAGCATACAAGCATGACATCAATCATAGCATTGGACAAATAGGATAAAAAATAACTTGTTATTATCTAATTAGTTTAGGTTTTGTTTACTCACCTTTGATCGTAGTGTCGATCTCTTCCAAACTTTGGAAATTAACTTGTACTAGTTCAAAACCTAGACAATTTATGAATGTAGATTAGGGTTTGATGGTATTAGGTTTCAATAGCTCAAAATCGAGTTTGGCCTCAAAATAAGCTTTTTGGAATTGTGTGGTCGACTATGTAGTTGCACATCAAGCTTCCACACATACATCCACACAACTTTGGTAAACTTTCCGAGAGTGTGTGGTCGATTGTGTGGTCGCACATCATGCCTTTAGGCATGTGACCACACCACTTATGGGTTGTATTCGAAGGTCTTTCTCAGTCTATCCTTTAGTTCATTGTTGGAGCCTCTTCTAGGGTCTCTCTATGACCTTATTCATGGGTTTTTCCATCACAATATATTCCCTAGCCTATTTCCTTGGTCTTTCTTATGATTCAATTAAGAAATCTCACGATCTCAATCACATATTAGGTTCAAGTCATCAATTCATTATTGGGAGATCAATCCTAACCATTCTACATCTATAGGAATAAATTCCGTACCTTTACCCCCTTTTACAGAGAGGGATAGTACCTTCTCTACAACTTCTCTTTTCCAAGTCTTCTTTTCCCTTTCTTCTCATTCTCCTTATCATTCTATCTTAGGTTTAGAGTTTGGAATTGGTTCTAAAAGAGTGGGAGAGACAAAGGGACACCCTTTATATAGAGAAAAAAGCTCCATATAGAGTACTCTATCAAATAGGAAAGAAATTTCCAAAGATTTGGAAAGTTTCCAAATCACACAGTTGGTTCTGACAATGTGGTCGACTGTGTACTCTAAAAATCTGTCGACCACATGACCCATTTTGACTGATCTCACTTTGTTCATTGACTGATCGACCACACAAGCTTAGGTAGTCAACCACATAACTAAATTTAACTATTTTTGGGTCGATTTACATACCTAGTCTTGTGGTTCCTTTACACGATTGGTCTACTTGATCAGGCTATAATGAGAAGACCTGGCATGATAGGGTTAAGTCGGGTTAGTGGAGTGCGGGTCTTACAACTCCCCCCTTAAATAAATTTTGTCTTCAAAATTTGCACATACCTTCTAAGTCGAATAGGTGAGGATATTGTTTTTGCATGGCGTTCTCTTCTTCCCATGTGATTTCTTCCACATCTTGGCTTCTCTAGGTAACCTTAACATTATAGATGTCACGGTTGCGAAGACGTTGAACCTTTTGACTGGTGGCTTCAAAAGGTACCACTTCAAACGTCAAATTTTCAGTCAAATCCAGTGGATTAGTTGTTAGAACGTGTCTTGGATCTCTGATGTACTTCTTCAGCAATGAGACAAGATATACATCGTGTACACCAGACATTGATGGTGGTAGTGCTAGCTGATACGCTACCTTTCCACGTCTAGTTAGAATCTCATAAGGTCCAATATATCTGGAACACAATTTGTCACACCCCAATTCTGGACTAACCAATGGTGTGATGAACCGTCATGAGAACCAACGGTTCAGATTAGGATCTCTTATAGGCTATGCCCATCCAGTTAAACCAAGTACATTCCACAATAATAATCAAAGTAAATAAAGGATAATGAAAGTATTTATTCATAAGCAACTGAGTACGTAATAGTGATAATAGATAATTAAATCCAATTATTCTCAAATAACTTAAGACATAAAGTAAAATAATCAATTATATATTCCAATAGTCAAAATATCTAAATTAATCAAAGATACAGTGGTTGCACTTGCATGATGGATCATGCGCTTCCTCCATAAGTTCCATATCCATAGTTGCTATGTGTTCATACGTTAACGAATTCAAATAATCTTCCATAGTAGGACCTGCATTAACAACTAAAAATATTCAACGTCGAAAGGTTGAGCACATGTCACACCCCAATTCTGCACCAACCAAAATGGTGTGATGAACCGTCAATAAACCAATGGTTCAACCAGAATCTCGTATAGGCTATCCCCATTTTCGTTAAACCAAAACACATTCCACATTAATCAGAGATAATAAAGTAAATAGCGGAAGTCTTACAGATAATGAACTGAGGTCCAGTCATGATAAATAATTAATATCCCATTTATCTCCAAGTAACCAAAGCATAATTTAATACATATTACAAATATCCAAATACGAAAGTTAAACACTAAGCGTACTCATAGTTGAACACTCGCTTAACTAATCACAATAGTCCTCTACAGCTTGCTCATCATAGTCGCCACTTGTCCATATGTTGGCGTGTTGAAAAAATCTTCAACCGTAATACCTGCA
Organism: Protea cynaroides; assembly: GCA_028583415.1. Classification (NCBI taxonomy): domain Eukaryota; kingdom Viridiplantae; phylum Streptophyta; class Magnoliopsida; order Proteales; family Proteaceae; genus Protea; species Protea cynaroides. The sequence goes on from CM053276.1 coordinate 24,102,206, forward strand.
ACATCAGAAACTAAAAGAATTGTGCGTGCGAGGGTCAGCTCTCCAACTTGAGCTCAGTGAGTAAAGAAAACAATGCAACAAACATATGCATGCATTCAATTCATATCTTTGGTCTCGTTCATAAGTTTGCAATGTGCAATAGAAAGGATTGGTGGCCACCACATCTCTATACACAGGGTGTGTAAGCCCACCCAACGGATCAAACACCATTGTCGTCTACATCCACCCCACCATGGAATAGAGATAGAGCTAAAGTGCTTAGGACCGCACCGCATCACACTTCCCCTGATGCTCTACCCATACCAACACTTATGCCCCTATTGGCGAGGGCTTACAAATTGGGCTCGCAACTAACTAATCCTAATGTCAAACAGTGTATCCAAGGCCTCACCCAGCATCCCTCAATACGTCCATAGAGATAGAGCTAAGGCCCCCCGACAGAGTCAGAGACTACATGGTCTGAGACCACCTCCCCTGATGCCCTATGACGTAATAGTTCTGCTAAGGTAATGGCGATACGACGATGTTAGTGGACAAGACTTGAGTAGAGATAGAGCTAGAGTCTGGTGACCAGGATGAACCACAGTGTCACATCCTCCCCTTGATGCCCCACTCGCATCAAGTACACTAACCACACACAAACATTCACATGCCTGTTCGTAGCATCATCATCATCATTATGTTATAAATAAACGAAATTAAATATGCATGAACAGTAATAGTAAGAATATTGGATGACATGTTACATGCACATTATAAGCATACAAGCATAAAATCAATCATGGCATCGGACTCAATTAACAAAAATAGTTTATTATTAGCCAATTAGTTTAGGTCTTGTTCCCTCACCTTTGATTGCTAGTAGATCCTTGTTCAAGCTTCATAATTCACTTTTTAATCACTAGAAATACCTAACAAGTCGATAGATTTTAATTAGAATTAATTCTAATATGTTTAGACTAGCAAAAACTGTAGGGTCGCAGGTAGGGTAGCACCTAGGGTAGCAGTTTCTGCGACCACAAGGGTAGGGGCGCAGGGTAGGGTCGCACCTAGGGTAGCAATTTCTGTGACCCTAGGGTGTAGGGTCGCATGTAGGGTCGGACATACTGCGACCCTACGTGCGACCACACCCTCCTTGGAACTTCCCGAGGGCGTGTGGTTGATCATGTGGTCTCCTAGGGTCGGATATCATTCGACCCTATGTGTGACCACACGTTTTCTGAGTCGACCATTCACTCTAGAGTCCATTCCTTCATGTTTGGATCCTTTGGCTTACTATCATGGCCCATTCTATGATTGTTCTATGGCTTAAGACTACAATTTATACACTATTCATTGTCATAATGATTTCCTCCATAGAATCTCTTGGAACTTGTCCATGGACGGATGATTTGGGTTTCTCCTATTCCTATGTTCTTCATAACTATTCTAGGCTCTCTTATTCAGGTAGGGAATTAGGTTCATACCTTAATTCAGAGGTTTCTCTGAACTTTCTCCTCTTCCTTATTCTTCTTCTTCAAGTTTCCTTCTCTTCTTCTCTTCCTTCTCCTTCTCTTTCTATGATTTCAATTAGTGTTCTAAAGGAGTAAAAGAGGTTAAGAAATGTCCTATTTATGGAGGAAAACCCTCCATAATAAGTCCCAATGAGTTTAGGAAAGATCCCCCTTTAAATTAGGAAGGTTTCCTAATTTTTGGTTTTTGCTGTTTTCGTAGGGTCGGACGTAGGGTCGGATGTAGGGTCGGATAATCCGAGACCCTACGTTTTAAAACATGCAACCCCATGACCAAAAAGTCATGGGTTGGACTCTTTTGAGGTGGGGTCGACCACACCTGTTTAGGCATGCAACCCTACCCTCGTATTTGACTGTTTTTGAGTTAAATTTCATACTTGGTCTTGTGGTTTCTTCACACACTTAGTCCACTTGGCTCGACCATGATAGGTAGACTGGTCATGACACAAGAATGTGAGGTTAGACCGGGTTCGTGGCGTGTGGGTCTTACAACTCTCCCACCCTTAAAAGAAATTTTGTCCTCGAAATTTGAACGTACAGATCTTACAACTCCCCCATCCTTAAAATAAATTTTGTCCTTAAAATTTGAATTTAGGCGAGAATTCTATTTTCGCATTGCATCTTCTTCCTCCCATGCAATCTTCTCCACGTCTTGTCTTCGCCAGGTTACTTTCATATAATAATTATCCCAGCTTTGGAGATGTTGTACCTTCCAATTAGTGAACTAGGCTGGTACCATTTCAATAGTTAAATCTTCTATCTGATTTAGTGGATCAGTGGTCAATGCCTTTGATATGGATCTCCAACGTACTTCTTCAACAGAGACACACGAAATACATCATGCGCACTAGCCATGGACTGCGGTAACGCTAGTTGACATGCAATTTTTTCTATATCTCTACAAAATTTATAAGGTCCAACACATATATAGGATACCACTTTCCCTTCTTGTTGAACTGCTTCAAACTACGCATAAGTGATATCTTCAAGAACACTTTGTCACTTATGACGAACTCAAGGTCTTGGCATTTCTTCTATAAATCTTGAGCTATCTTGGCCCTTTTTCTTTGATCTTGTCTGCCACTCGACAAATTTCTTTAATAGACTCAGGTCTTAAAATTCTTCATTCTCCGACTTCATCCCAAAATAAAGGAATTTGACATTTCTACCGTACCATGCTTCATAGGTGACATTTACATAATAGCTTTGTAGCAAATTTAATCCACTTATAGCTTAGTTAGACGCTCCAAAGCATACCAAGGTCGTATAGCAATGGAACGAGTTATCTTCCTAAGGCGATCAACAATCACCCAAACTGCGTCAACCGTTTTAGGAATCAGTGGCAAATCAGTGACATAGTTCATTGTAATGTAGTTTCATTTCCAAACTGGCTCCGATGGTTGTTGTAGTAAGCCATGTTGGTCTTTGTCTTTCAGCCTTTACTTGCTGATAATTCAAACACTGGAACACGCACGAAGCCACATTTGTTATCATTCCTCTTTACCAGTACTCCAGGATGTCCTGAATATTGAGTACAATGGACTCTTACCATTATCCTCTTCATGATATCTGAGTCTTTATCTTTAGGTATTCAGAATTTACCTCTGCATCTGAGTATCGTCTCCGCATCCAAAGTAAGTCAGGGTTAGATTTTTCTTTCTCTAAATCTTCTTACCCCACTCTTAGATATAGATCTAACAAAATTACTACCTTTACTTCGTCTATCAATTCAGAGATGATCTTTAATGTTGTGAACGAGCGAGGAACTATTGCTCCATAAGTTCATCCATAAGTTCTCGCTCAATTAGATCATCACGAGTTTCTATTATATGTTACTCTCCTTCCAAATCTGAATCTATTGCTGCGAAACATAAGGCAACATTTATACTGGGTCCTTCCTTGGACTTCATAATTCCCTTCTTCTTTAAGGCCTTAGCTACTACATTAGCCTTGCTCGGGTGACACTCAATATCACAGTCTTAATCCTTGGGCAATTCTAGCTATTTTTATCCTCAGGTTCAACTCTTTCTGGTGAAGAGATAAATAAAACTCTTGTGTTCCCATTTAATCTAAATTCTTCTCCGTATAGATAATGTCTCCAAGTCTTGATTGCATAATTCATCACCGGTAATTCCAAGTCATGAGTAGGGTAATTCTTTTAATGCTCCTTCAGTTTTCTTGAAGCATATACAATCACTTATTTACATTGCATCAACCCGCATCCTAGATCCAATCTGAAAGCTTCAATATATAGGGTAAAAGGTTCCCTTGGTTCCAGAACGATCAAGATGGGAGTTGATATCATCCTTGTTTTTTCAGAGTCTGGAAACATTCTTCACACTTGTCAGTCCAAATAAACTCCTCTGCCTTCTTGGTTAGCTTGGTAAGAGTTATTGCGATCCTAGAGTGGTCCTCCACAAATCGTCTATAATAACCAGCTAAACATATTATTTAGGTGTTTCTCACCATATGATTACTTCTATCTTAATTAGATCCACTTTAATCCCTTTTTATGACGCTACGTGATCTAAGAAGATCACTTTGTTTAATCAGGTTTCATATTTCTTGGACTTGGCATACAGCTTTTCCTTTCTCGACTGTTGTGAAGCTATTCTAAGATCCGTTGTATGAGTTGCTTCATTCTTGGAATAAACCAAAATATCGTCTATGAGAACTATGACCGACGTGTCCAACATGTCATGAAACACCCAGTTCATCAGTTTCATAAAAGATGTAAGGACATTGGTTAATCCAAACATCATAATTGGGAACTCATAATATCCAATCTCGATTCTAGAAGCTATCTTCGAGATATCGCTGTCCAAATTCTTCAGCTGATGATATCTTGACCAAAGATCAATCTTAGAAAATACCTTTGCTCCTTGCAACTGTTTTAAACAAGTCATCGATCTAAGGTAATAGTATCGATTCTTGATCGTGAGCTTGTTTAATTCCCAGTAGTCTATACATAATCTGACACTACCGTCCTTCTTCTTCACGAATTGCATTGGTGCTCCCCGTGATATAATACTTAGCCGATTAGAACCCTTGTCTAATAACTCTCGTAGTTGAATCTCAATCCCTTCAACTCTATAAGAGCTATTCTATAGGTGCCTTTGACACAAGTATCGTCCTTGGTAACAAGTCGGTGATGAACTTGGTCGCACGATCAGATGGTAACCCAGGTAAGTCTCCTGGAAACACATCAGGAAATTTATGCATCACATCAATATCTTCCATCTGTGGTGCTTCTTTGGTAACGTATACCATAGGTACCATATATCCAACTCCTTTCTTTTCAAAGAATCTCTTCGCCTTTAGCATAGAGAGGATCAGCTTTTACTTCTTAGGCAACGTGCTTCCAATAAAACTAAATTATATACTGTCTTTATTCTTGAATCTTTATTCTTGAATAATAACCTCTTCTATGCACATAACAACTTTGTAGAGTCTTGAGACAACCAGTCTATTCCCAAGATGATGTCAAAGTCTGCCATTTCAAGTCGAATTAGGTTGCATCCAAATTCTGTCAATCCATATGATTTGAACATTATTCATAACACTCATCCAATACCACATCTAGTCCAAAAGGGCTTGAACTAGCAAAATCTGGTATAAGGTCTTAAGAACTTGTCTGGTTCCTTCATCTCTTAGTTTTTCAAAGACTATTGTTAATAATCTCATATATTGAAAAACTCATTAACTTATGTTTCTGTTATCACTGCTGTTCTACCCTGATCTCTCTTTCATATACCTCAAAAATATCTTGTGATTGTTACTTCATATCCCAAGTCTATCTATAAGCATTAGGGTATATGCTTATAAAGTCATTAATTTAGCCAAACTCTTTTGGTCTTTTCTTAATCATCTCACTCGACATTGGGCATACCTCAGTATTACTTGTACTAATCTGAATACTATCAATGCCACCATTATCGATTTCATCCTTGTATCCACTCTTAGATATGCTTTTAGAAATCTTCTTCCTTGTCAAACTCCATACCGATATAACCATCTTTAACTTTACTTGAGTGTTATCTACTCTTTCCTAGTTACTCTTGATAGTTTTCACTTTTTGCTCATGCACTCTTTTATAGACATGACTCATATCCATCCATTTAGTAGTCTCAAAATGGATTCTCCATTACTTCATCTGAGGTTCATTGGCTATAGCATTTAATCTGAATCCAATCATCTTACTTCTCATAATTCCTTATTCACTATACATCTTATCAATGGATGTTAAGAAATGTGAGAATTAGAATGTTTGTCCAAAAGCGATTTATTTTCTTCTGTCGAATTCAGGGTAATGACGAACACTTGCTTCTTTCGAATTCAGGGTAATGACGAACACTTGCTTTATCTAATGAACTTGGGTTTAAAGATCAGGAGTAAATCTATGGTGATGACGCGAGGCAAGACCGGGGGGAGAGACGGGCCCGGCATGAGGAGGATGATAATTGGTTTCGCCAAGGCCGGACTAGTTCTTTTGAATGACTTAAGCACCCGACTCGCCTTTGGGTTCTTATGCAAGAGGGGCACCCAACGCCGGGGCAAGCCAATGACACGGCGGAAACCAGACAAGAAAAGGAGTAACCGCCTAGTGCCAAGCCCCCCCAGTCGGATAAAGGCTTATCTGCCTCTCGGCTTCTTCAAACTCTTTCTAATCCAACCGGCATCAAGAGGTCGTTAAGTTGTACGGTGATCCAAATACATGAAAATAGAGGTTCTACAGTTCTTAACCTCATGGTTACAGGTTCTATCGAGTATATAATGCCATTGGTCGAGGCACTATGGGAATAAATCTGGAGAAATTTTTTGTACATCAGTAAATCAGGTATAAATCAAAAAGATGTACGCTCAACATGATTAAACATTTAACTGTTCATTCAGTTCATATCTCTGTTCATGTTGTCGATCATAAGAGTGGCTCAGATTGGTATAATCAAGACTAATAATAAAAAAAAAATAATATCTATAACTCCAATTGACAGGTTGAATCAAGAAGGTATCCTGTCAAGGTACGCGAATTAGAATAAAGTATGTGCATCCTCTATAATCATAAGAGTAAGTCAATAATGCACCGCAACCTATATAAATCTATCTAGTTATATGGCCACAATAGATTTGATTTTTTGTTGAAAACGTTGGAGGCTTCATCTTCAGAAATATTCCTCAACCCTGGTCGGATCATTCTGCCATGATGCAGCTATCCCATACATCGGTGGTTGATAAGGGTAACCGCCTTGATACACTGCTTGTTGTACACCAAGCTTCTGCACTGGGGTGTGCATTACTGGGACTTGCTATATGGTAGGCACTGTGTTATAGCTAACAGGTGCTGGGGGTACAGTGTTGCTACCAATCGGTATCGTACTTGGTTTGACCCGGAGGTGTTGGTGTGGCATTGGCAACTTGGGTAGTGACTCACATAGTAACTTGCATAGGCGGTCTCATCTATTCTTGCTCTTGTATTTTGTCAGGCCAAGTTTATTACAACCGTAGCCAAGGCACTTGGTAGTCCAGGTGATTGGCTGGAGTGGCATGTTTGTTCACCTCCTTTGATTTGCTCTAATCGGATTATCATTATTTAGCATCTACTCAGATGAGTTTTCATTACCCATTCTCGACCCAGATAGTGGTGGGGTCAAATTGCAACCTCTTCTTAATGCTCAGCGGGCAATGGATCAGCTCGTGGTGGATCTCCCTCTGAGTCTCCACGTTACCCAGGAGTATAGCTTACTCTTATTCTTAGTGTATGGCCATTGTTCTCCTATCTGTTGGATTTAGCCCAAGATCTTTCCCTTTACCTCTACAGGGATTTAGGCGTTACTAGTCATTTTTTTTCTTCCTCTATCATACATCGAGTTTTACATCTTGTGAGTACCAACTCGGTATTCAAATTTTTCTGCTTTACAAATGCTTCCTTCTTGCTACTGTACTATATCATTTGTATACTTAGACAACTGCCCGACTTATAGATAGTACCCTATATTATTTGTTTATCACGATAAATTTAGATTTTTTTTTCCTGTCTATGTATACATATGGTTCCACCTTTAATATGTACATTATTGTCTTGTTTAAGTTCTGTCTCAACCAACATAGGTGCTTATGGTATGTTTGTATTAAAGCTTTTAATTTATCCTAACTCAGTTCATGGACTCTAGTGGAAGTATTCAAGTTTCATGGGCAAGGCCTAAGAGCTCTGATACCAAGTTGTCACACCCCAATTCTGCACCAACCAGAATGATGTGATGAACAGTCAATAAACCAATGGTTCAACCAGGATCTCATATAGGCCATCCCCATTTTTGTTAAATCAAAACACATTCCACATTAATCAGAGATAATAAAGTAAATAGCGGAAGTCTTACAGATAATGAACTGAGGTCTAGTCATGATAAATAATTAATATTCCATTTATCTCCAAGTAACCAAAACATAATTTAATACATATTACAAATATCCAAATATGAAAGTTAAACACTAAGCGTATTCATAGTTGAACACTTGCTTAACTAATCACAATAGTCCTCCACAGCTTGCTCATCATAGTCGCCACCTGTTCATATGTTGACGTGTTGACATAATCTTCAACCGTAATACCTGCAACATCAGAAACTAAAAGAATTGTGTGCGCGAGGGTCGGCTCTCTAACTTGAGCTCAATGAGTAAACAAAATAATGCAACAAACATATGCATGCATTCAATTCATATCTTTGGTCTGGTTCATAAGTTTGTAATGTGCAATAGAAAGGATTGGTGGCCACCGCACCTCTATACACAGGGTGTGTAAGCCCACCCAACGGATCAAACACCATTGTCGTCCATATCCACCCCACCATGGAATAGAGATAGAGCGAAAGTGCTTAGGACCGCACCGCATCACACTCGCATCACACTTCCCCTGATGCTCTACCCATACCAACACTTATGCCCCTATTGGCGAGGGCTTGCAAATTGGGCTCGCAACTAATCAATCCTAATGTCAAATAGTGTATCCAAGGCCTCACCCCAGCATCCCTCAATACGTCCATAGAGATAGAACTAAGGCCTCCCGATAGAGTCAGAGACTACAGGGTCCGAGACCACCTCCCCTGATGCCCTACAACGTAATAGTTCTGCTAAGATAATGGCGATACGATGATGTTAGTGGACAAGACTTGAGTAGAGATAGAGCTAGAGTCTGGTGACCAGGATGAACCACAGTGTCACATCCTCCCCCTGATGCCCCACTCGCATCAAGTACACTAACCATACACAAACATTCACATGCCTGTTCGTAGCATCATCATCATCATCATGTTATAAATAAACGAAATTAAATATGCATGAACAGTAATAGCAGGAATATTGGATGACATGTTACATGCACATTACATACAAGCATAAAATCAATCATGGCATCGGACGCAATAAAAAAAATAGTTTATTATTAGTCAATTAGTTTAGGTCTTGTTCCCTCACCTTTGATTGCTAGTAGATCCTCGTTCATGCTTCATAATTCACTTTTAAATCACTGAAAATACCTAACAAGTCGATAGATTTTAATTAGAATTAATTCTAATATGTTTAAACTAGCAGAAACTGTAGGGTCGCAGATAGGGTAGCACCTAGGGTAGCAGTTTCTGCGACCACAGGGGTAGGGGCGCAGGGTAGGGTCGCACCTAGGGCAGCAGTTTCTGCGACCCTACGTGGGACCACACCCTCCTTGGAACTTCCCAAGGGCGTGTGGTCGATCATGTGGTCTCCTAGGGTCGAATATCATTCGACCCTACGTGCGACCACACGTTTTTTGAGTCGACCATTCACTCTACAGTCCATTCCTTCATGTTTGGATCCTTTGGCTTACTATCATGGTCCATTCTATGATTGTTCTATGGCTCAAGACTACAATTTATACACCATTCATTGTCCATAATGATTTCCTCCATAGAATCTCTTGGAACTTGTCCATGGACGGATGATTTGGATTTCTCCTATTCCTATGTTCTTCATAACTATTCTAGGCTCTCTTATTTAGGTAGGGAATTAGGTTCATACCTTAATTCAGAGGTTTCTCTGAACTTCTTCCTCTTCCTTAGTCTTATTCTTCAAGTTTCATTCTCTTCTTCTCTTCCTTCTCTTTCTCTTTCTATGATTTCAATTAGGGTTCTAAAGGAGTGAAAGAGGCTAAGGGACGTCCTATTTATAGAGGAAAACCCTCCATAATAAGTCCCAATGAGTTTAGGAAAGATCCCCCTTCGAATTAGGAAGGTTTCCTAATTTTTAGTTTTTGCTGTTTTCGTAGGGTCCGACGTAGGGTCGGATGTAGGGTCGGAGAATCCGAGACCCTACATTTTAAAACATGCGACCCCACGACCAAAAAGTCATGGGTTGGACTCTTTTGAGGTGGGGTCGACCACACCTGTTTAGGGATGCGATCCTATCCTCATATTTGACAGTTTTTGAGTTAAATTTCATACTTGGTCTCGTGGTTTCTTCACATACTTGGTCCACATGGCTCGACCATGATAGGTAGACTGGTCATGACACAAGAATGTGAGGTTAGACCGGGTTTGTGGCGTGCGGGTCTTACAACACACATTACGGCTCATTGAACAAACAAAATAATGCACAAACATATGCATGCATTCAATTCATATCTTTGGTCTGGTTTTAGGTTTGCATCTGTGCTATAGAAAGGTTTGGCGGCCACCGCACCTCTATACATGGGTGTGTAAGCCCACCCAATGGATCAAACACCATTTTCATCCACATCCACCCCACCATGGAATAGAGATAGAGCTAAAGTGTTTGGATCACATTCCACCAACACTTCCCCTAATGCCCTACCCATACCAATACGTAAGCCCCTATTGGAGAGGGCTTGCAACTAACCAATCCTAGTGCCATCCAAATGTATCCAAGTCCTCACCCCAGCATCCCTCAATAAGTCTATAGAGATAGAGCTAAGACTCCCTGGTAGAGTCAGAGACCACGCGGTCCGAGACCACCTCCCCCGATCCTCTACGACATAATAGTTCCGCTAAGGTAATAACAATACAATGATGTCAGTGGGCAAGACTTGAGTAGAGATAGAGCTAGATTCTGGTAACCAGGCTAGAGACCACAGTGCCACGTCTTCTCCCTGATGCTTCACTCGCATCCAGCACACTAATCACACACACACAATCACATGCTTTTTCCTAGCATCATTATCATCATAGTATAAATAGACAAAAATAAATATGCATGAACAGAATATAGTAGTAATATTGGATGACGTGTGAAATGCACATTACAAGCATATAAGCATAGAATCATTCATTGCATTGGACAAATAAAATAAAATAGTTTGTTATTATCCAATTAGTTTAGGTCTTGTTCCTTCACCTTGTCATGATACTCGTTCTTCTCCAAGCCTTGTAAATCACCCTTAAACTACTTGACAACCTAAGAAATTTATGGAATTTGAGTTAGGATTCAAGTTTACCAAGTTACAGTAGTCGAAAACTTAATCTAGAGTCAAATAGACTTCCTGAGGCTATGTGGTCGCAGGTGGTTGCACCAGTGGTCTCAATATTTGCGACCATAGGGCGTGTGGTCGATATGTGTGGTCGCATATCATGCGACCACACATGCGACCATACCTTTTATGGGATCTTCCCGAGAGCATGTGGTCCATCATGTGATCACTGTTTGGTCGACCATACCCTCAACCACACGAAGTTGGGTAGATTTTTATCTTCAAACCTATCCCTTCATAAATCGATTCCTTGATTTATTAATAAGGTCCCTCCTATGATCGATCTATGGCCTTAAATTCATAATTTTTATAAATTTATCCACCCTAACCTACTCTCCATGGATATCCCTTGTGTTTAACCCATGGGGTTTCATGGTTGAGATTCTTATCTAGATTTACAATGGGAAAACCCTATATTATGTAATCTACTTTTACAGAGATGATTTTCTAACCTTGGCTTTCTACAACAAGCTAAATCCTTCATTCTTCTCACCTAGCCTCCTCAGATCTCTTTCTCCTTTTCTTCCTCTCTCTTTCTCTCTCTCTCTCTCTTAGGTTTAAAGTTATAATTTGGGTTCTAAAAGAGTGAAAGAGGCTAAGAAGTATCCTTTATATAGAGAAAAAAACCTCCATATAGAGTTCTCCCTCAACTAGGAAAGAGATTCCTAGGAATAGGAAATTTTTTGAAATTCAGAGTTGGTCTCATCATCGTGTGGTCACAGAATCCGTCGACTACATATTTCAAATATGCAACCACATGTTGAATTCTGAGTGGTCTCACATTCCTAAGGTGTGGTCGACCATACCAGCTCAGGTATGCGACCACACACTTCAAATTAACTGGTTTAGGATCGAATTACGTACCTAGCCTTGTGGTTTTTTCATGCATTTGGTCCACTCGATCTGACCATGATAGGAAGACCTGACACAACATAGTAAGACTGGTTTAGTAGAGTGCGGGTCTTACAACTCTCCCCTTATATAAATTTCATCTGCAAAATTTACAGATACCTTCTGAGTCGAATAGGAGAGGATATTGCTTTCGCATATCATTCTTTTCTTCCCATGTAACTTCTTCCCCTTCTTGGCTTCTCCAAGTAACTTTAACATAATAGATGTCACGGTTGTGAAGACGTTGAACCTTTCGACTAGTGATTTCAAAAGGTAATACTTCGAACGTCAAATCTTCAGTAAAATCCGGTGGATCCGCCATTCAGACGTGTTTTGGATCTCGGATATACTTCTTTAGCAATGAGATATGAAATACGTCATGCACACTCGACATAGATGGGGGTAGTGCTAACTGATATGCCACCTTCCCACGTCTAGCTAGAGTCTCATATGGCCCGACGTACCTTGGACTTAGTTGTCCTTTCTGTCTGAACTATTTTAAGCCATGCATAGGTGATACTTTTAGGAATACCTTGTCACCCACGACGAACTCAAGGTCTCGACATCGGTTATCTGCACACTGTTTCTGATGATTCTGAGCTGTCCTAACTCTTTCCTTAATTATGTCAACTACTTTATAGGTTTCTTTGACAAACTCAGGTCGTACGACTCGTACAATCCTTCGTTCTCCTATTTCATTCCAAAACAATGGTGTTCGACACTTCCTACCATACAATGCTTCATAAAGTGACATCTGTATAGTAGCTTGATAGCTGTTGTTATAAGAAAACTCAATCAATGGCAACTTTTCATCCCATGATCCCTTGAAATCAATCACACAAGCTCAAAGCATGTCTTCTAGAATCTGAATGGTACGCTCCAAATGTCCATCGGTCTGAGGGTGAAATGCAGTACTGAATTTCAATGTTGTACCCATAGCCTTCTGCAATCCTTTTCAAAACTTTGAGGTAAAGCATGGGTCTCTATCTGACACGATGCTTTCAGGTACTCCATGTAGTCTGACAATATTATCCACAATCATCCAGACTGCATCTATCGATCTGGGAGTCAACGATAACCCAGTGACGAAATCCATAGTAATGCATTCCCATTTCCAGGCTGGTTCTAGTAGCGGTTGTAATAAGCTTGCTGGTCTTCATCATTCTGCTTTCACTTGTTGATAGTTTCGACATTGAGGCACATATCGAGCTACATCCATTTTTATTCCTCTCCACCAATATAGTTTCTTTAAATTATGATACATCTTAGTACTTTCAAGGTGTATTGAATAGGAAGTAGAATGGGCTTCCTTCATTAAGCTATCTCTGATATCTAAACTTTCACTTTCAGGTCTGCCACTCTTCCTTTGTACCTTAACATCCTTTCAGAATCCAAAGTAAAATCAAGAATGGTTCTCCCCTTCTCTAGTCCTCCTGTACTGTCTGTAAATAAGCGTTAGAGTGGATTGCCATTTTCACTTTGTCGATTAGATCAGGAACAATCTTCAATGTTGCGAACATATTTGAAAACTTGTAGATAAACCCTAAGTCTATCAAATCTTCTGGTTTATCGATCACAAACTGTTCATTACCATAATCAAGTACTCTTGCTGTAACACACATGACAGCCTTCGTGCTAGCTTCTTCTTCAGACTTTGTTATCGCTTTTTGACTTAGTGCATCAGTAACTACATTGGCCTTTCCTAGATGATATTGGATATCACAATCATAATCCTTGAGCAATTCCAGCCATCTCCTCTGTCTCATGTTCAACTCCTTCTGATTAAAGAGATAAGTAAGACTCTTATGATCTGACTTTACCTGAAACTTTTTTCCATACAGGTAATGTCTCTATATCTTGATGGCATGTACCATCGTCGCTAACTCTAAGTCGTGAGTTGGATAATTCTTCTCATGTGCCTTCAGTTGTCCTTAAGCACACGTAATTTATTGCTCTCCTTGCATGAGAACACATCCCAAACCTAACCCAGAAGCATTGGTATACAAGATAAATGGCTGTCCTGGTACCGGAATGGTCAAGATGAGAGCCAATATCAGTCTTGCCTTCAGTGTTTGGAAACTTTCTTTACACTTATTGGTCCAAACAAACTTTTCTCCTTTCTTAGTCAAACTGGTGAAAGGTACGATGATTCTGGAGTAGTCTTCTACGAACCGTTTATAATACCCAGCTAAACCCAAGAAACTTCTAATTTCTGCAATACTCTTAGGTGCTTCCCATTTTATAATACCTTCAATCTTGCTAGGATCCACTTTGATTCCTTTTGAGGATACTACATGACATAAGAATTGCACTTCTTTCCATCAAAACTCACATTTCTTGAATTTGGCATAAAGCTTTTCTTTTCTCAATCATTGTGAGGCTGCTCTAAGATCTGTCACATGAGTGGCCTCATCCTTGGAATATATCAATATGTCATCTATGAAGATGATGATCAAAGTGTCCAACATCTCATGAAATACTCGATTTATGAGTTCCATAAATGATGCGGGTATATTTGTTAGTCAAAAAGACATCACTAAGAACTCATAATGTCCGTATCTAGTTCTAAATGCTGTCTTTAGAATATCACCGTCCTTGATCATCAACTGATGATACCTTGACCAGAGATTGATCTTGGAAAACACCTTCACTCCTTACAGCTGATCAAATAAATCATCAATCCGAGGTAGGGGATATCGATTCTTGATCCTAAGCTTATTTATTTCCTGGTAGTTTATACATAAGTTGACACTACCATCCTTCTTCTTGATGAATAACACTGGCGTTCTCCAGGGTGATATGCTCGGTTAGATAAATCCCTTGTCCAATAGCTCTTGTAGTTGAACCTTTAATTCCTTCAGTTCAATTGGAGCCATTCGGTATGGTGCTTTAGATCTAGGTGCCGACCCTGGTAGTAGGTTGATAACGAATTATGTCACTCTATCAGGTGGCAAACTAGGTAATTCTTCAGGAAACACGTTTAGAATTTCCCATACAACCTCTATATCTTCCATTCGTGGTGCTTCTTTGGTAAGGTCTACCATAGATAAAAGGTATCCAACTCCAACCTTCTCAAGGCATCTCATAGCCTTTAGTGCAGAGAGAATGAGTTTCTGTTTACGAGGGAGTTTAGTGCCTGAAAAGCTGAGTTCTTCACCATCTTGGCCTTTAAATATCAATTTCTTTTCCATACACAATAGATTGGCAGAGTGTTGGGCTAACTAATCCATTCCTAAGATGACATCAAAGTCTGTCATCTCGAGTTAAATTAAGGTTGCATCCATAGTCTTCTCGCCGATAAGAACTGGATAGGGTCCATAACCTTTGTCTAGCTCTACTTCTAATCCCATAGGTGATTGTATTAACAGTTTATAGTTTAAAGGTTTGAGGGGTAGACTTAGCTTCTTCCCAAATGATATAGATATAAAAGAGTGGGTGGCTCTAGAGTCGAAGAGTACTCTAGCGGGTATGCCATCTATAGGTATGATATGTAAAACCCCTATCGTACTAACCCGGTCTTACCACCTTGTATCAGGTCTTCCTATCGTGGTCGGACCAAGTTGACCAAGTGCATAAAGAAACCACAAGGCTAGGTATGAAATTGACCCAAAATCATCTAATTAGGAGCGTGTGGTCGCAGACCTAAATAGGTGGGGTCAACCACACCTCAAAATAATGAGACCACCGGAGTCTGGGACGTGTGGTCACAGTTTTAGACGTGTGGTCGACCGGTTCTTCGACCCCACGTGCGACCACACAGATGTTATAATCGACTCCATGATTAGGAAACCTTCCTAATCTGAAGGGGGTTCTTTCCTAATCAAAGTAGGACTCTATATGGAGGGTTTCCCTCTATATATAGGACATCCCTTAGCCTCTTTCATTCTTTTAGAACTCAAACTAAAAGAGAGAGAAAGAGAGGAGGAAGAAGAGAAGGAGAATTGAAGAAGAAGACTAAGAGAAGGAATTTCAGAGAGAGCTCTGATTCTTCAACAAGTTTAAGGTATGAAAACATCCCCTACATTAGTTGAATGCCTATAATAGATCATGGAGGAGATAGTGATTCAAAGTAAGATCTAAATCCTAAGACCATGGACAAAACTCTAAGGGATCCTTGGAGAATGGATTAAAGTGAAGAATTATGTAAAAGTGTGAATTTTAAGCTATAGAACAATCATAGGAAGGATCATAATGATAGGCCAAGGAATCAAAACATAAAAGTACTGGATTAAGAGTGAAAGGTCGACCAACACTCGTGGGGTCGCAGTTTGATCGACCACACAAGGCACATATGTTCGACCACATGCCCTCGGGAAGGTTCCAGGGAGGGTGTAGTCGCATGTGTGTGGTCGCATGATATGCGACCACACATATCGACCCCACACCCTGTGGTCGTAGAATCTGAGACCATGGGTGCAGCCACACCTGCGACCACTTAGCTTCTGGAGGTCTGATTGATTATAGATGGGACATTTAAACACTGTAATTAATGAATATGAACTCTAACTTAGAATCCATAAATTTATTAGGTTTTCAAGTGGTCCAAAATTGATTTACAATGCTTGAAAGAGGAATAACCATCGATCAAAGGTGAGGGAACAAGACCTAAACTAATTAGATAATAATAAACTGTTTATTTTATTGCGTCCAATGCCATAATTGATTCTATGCTTGTATGCTTATAATGTGCAACTCACATGTCATCCAATATTTCAACTATTACTGTTCATACATATTTAATTCTATTTATTTATAACATGATGATGATGATGATTCTAGGAATAGGCATGTGAATGTATATGTATGGTTGGTGTGTTGGATGCGAGTGGAGCATCAGGGGGAGGACGTGGCATAGTGGTCTCTGACCTCGTCACCAGACTCTAGTTCTATCTCTACTCAAGTCTTGCCCACTGAATATCGCCATTACCTTAGCAGAACTATTACGTCGTAGAGCATCAGGGGAGGTGGTCTCGGACCGTGTAGTCTCTGACTATGCCGAGGGGCCTTAGCTCTATCTCTATGGACGTATTGAGGGATGCTGGGGGGAGGCCTTGGATACACTATTTGGCATTAGGATTGGTTAGTTGCGAGCCTAGTCTGCAAGCCCTCACCAATAGGGACTTATGTATTGGTATGGGTAGGGCATCAAGGAAAGTGTTGGCGGTGTTTGATCCGAACACTTTAGCTCTATCTCTATTCCATGGTGGGTGCATGTGGGATGACAATGATGTTTGATCCATTAGACGGATCCACACACTTGTGTATAGAGGTGCGGGGGCCACCAAACCTTTCTATAGCACATTGTAAACTTAAAAACCAGACCAAAGATATGAATTGAATGCATGCATATGTTTGTTGCATTGTTTTGTTTACTCATTGAGCTCAAGTTGGAGAGTTGACCATCGCGTGCGTAATTCTTTTTAATTTTTGATGTTGTAGGTGTTACTATTGAAGACTACATGGATACGCCAATGTGTGGACATGTAGCGGCTATGGATGTGCAAGCTATGGAGGACGAATATGGCTCGTCAAGCTAGTTTTTCAACTATGTTTACGCTTAGTGGTTAACTTTCGTATTGTGATACTTGTAATCAGTATTAATTATGTTTTGATTACATGAAGATAACTTGTTAAATATTTAATTATCACTGTAGACTCTCAATTCATTATTAATAAGACTTTCGCTATTTATTTATTTACTCTAATTATTATTGTGGAATGTGTTTTGGTTTAACATGGTTGGCATAGCCTATACGAGATTCTGGTTTAAACCATTGATTTATTGACGGTTCATCACACTATTCTGGTTAGTCCATAATTGGGGTGTGACACGATACTTGTGATCTTATTCTTAAATTAATCTACATGCTCACATAAGGTATGACAAAAACAAAAGGTCAGATCATACCTGTGACTACATCAGGTGATACAGCAGCATCTTCAGCAGTCACTGCATAAACCTTTCCTTGCTATAGTTGTTTCTTTGGTTTACGACAGTCCCTTGAATAATGCCCTACTTGGTCACAGTTATAGTATTTTACTCCAGTATTTCCTTGCTTTTGTTGGGATGGAGCCGACTGGATTGTCTTGGCTGCAGCATTGAAGCCTTGGGTATAGAAGGGTTTGAAGGTCTTTGAATTCCTTCTATTAAATGAATTCTCATTATGTAACATTCTCTTCCCAGGAGTGAAAAACGAATCATTGGTTGGTACTAACATTACAATTTTATATGAAAACCTGTAGATTTTTTTTTAAACATACATCAACTATATCATCTTGTATCCTTCATTCATTCCATCACAGTCCAATAGCATTAACTTGGCAACGAAAACTTGGATAGATAACACTTACATAACTGGTGGCCATAAACTGCAATCCAAAGTTTATCTTAACTACAAGTTACATTAAAAAGGTGTGGCTTACATCCAAAAACTTACTGCCACCCAAAATACAAGAAAATCAGAAATTATATCCTAGTTGCATTATAAATACTACCCACCAAATAAGAAATGAATGCCAAGAGGCCTAATGCCCAGCTTGGTCTTCTGCACAATTAATATCCAGCTAGTCTCCTGCATGAATATCTATAAAAATATAAAAACAACTAGGATGAGCCAAAGCTCAGTAAATAATTAACATCTTGGTAGGAATACATGCATTAAACAATGTATTAAACATCCAATAACATAAAAATAATAATCATTCCTTGATAAATACGTACAAGAATAATTTAAGTGATTTAAGCTTCATTTCTTTTTCTTCCCATGTCATCTTATCTTGATGTTCACATCACATATATAGGATTTCCTACTTGGTTTTGATTCCACAATACTATCTGTAACTCTGTGTGCCTACAGTTCATTTTTGTTCTCAAACCTCAATGGCTTGACATTCATCTTTACTTTACCTTCCATGTTTTTACTTAGCGTAACATCAACTATTGACATATGCACATTAGGTAAAACTTGAATTTGTACTCACTGGATGCTTCCATTTCTTGCCCCTTGATTGACTTACCGGATGCTTCTATTTCTTGTCACTTGTCTGGCTCACCGGATGCTTCTGTTTCTTGCCACTTGATTGACTCACCGGATGCTTCCGTTTCTTGTCACTTATCTGGCTCACTGGATGCTCCCATCTTGCTACTTATTTGACTTAACGGCTACTTCCGTTTATTGTCACTTGTTTGACTCAACGGATGCTCCCATTTCTTGCATCTTTCTTGGCTCACCGGATGCTCCCGTTTCTTGCCACTTGTTTGACTCAATGGCTGCTTCCGTTTATTGTCACTTGTTCGGCTCATCGGATGCTCCCGTTTCTTGCCACTTGCTTGGCTCACCGGATGCTCCCATTTCTTGCTACTTGTTTGGCTCACCGGATGCTCCCGTTTCTTGCCGCTTTCTTGGCTCACCAGATGCTCCCATTTCTTGCCATTTACCATGATGTTCTTGCTCACCTAGACTAAATATCTAGGTTCTATTTTCTATTAAACATTAATTTCAGTTTGCTGTCCATTTGGTTGCGTTCTATGTATGCAACAACTGATAGTACTACGTACCCATTTGTCTTTCATTAGCATCTACCACAAGTCATCGATGCCACCATAAAACCTTCTTGCTGTCCCTACTTTTCTTAACAAGTTGGGGGAAAAACAATATTTTCTACATATATATATATATATATATATATATATATATATATATATTTCCTCTATTTCTACTCTTGCTTTTACTAGAGTGGGCTCATTTCTTACCTTTATTTGGTTGTGTGAAGCTCCTACAAGTTTGCAATAGTTTAATAATGGTGTTCTTACCACCAACATCATGTAAAAACACATAACAAACAACTATGAAGTTTGCTGTCCATTGGTTTCAACCATTAGTTTACACTATCTTAGCTTGTACTATACTTCATTGAAGTAACCTCATCTCTTGATACATGGTTAGATGCCATGTAAAAACATTAGAAATGCCTCCACATTCATAACAGCACAAATACCACAGTCCTTATTCAATAAACACCAAAATATTTTCAGACTTAAACACTTTGCATTATATAACTCATATACCACATGCCAATACAGTAAAACATTTCATTCTTCCATATACAAGTGCATAAACATCAAAACCAGAGAGCATCCATCACCACAGCATGCACATAAAAATATTTACATTACTAGCCTACTACAAGAAGTCAATTACTCACAGATGCCTTGGTTACAACTCTTTAAATTTTTAATCAAATTTGAGTGCAACAAGCAAAAACCTTTGCCTCCTGTACCAGAAAGCCATATTTTTCCTCTTTAGAATACATGAGCAAATCCCAAAAATGATTTTGAAACCATTGGGATGCATTGTGTCCTTACCTGAACCTCTTGGCCGAAAATGGCCCCCCTCCAGCTCAAACTTAAACTTCCCCTTACTTTGCTGTCTTTGCTTAAGAACCTAGACATATGGGACTTTAATTAACTTAGGAAATCTCTTTCAACCCCTTACAATACGTCATAACAAAGCCCCCTAAATTTTTTTTTAGTTTTCCAATCCATTTAGGTCCCCTAGATAGGAAACCCCATTAGTTAAACCCCAAAACCTACTGTAACAGCAACTTCAGTATAATGGACCTTAATTCAAGAATAATTGCATTAGACTGTCCAAAAATTCAGAAAAATTACCAAATTTAGACTACATCTAGCTTACTGGCTAATAGAAGTCCCTGAAAAACAAATTCATTAAAAACTATTTTAAATTGGAAAAAATAGCCCTATACTTTTACCTAACCTGCTGTAACAGCAATTTCTGTAAAATAAACCTTTAATCGATATAAAATTCATTTGAGGGCCAAAAATCTCATGAAAAATTCTCACATTTGAACTACAAATAGCCTACAGGTTGATAAAACTCTCTGAAAAAAGATTTCATCAAAACAAATATTTTAGATTGGTCAAAAAGGGGCTTGGTGGTCGTTGGATTTTAACAAAATTTCTGCATTTATGAAAACTTCTTCTTCTTCTTTGTTTTCATCAAAGCCACCACCACCAACCACTCATAACCTTTCAAATTACCTCAAATATTGTCTAAAAAGTATTCTCCCTTGACAAAAAGTTCATTTTCCCCTTCATCATATATGCAACACATCCTTTGCATTTACCTTGTTAGAGCTATGATGAACAGTGTTACTGTTCATCATCACTAACAATGTGAACACAGCAACACTCCAAAATCCATTTTCTTTTCCATTGATTTAACATGCAAGAAATTTCCCAAAATCAGAAATGATTTCAGAACTTACCTGGAGCTACAATGGTATGATCAAAGAAAGATACTACTGCAACACTAAATTTCTGCAATTTCCTTAGCTTGCATGCTCAATACTCTTTGCTGCAACTAATGGACTTTTCTCCTCTTCTAGCACTTAGTTTTTCTAAGATTTTTGCCTCTCAAAACATTAGGAGTCCTCAATGCCTTCTTCAGAACTCAATACATCCCCCACACTAACACTTTTCAAGGTAGAAAACCAATGTTCCTTCTCAAACTCACCCAAAACACTCCTCTCTAACCCTTCCTACGTTTTCAGCAGTTTCCCTCCTTCAACCTAGCTGCACATTCATGCCATTACTCCCTTCACTCATAGCAGATCCTTTCAACTTTTTCCCTCAATGATTCAGCAATTTTCCCCACTACAAATCCTCAAGAGAACACCTCACTCCCTTGGCGACGAAAACACAAAATGGGAAAAACTAAAATGAGTTGTAACTCATTATTATTTTTTTTATAGTTTCCTTCTATATTTCTGAAATCATAAAATATGCTTAAATGTGAATTTCTTTCTATGTCCCTACTCCCTATCCAATCCATGGGTTTTGAGCCCATGATTATAGGGAATCTTAAAAATGTAAAAAGAACCATTATACCCCTCTTAGATACCCTTAGAAGCACTTGCAATCAACCACTTTAATTTTATCTTGGTACCCTTTTAATTTAGGGACCAAAAATACCCTTGCTCAAAACTCACATTTACCCAAAGCCATTCCATTATATTATATCCCTTAAAGCAATTCAAACCAATAGTGGGCAGCCATTTCATGCGCCCTACATTTAAATTTAATATATATAAAAATAAAAATCCTAATCTTTTGTCTCCCTTTAGACATAAACTCTTGACCACATGGTTTTATGACACTAAGGTTCTAAAAAAAATAACCCACTAGTCTAGAAGGTGACAATACATCAAGATTTAACAACTTAAATACTTAAGTATATATATATATATATATATATATATATATATATATATATACATATATACTTATTCATAACAAGTAAGCAATATTAAATATTTAAATACATAACCAACCTAACCTCATTTTCCATGTTTCATAAACATTCAAGTATTGTTAATCCCTTATAATATAAATTAATTTACCTTTGAATACCTAGGGGGTAATTTACCAAAATACCCTTAGAATTCTATCCATTGTGTAAGACCAGCGAGCTCAACACCTCAGCTGGCTGGGGTGTTACACATTAGGCCTCTTGATATCCCTATTCTGAGAAAAATAGCTCTCCCTTTGGCTTGATTCCAGTACTCGAGTAATTTGCATAGCTTCATTATATATCTTCTTCTCCAGTCCCAATGCATGCTCTCGAATGCTTTCCTTAAGTCCCATAATGAACCTACGGATTTTGGTATCTTCTTTCTGCATGCTAGAGGGAGCAAAGAAGAACAACTCTTCATAACACTGCTGATAAGTGTCGACAATCATCTGTCCCTGATACAGACTCAAAAACTCCTTCTCCATCATATCTTTGAAACTCCTGGGGAAATACTTCTCGAAGAAGGCTTCCTTGAAGATAACCTAGGTCAGCTGGGTGTACTTGGTTAATAAATAACCTTGTGTAGACTTTTACCAATGGTGTGCATCATTTTCTTTAGCATAAAATTGGCACATAGCACTTTCTCTTCTTCATTAATAGTCATCATCATAAAATTCCTTTCAATCTTGTCGATCTAGTGAGCTAGCCATAAAGGATCCGATGGCTTGCCCATGAACTCCTTTGGTTTTAACTTGAGAAAATGCTCTATCAGCCTGGAGTGGTCTAGCTGATTCTATGCATATGCTCCATACATGGGCAGTTGGTACTGATAGTTACCTTGGTTATATCCGCCTTGCGATGCTTTAGAATTCTACACTTGAGCTTGTACTACTGGGGTTTGAGGGACTAAAGGGACTGTGTTGTTCATATCAAAGGCTTGGGGCATAGTATTACTACTCTCGGGCATGGTACTAGCTTGCCTTGTAGGTATAGGTGTTGCATTTGCAGTTGGGGGGCCAATTCCCATATCACCTTGCATGTTCACTTGCATTTGATGTAACTGCTACACCTGCTGTGGTAAGTTCATAACAACCGTGACCAAATCCATTGGTAGGGCTGGCAAATTTGTTGGATTGGCCGGATTGTTGACTCTTGGTGGTGCTACATTTGGGTCCTCCAGGTTTTCCTCCTATCCCTCAGGGGTTTTCATTGACATTCTCCTCCACATGTGGTGGTGGAGGTGGGCTTGGGTTACATCCTCTTCGGGTTCCTCTACGCCCAGCCATTTCCTATTAGCTTCTGAAGTAATGTCTGAAAAGTCAAGGAAATATGTGAGACAAGTACATTATATGATGGCATCATGTTAGTCTCGTAATAAACGAAGCAAAGTTTAAATTTTTTTTAGGGTCATTCAAACAATACAGTACATTTCCAATTGTGTGGACGATAGGTGTGGTAGTAGTGTATGCAACCATGGGGTTGCAACCACACAAACCCTGACAGCTTACCAAGAGCCTGTGGTCAATCGTGTGGTCGCAGGTGTGGTCGAACTTATGGTCAAATTCTATGACCGCACGACCCTAAATCAGGGTTTTAAACCCAATTTTGAGCCATTTGTCCTTGTTCTTCTTTTGTCTTCTACTGTTCATAACTCAACTCGCTCCCCACTGAGTTGCTACAATGTCAACCACACCCTTGAACTAATTTTTTCGTGATCAACCACCGGATTCTCCATCACCATAGTAAGTTCTTCATTCCCGTTGTTCTCTTTGTCGATCCATTCTAGGTTTTCATCACCTATTTTGATCCTTACCCAATTAAATTTTATTTAATCATAGCAATTCAATTTTTATTAGTGAACCTTGCTATTGGGCACCCAACGAATGAAAGCCCTCTAGAAAATTTAGGTTTCATACATTGGTTTGGCCAAAAGCTTGAAATTTTGATTTTTGACCTAAAATTTGGGAAATTTTGCCAGTTTCAAAATTTCATCAAATTCTTTTTATTTGGAGACAATTTGTTGTTGATTGCCCATTGCAAGATGATTTGTGATTTATAGAAGCCCTCCTGCCCAGATGTTTGGGTGAAAAGTAAGGCTTTTGCTCCCTTTACGTCATTATTTTGCCAAATTTTTGGTTTTTTCTGATTTGATTATTGGTTTATGTTCCTTGCAGGTAACATGGTTCATACCAAGGTTCCCAGAGTCCATGACCTTTGTCACTTCAGGTCCATCGAAACTGAGATACAGTACCCCTGGTACCATCGAAAAAAGGTAAAAGGGGGTCAGTGTGTCAACTTAGCCAATCTAGCCCTATTTAATCTGGAGAGGACGTTTGGTGATATGGGTTGGCTTCCCATGATTTTATACGAGGGTTGCACCCATCCAGAGTTGGTAAAGCAGTTCTACTACAACCTACAAGTAGAGGGTGATCTAAAAGACGTAGACAAGGGGTAGAGAGCTTCGGATCACTAGCTTAGTGAAAGATGTACCCATCTCATTTAATTGTCAGTAGTTGGCTGACCTCCTGGGCATTTTCAACGATGGTCTATTACTCCATTGTGCACCGAAAGAGCCAAAATTCCTATCAGTGAGGATGCATGCAGAGGTATACAATCAGGTTCTTCAGGATGACCACTGGTAGATGAAGGCAGTCAACCTCAGTTTAGATCCTCGGGTGTACTGTAAGATTATTCAGCACAACCTGATTTCCCGGAGTGGTTACTATGAGCTGGTGTTGCAGCTGACCCAGTATCTTCTCTACTATATCTGTACCAGACAGCCTATCTGCCTTCCATATATCATCATCAGGACCATGCACAGAGCCACGATGTTTAGCCTGAAGGGTAACCTACCCTATGGGCGCTTGATCACTACACTACTCACTCGCCTGCAGGTGGACTTGGTACTTACCTCAATTGGGAGGCCATTTGCAGGATGGAGATGCGAGATGTGCAAGTCATTGATGAGGAAAGGAATGCTATGAGACGTCCTCTCACTCGGGTGGAGGCAGCAGCTGCATAGGCGGCAATAGTGGCAACAGCAGAGGCATCAGAGAGTGACGATGATGAGGATGATGATCAGATGTACATGGATGTAGATGCCATCCCTCCTTCATCACAGCAACATTCTATAGGAGCTGGCCCTTATCAAACTTCTCACTTAGCTGGTCCTTTGCATCCATCACCAGATGACATGATGACGCTACTACATGAGATTTGTAATGCTCAGCATGCTACAGATCAGCGGGTAAGAGAGATCATAGACGCTCAGCGTGCGACTGATGGGTAAGTGGTGAGTCTCGTCGAGAGTCTCCGGGTGACCCAAGCATAGGTAGCCTGGCTCACGCTGAGGACCGTGGTCAAGACTGAGAGACACCTCCTCCTCCAGTACCATGATGTGTTATATTTCCTTCTGTTTGTATTACAGAGTAACTATCTGAACTGTGGACTGTACTCTGATTCTTGATGTACGTCTTGTTATTTTAACTTCGGATCTATATATAGATATATGCATACTGTTTCTCATTTACATATGTACATTATTTTCTTTCTTAATTTATGTCTCAAAAAACATAGGTGCTTATGATGTGTTTGTGTTAAAGCTTTTAAATTTATGCTAACTCAGTTTACGACTCTTGTGGAAATATTTTGGTTTAATTGAGCAAAGCCTGAGAGCTCTGATACCAAGCTATCACACCCCAATTCTGGACTAACCAGTGGTATGATGAACAGTTATGAGAACCAACGGTTCAAAATAGGATCTCGTATAGGCCGTGCCCATTCGATTAAACCAAATATATTCCACAATAATAACCAGAGTAAATAAATGGTAATAAAAGTCTTTATTAATAAGGAACTGAGTATCTAACAGTGATAATAATTAATTAAATCCAATTATTCCCAAATAACTCAAGACATAAAATAAAATAATCAATTACATATTTCAATAGTTAAAATATCTAAATTAATCAAAGACACATTGGTTGCACTTTCATGATGGATTATGTGTTTCCTCCATAAGTTCCACATCCATAGCTGCTACGTGTCCATACGTTGCCGCATTCATATAATCTTCCATAGTAGGACCTGCATCAATAATTAAAAATATTCAACGTCGAAATGGTGAGCACCCATTATGGCTCAGTGAGCAAATAAAACAATACACAAATGTATGCATGCATTCAATTCATATCTTTGGTCTAGTTTTAAGTTTGCAACTGTGCTATAGAAAGGTTTGGCGGTTATCGCACCTCTATACACAGGTGTATAAGCCTACCTAATGGATCAAACACCATTGTTGTCCACATCCACCCCACCATGGAATAGAGATAGAGCTAAAGTATCCGGATCATACACCGCCAACACTTCCCCTGATGCCCTCCCCATACCAATACGTAAGCTCCTATTGGCGAGGGCTTACAAACAAAGCTCGCAACTAACCAATCCTAGTGCCATCCAAATGTATCCAAGTCTTTACCCCAACATCCCTCAATATGTCCATAGAGATAGAGCTAAGGCCCCCTAGCAGAGTCAGAGACCACACAGTCCAAGATCACCTCCCTTGATGCTCTACGACGTAATAGTTTCGCTAAAGTAATGGCGATACAACAATATCAGTGGGAAAAACTTGAGTAGAGATAGAGCTAGAGTTTGGTGACCAGGCCAGAGCACCATAGTGCCACGTCCTCTCCTTGAAGCTCCACTGGCATCTAGCACACTAACCACACACACACAATCACATGCCTATCCCTAGCATCATCATCATCATGTTATAAGTAGATAGAAATAAATATGCATGAACAAAATATAGTAGTAATATTGGATGACATGTGAGATGCACATTACAAGCGTACAAGCATAGAATCATTCATTCCATTGGATAAATAAAATAAAATAAAATAAAATAGTTTGTTACTATCTAATTAGTTTAGGTCTTGTTCCCTTACCTTGTAATGATACTCGTTCTTCTCCAAGCCTTGTAAATCACTCTTGAACTACTTAGAAACCTAAGAAATTTATGGATTTTAAGTTAGGGTTTAAGTTTACTAAGTTACAGTAGTCAAAAACCTAATCTGGAGTCAAACAGACTTCCTGAAACTGTGTGGTCGCAGGTGGTTGCACCTGTGGTCTCAATATTTATGACTATAGGGCGTGTGGTTGATACGTGTGGTCGCATGTCATGCTACCAAACATGCGACCATACCTTTTTTGGGATCTTCCAAAGAGCATGTGGTCCATCATGTGATCACTGTGTGGTCAACCATACCTTCAACCACACGAAGTTTGGTTGATTTTTATCTTCAAACCTATCCCTTCATGAGTCGATTCCTTGATTTATTAATATGGTACCTCCTATGATCGATCTATGGCCTTAAATTCATAATTTTCATAAATTTATCCACCCTAACCTACTCTCCATGGATCTCCCTTGTGTTTAACCCATGGGGTTTCATGGTTGAGATTTCTAGATTTACAATGGGAAAGCCGTATACTATGTAATATACTTTTACAGAGATGATTTTCTTACATTGGCCTTCTGCAGTAAGCTCTCCTTCCTTCCTCTTTGCTAGCCTCGTCAGATCTCTTTCTCCTTCTCTTATTCTCTCTCTCTTTCTCTCTTAGGTTTAGAGTTTTAATTTGGATTCTAAAAGAGTGAAAGAGGCTAAGGAACATCCTTTGTATAGAGAAAAAACCTCCATATAGAGTTCTCCCTCAACTAAGAAAGAGATCCCTAGGATTAGGAAAGTTTTCAAAATTTAGAGTCGGTCTCATCATCGTGCGGTAGCACGTATGGTCGCAGAATCCATTGACCACACCTCTCAAATATGTGACCACACATTGAATTCTGAGTGGTCTCATGTTCCTAAGGTGTGGTCGACCATACCAGCTCATGCATGCGACCACACACTCCAAATTAACTGGTTTAGGGTCAATTTACATATCTAGCCTTGTGGTTTCTTCACGTACTTGGTTCACTCGATCTGACCATGATAGGAAGACCTAACACGACATGGTAAGACCAGTTTAGTGGAGTGCGGGTCTTAAAACTCTCCCTTATTTAAATTTCACCCTTAAAATTTACACATACCTTCTGAGTCGAATAGGTGAGGATATTGCTTCCGCATAGCATTCTATTTTTCCTATATAACTTCTTTCAGATTTTGGCTTTTTTAAGTAACTTAAACATAATAGATGTCACAATTGTGAAGACGTTGAACCTTTCAACTAGTGATTTCAAAAGGTACTACTTCAAATGTCAAATCTGATAAATCCATCATTAGGATGCATTTTGGATCTCAGATGTACTTCTTCAGCAAAGAGATATGAAATACGTCATATACACTTGTCGTTAGGACGTGTTACCCTGACCGAAGATCGATCTTGGAAAACACCTTCACTCCTTGCAACTGGTCAAATAAATCATCGATACGAGGTAATGGGTATTGATTTTTGATCTTGAGCTTATTCAATTCCCAATAGTCTATACATAGTCGAATACTACCATCCTTCTTCTTGACGAATAACACTAGTGCTCCCCAAGGAAATTTATTAGGTCGGACAAATCCCTTGTCTAATAACTCTTGAAGTTGAACCTTTAAATCCTTCAGTTCAGTTGGAGCCATTCGGTATGGTGTCTTGGATACAGGTGCCGACCTTGGCAATAGGTCTATAACGAACTCTGTCACTCAATCTGGTGGCAATCTGGATAAATATTTAGGAAATACGTTTGAAAATTCATGCACAATCTCAATATCTTCCATTCATGGTGCTTCTCTAATAAGATCCACTACAGATATAAGGTATCCAACTCCACCCTTTTTAAGGCATCTCTTAGCCTTTGAGGTAGAGAGGATGAGTTTCCATTTACGAGGAAGTTTAGTTCTCGAAAAACTAAATTCTGCACCATCCTGGCCTTTGAAGGTCAATTTTTTTTTCGTACACAATATATTTGTAGAATGTCGAGCTAACCAATCCATTCTTAAGATGACGTCAAAGTTTGTCATCTCACATTGAATTAAGGTTGCATCCATATTTTGTCAACCAATAAGGACTGGACATAGTCCATAACCTTTGTCTAGCTCTACTTTTAATCCCATAGGTGATCGTATTAATAGTTTAGAGTATAAAGGTCTGAGGGGCACATTTTCCTTCCAAAAGACACAGATACAAAAGATTAGGTGGCTCTAGAGTTGAAGAGTACTCTGGTGGGTATGCCAGCTACAGGCACGATACCTGTGATTTTAATTTAGCCTATATGCTCATACAAGGTATTACAAAACCAAAGGTCGGGTCATACCTATTACCACATCAGGTGATGCTGCAGCATTTTCAGAAGTTCCGACAAAAATCTTTCCTTGCTGTAGTTGCTTCCTTGGTTTAGGGCAGTCCTGTAAGACCCGCACTCCACTAACTTGGTCTAACCATGTCGTGCCAGGTCTTTCCATCATTCTTGGACCAAGTGGACCGAGCATGTGAAGATAGATCACAAACCAGGTATGAGAAACGAGTTAAAAACACTAAAAACATACCTAAGGTCGCATGCCTGGGTATGTATGGTCAACCATAAAGAAGGGAACCAAAAATCTCAAATTCAAAACCCCACAGTCGATGATTTCGACCCTATGGTCGACGGTTTATGCGACTGTATGATCGACATTGAGAACCCAGATCAGACTCTGAGTTTTGAAAAATTTTCTAAACTAATGGATTGCTTTCCTAATTGAAAGAGGACTTTATATGGAGAGTTTTCCTCTATATAAAGGACGTCCCTCAGCCCGTTTTCACTTTTTTAGAACATTAGTAAACCCTAGAGAAGGAGAAGAAGAAGAAAAAGCTAAGGAGAAGAATTTGTTGAGAAGGGATTGGCTCTCTATCATAGGCAAAGGTATGAAACGAATCTCTGGAGATGTAAACTCTAAGGAATAAGACTTCTATGAAAGATAGGCAATATCAACCTATTATGATCTATGTGATTTCCTTGAGAAAATCCCAAGGAGAACCATGAGGAGTGAATTTGATGATTAGGGTTTATAAGAAATTACTAATGATGGCCATAGGATGACCTTAGAATAAACCCCATTGAAGAACAAAAGAATGAACTCAGGAAGAACTCGAATTTCATGTAGACTGTGACCAGAAATATCAAGGTCGCAGCTACGGTCGACCATAGCATGACCAGTATGACCAGAGGATCGACCATAGGCATTCGGGAAGATTTCAGAAATCATATGGTCGCAGCTACGGTCGCACCATATGCGACCATAGGGTATTGACCGTACACAGTAAGGTTGATACAGCATGAAACCATATGACTAATCAGACACCTATCAGTGCTCTGTTTTGATTTTTGACTACTGTAACATATCACATATGAACCCTAACTTAAATTCATATAACTTTTAGGTTGTTAAATCAATTCAAAGAGAATTTCAAGGCTTAGAAGGACATCGAGAATTGCTAACAGGTGAGGAAGCAAGACCTAAACTAATTGGATAATAACAAACTATTTATTTTTATTATGTCCAATGCCATGATTGATTCTATGCTTGTATGCTTGTAATGTGCATCTCACATGTCATTCAATATTTCTGCTATTACTGTTCATGCATATTTAATTCTGTTTATTTATAACATGATGATGATGATGCTAGGAATATGCATGTGAATGTATGTATGTGGTTGGTGTGTTGGATGCGAGTGGAGCATCAGGGGGAGGACGTGGCATGGTGGTCTTCGACACTAGACTCTAGCTCTATCTCTACTCAAGTCTTGCCCACTAACATCGTTGTATCGCCATTACCTTAGTAGAACTATTACATCGTAGGGCATCAGGGGAGGTGGTCTCGAATCATGTGGTCTCTGATTCTGTCGGGGGGCCTTAGCTCTATCTCTATGGACGTATTGAGGGATGCTGGGGTGAGGCCTTGGATACACTATTTGGCATTAGGATTGGTTAGTTGCGAGCCCAGTTTGCAAGCCCTCGCCGATAGGGGCTTACGTGTTGGTATGGGTAGGGCATTAGGGGAAGTGTTGGCGGTGTTTGATCCAGACACTTTAACTCTATCTCTATCATGGTGGGTGGATGTGGGATGGCAATGGTGTTTGATCAATTGGCTGGATTCCCACACTCGTGTATAGAGGTGCGACGGCCACCAAACCTTTCTATAGCACATTGCAAACTTATAAACCAGACCAAAGATATGAATTGAATGCATGCATATGTTTGTTGCATTGTTTTGTTTGTTCACTGAGCCGTGATGTATGCTCACCCTTTCGATGTCGAATATTTTTAGTTGATGATGTAGGTCCTACGGTTGAAGAATATATGAATGCACCGACGTATGGACATGTTGCTGCGATGGATGTAGAAGCTGAAGAAGATGCGCATGATTCATCATGCAAGTGCAACCAATGTGTTTTTGCTTAAGTTTAGTTATAATTTAAACATCGGATATGTAATTAATTATTTATTTTTATGTCTTGTGGTTTGGAGATAATTAGATTAAATACTTATTTATCACTGTTAGACTCCTAGTTCATTTTCTGTAAGACTTCTATTTATTTGTTTATTACCTCTGATTATTAATGTGGAATGTGTGTGTGGTTTGATATGGTGGGTACGACCTATGCGAGATCCTGGTTGAACCATTGGTTTATTGGCAATTCATCACACCATTCTGGTTAGATCAGAATTGGGGTGTGTCAACTTGGTATCAGAGCATCTCAGGTTCTACCTATTGACCTAATTACTTCCACATGATTCATGAACTGAGTTAGGATAAAATTAAAAATTGTAATAAGAACACACCATAAGCACCTGTGTTGTATGAGACATAAACTAAGAAAGAGAATAATTCACATATGTAAAGGAAAAGCAATTTTATAAACATATATGTCGAATAAAAAAACAAGACAAATGTACATTAAATTCAGAGTACACTCCACAATCCAGACAGTTACTCTGTAGTATAAAAAGGAAAAAGATATAAATGGCAATCATGGAGCTGGAGGTGCTGGAGGAGGAGGTGCGTCACGATCTCTATCGTAGTCCTCAGCATATACTCTCGCGAGCCAGGCTACCTGAGTCTGAGTCGCTCGAAGACTAGCCGTCAGATCCGCTACCCGCTGTCTGTATAGCGCTGGGCATCTAGAAGCTCTCATACTCTCCAATCAGTCACACGTTAATCCTCTCTAATCTCACATAACAGCCCCATCATGTCATCTGGGGGTGGGCGTAAAGGGCCAGTTGAATGAGAAGCCCTAGAAAGGGCCAGCTTCAGTAGAATGTTGTGGCGATGGAGGAGGGATGGCATCCACATCCATGTACATCCGATCATCATCCTCCTCATTACCACCCTCGTGTGCCTCTACTGCTACCTCTGCTGCTGCTGCTGCCGCCGCCTCTGCATCTGCTGCCGCTACCCTAGTGAGAGGATGTCAGGACGTCTCATAACATTCCTCTCATCATCACTGACCTGTATCTCTCTCATGCCCATCCTGCTAATGGCCTCCCAATCAAGGTCAGCTGAGAAGGTGTCCTCAAGGATCCTCTCATCCACTAGGTCCACCTATAGACGAGCGAGCAAGGTGGAGATCAGCCGCCCATAGGGCAAGTTGCCTCTCAAGTTAGGAAATGTAGCTCGGTGCATAGTACTAAGAATAATGTATGGGAGGCAGACAAGCTACCTAGTATAGTTACAGTACAGCAGGTACTGATTCAGTTGTAAGATCATCTCGTAGTGTCTGCCCTGGGGAATAAGATTATGCTGGATAATCTTACAGTAGACCTGTGGCTCTGGATGCAGGTTGACTGCTTTCATCTCCCAGCGGTCATCCCGAAGAATTTGGCTATCTATTTCTCCACGCATCTGTGTAGACAGAAACTGTGGCTCTCTAGGTGCACAGTAAACCAACTGCCCATCATTGGAGATACCTAGGAGATCAGCCAACTCCTGGCAGTTGAAAGAAATCGGAACTCCTTTCACCCAGCTGGTGATCCAAAACTCTCTGCCCCTCTCCACATCCTCTTGGTCACCCTTCACCTGACGGTGACAATAGAACTGCGTAACCAAGTCTGGGTGAATGCAAGCCTCGTATAGGATCACTGGAAGCTAGCCCATATCGCCAAATGCCCTCTCCACATCAAACAGGGCTAAGTGGGCTAGGTTCACACATCTGCCCCCTTCCACTTTCTTTTAATTAAACCAAGGGTATTGTGTTTCTGCTTCCACAGATCTGAAGCAAAGTGGGTCATGAACTCAAGAAACCTTAGTGCGAACCATGATAACTACAAGAGAAGAAAAAAAAAGAAAACAAGTTAGATAAATTTAAAAAATTTGACAGCGTAATGACGTAAAATGGAAAAGCCTCACTTTTCACCCAAACATTTGGGCAGGAGGACTTAGATAGGTCCCAAACCATCCTGCAAGGCTCATACAATCGAAAATTAAAACTAGGTAGGTCGAATTTGAAGAAATTTTGATAATTAGGAAAAACCCTAAAATTGTGGTAAAAAATGAGAATTTTCAAGTTTCTACTAAACTAACGATGAAACTCAAATTTTCTTGGGGGCTTTCATCCATTGAGTGGCCAATAGCAAAATCCCCCAATAAAAATTAAATTTTTACGGTCAGAAAAATATTAATTAGAAGAAAACCCTACAAATAGCAAAAACCCTGGGTATGAAAGCTTAAAAATGGAGAAAAGTAGAGAACATACCTTGTGGAACGAAATGTAGGTCGTAGATCAAAGGAAAAATCA
Organism: Protea cynaroides; assembly: GCA_028583415.1. Classification (NCBI taxonomy): domain Eukaryota; kingdom Viridiplantae; phylum Streptophyta; class Magnoliopsida; order Proteales; family Proteaceae; genus Protea; species Protea cynaroides. The sequence continues at coordinate 24,136,192 of CM053276.1, forward strand.
CCAAGTTTGTACGGTCAACACTATAGCAACTCACTGGTGGCTAGTTAAGTAGGGATTATAGGAGGAAGAAGAAGAATGAGAGGGAAAAATCTCGAAAACAGGTTTAAAAACCTAATTTTGAATCATACGGTTGCACAATTCGACCAAAACCATCGACCGTATGATCGATCGTATGATCGACCATAGGGTCTCGGTAAGTTACCAAGGTTTTGAAGGTCGCACCTATGGTCGCACAACATGCGATCGTAGGCCATCGACCATATGAATGACTGTTGTCTGCATTTTGATTCTGTTTGAACTTTTGCCTTTTGATTTTGTTTTTTTTTTCTCGCCTTTCATTATGAGACTAACCCAATACTGCCATCATATCTTGTCTCACATGTACATCCTTTCCAAGTACCATTCAACCAAGAGTTTAAATAGATGAACGTAGAGTAAGTAGAAGGAGACAGAATGTAAACCCATCTCCACCACCTATGGAGACTAATGACAATGAAGGTCAGCAAGGACAGGAAGAAAATATTGAAACTCAAAATGCTGCACCTTAGAATGTGCACACCCAAGCCAACCCAACCAACCTACCTGCACCACCTATGGATTTGGCTACTGTGGTGATGAATTTAGCACAATAATTGCAACAAATACAACAAATGCAAGCCAACATGCAAGCTGCTATGGGAATTGCTTTTCTAACTGCAAACACAACACCTCTACCTGCAGGACAAGCTAGTACTGCACCTGGTGGTAGCAACACTGTACCTTAAGCACTGCAAACACCAGCAGTACAAGGCCAAGTGCCAAACCCTGAAGCACCGCAAGGTGGGTATAACCAAGGAAATTATCAATATTAACCGTCTATGTATGGAGCATATACACAGTATCAGCTTGATCACTCCAGACTGATCGAGCGCTTCCTGAAGTTAAAGCTGAAGGAATTTATAGGCAAGCCATCAGATCCGTTATGGCTAGCTCACTGGATCGATGAGATGGAAAGAAACTTTATGATGATGACTATAGATGAAGAAGAAAAGGTATTGTGTGCCACTTTTATGTTGAAAGGTGATGTGCACCATTGGTGGAAATCTACTCGGAGTTATCTGTTGACAAAGCATGCCCAACTGACCTGGGCAATCTATAAAGAAGCTTTCTTCGAGAAGTATTTTCCCAGGAGTTTCAGAGATCAAATGGAAAAAGAGTTTCTGAGTCTGTATCAGAGACAGATGACTGTAGACGCATATCAACAGCGTTATGAAGAACTATTTTTCCTTTGGGGAAGCATCCATGAGCATGTATTGGGACTGGAAAAGAAGATTTATAATGAAGCTGTACAGATTGCTCGAGTACTGGAATCGAGCCAGAGGGAAAGTTATTTTGCTCAGAATAGAGGTATTAAAAGACCTAATGGAAACTCATACAACGGAGAGAACTCAAAGACATTTAAACCCTTCCGTACTCAAGGCTTCAATGCTGCAGTTAAGACTACTCCGACAGTCCAACCTTAATAGAAGCAAAGTAGTGCTGGAGTTAAATGCTTCAATTGCAATCAAGTAGGACATTATTCAAGAGAGTGTCCTAAGCCAAGGAAGCAGCTATAGCAAGGAAAGGTCTATGCAGTTACATCTGAGGATGCTGCTGCATCGCCTGATGTGGTCACATGTATGACCTGAACTATTCATTTTGTACTACCTTGTGTGAGCATGCAAACTAAATTAAATCAAATCACAAGTATAGTACCTATTAATGGCTTACCCGTCAGAGTACTCTTTGACTCTGGAGCTACTCATTCTTTTATATTTGTATCATTTGGAAAGAAGTTAAATCTACCCCTCAGACCTTTAGACTACAAACTACTTGTACGATCACCTATGGGATTAAAAGTGGAACTAGACAAAGGTTATGGACCATGTCCAGTTCTTATCGGCTAAAAGATTTTGGATGCAACCTTAATTCAACTTGAGATGACAGACTTTGACGTTATCTTGGGAATGGATTGGTTAGCTCGGCACTCTACAAACCTATTATGTGCAGAAAAGAAATTGACATTTAAAGACAAGGAAGGAGCAGAGTTTAGTTTTGAGGGAATCAAACTTTCCCGTAAACGAAAACTCATTCTCTCTGCATTGAAGGCTAGAAAATGCCTCGAGAAAGGAGGAATTGGATATTTAGTATCCGTAGTCAACCTCACCAAGGAAGCACCACGAATGGAGGATATTGAAGTTGTGCGTAAATTTTTGGATGTATTTCCTGAGGAACTACCAGGACTACCACCCGATCGAGTGACAGAGTTTGTTATAGATCTTATACCCAGAGCCGCACCAGTATCGAAAGCACCCTATCGAATGGCTCCTACTGAACTGAAAGAACTGAAGGTACAATTACAAGAATTACTGGACAAGGGTTATATCAGACCTAGCGTATCACCATGGGGAGCGCTAGTATTGTTCATGAAAAAGAAGGACGGTAGCGTTCGACTGTGTATAGATTATCGGGAATTGAATAAGCTTACAATCAAGAATTGGTACCCGTTGCCTCAGATCGATGACTTGTTCGATTAGTTGCAAGGTGCCAAAGTGTTCTCCAAAATTGATCTTCGATCAGGATACCATAAGTTGAAGATTAAGAAAGGTGATATTCTGAAGATAGCATTTAAAACCAGATATGGACATTATGAATTTTTAGCTATGTCTTTTGGATTGACTAATGCACCTGTAACTTTTATGGAACTCATGAATCGGGTATTCCATGATATGTTGATACGTCAGTCATTGTATTTATTGACGACATACTAGTTTACTCCAAGGAGAAAGAAACTCATGTCACAAATCTAAGAGCCGCTCTGCAGCTACTAAAAAAAGAGAAGCTTTACGCAAAATTTACAAAGTGTGAGTTCTGACTAAATGAAGTCGCTTTCTTCGGCCATGTTGTATCCCCTGAAGGAATTAAAGTGGATCTGTGAGGACAAAGATCATAATCTTTTTTGAAAGTTGCCACCTAGATTAAGGTCTAGGACCTTAGAAAATATGAAATTTCACCCTAAGGTAAAACTTTGATTGACTCATGACCCTTAGATTGGATTTCTAGTCCATTAGAGATTGGGTAAGCGTCAGGTTACAATTATGGGAAGGGGTTAGGCACCTAAACCGCCCGATCGAAATCAGTCTCCTATACCTTTCCTATCCTAGACTCTATTTATTAAATCAAACCAAACCAAGTGGTTTGATATCATTGAACCGAATCTGTATCCATCAGATTGCCTACGTATCATGGAATTATTTCAAAAATCAGGTTCACCATCGTAGTTCAGGTGTGATTAAAGTTTATGGCTGTGATTTATGCTTGTGCATGATTAATTTCATTATTCAAGTTGAAGTTTATGCTTGAAAGGTTGAGAAACCCTATGGGCTAGGATCTGGATAGTCCATACGAACCGATAGATAGTCCTAGTGGATTTAAGAATGGATAACACTTTCTGGGTCAAATGTGGATAACCCTATTTAGGTTAAAATGTGGATAACCCTTTCTGGGATGGAATGTGGATAACCCTATTTGGGTCAAAATATGGATGGATATCCTAGTGGATCTATGGATAGTCCGAGTGGACTAAAATGTGGATCCGAATTTGGGATTCTCCCAAATGGCCTACGTATCTTAGGGTTTGCCCTAGGAATCAGAATCCGCGTAGTTCGGGCTGATTGAAATAACCTGTTCTAGGTTAATGATTGAGAACCTATTATAGGTTTAGGGTTTAGAACCTATTCTAGGTTTAGGATTGAGAACCTATTCTAGGTTTAGGGTTTACTGAGGGGTGGAAATCATCCTGAGCTACCCTTTTCATCCTAAGTTCTAATTTTGAAAGATTTGGCAAAGCATTCTCTTTCTTTATTAAGATTTTTATTATTTCCCATTATGCACTTCCCAAGAATGTGGGTGCCTAAATGCACATCCCCACGCCTAGATTGTCTTCTAGAAGTGTGCATACATGGCAGTTCAACTAGGGTGTTGCATAAATGAAGTTATTGCCATAAATAAAATATTCTATCTAAGCATGGCATGGCATGTATGATATTTATGGCAAGAAATACATATATAGCAAGATTGTTAAAAATCTCTTAATATGACATGTATTGTAAATAAGGCAAGAACCTATATGGCAAGATCTAATATGCTATTTTCTAAGCATGGCAAGACCTAATTATGGCAAGAAATTAATGTATGCATCTATATATCAATATGGTAAGTACCAAACATAGAATGCAAAATATGGTATGGATTATCCAAAAAGATAAGATCTTATATGCTATTTTCTAAGCATGGTAAGACCTAATATGGTAAGAAATTGATGTATGCATCTATATATCAATATGGTAAGTATCAATCATAGAATTCAAAATATGGCATGAATCATCCGAAAATGTAAGATCTTATATGCTATTTTCTAAGCATAGTAAGACTTAAAAAATGATAATTATCAAGATTTTGTTAAATATGATAAAAATCTATTTATTCTACCAAATATAGCAACACATGGAATATGACAAACATGGTATGTGCACAATACAAACAAAACATATAAATACTCTAAATATAGCCATTTATCTAAATATGGCATGTAGATACTCCAAATATAGCAAGTATGCAATCAAATATGGTAGAATTCACTCAAGCAATCAATTGTATGTTACAGTAAATGAGACATCAATGAAACCTTTCTGAAAAATCCAAAATTATCAAAAAAACATATGTTCAATAAGTTCTTTGAAAATATTGTAACTTTAATGAAGACATTTGGAATGATTAATGACTCAAAAATTTCAAAATTTGTGACACAAAGTTTCAAATATTGGACAAGCTATGAACTGCTTTTAGATTCTGTCACATTACACCAAAACGACCATAAGTAAGTCTTCTGTAACTCAAATCAAGCTTTATTTTTTTTCAAAGAAATATGACTTGATATGCTATATTTCATTGGAAGGGGTCGAATCCCAAAAGAGAGCAAAAATAGGTCAAATGGATGGCCCAAGACAGGATATGTGCACTGGTCAAGTCTGTTCCAGATTTTTGACCAGTTGCACCATAAATTCCGTATAAAATCTCATACTTAATGAAAATTAAATCCAGACATATATCGATGTAGATAACTGTCAGATCTAAAATTTCATCAAGAAAAAAAAAGTAAAAATAGAACATTCTCTTTGTAAAAAAGATCTTTTTTAATCATGCAAATCAGTATATTCTGACAGATTAAAAAATCAAAGCACTATGCACTGAAAAATCAATATCAATTCAATAAAAAATTGAAAAAATTTAAAACCAGTGCCATTTTTTAGAAGACTTCCATACTTAAAAAATTCATATGAAGTTTCTTTTCTGATTATGGCCATAAGATCCTTTTCTAGAGACTTTCTGATAGGGGATTGCATTATATCTGAGTAGAATAGCAATGCCAAAGAAGAATTTTTTGATAGAATTTCCCAATTTAAAATGGAACTAAATTTCTAGGGTAGTTTCTAACATATCAGAGAGAATCCCATAGAAATTTGGGCTTCAAAATCTAAGAAAAACCACATGAGATGCACGTCCTAAATTTGGGTCCTAAATCTGGAAATTTCAGATTAGAAATCCCCTTTGTAAAATTGTCAAAAACATCAAATATCATCATATAGCATTCAAAGCTTCATCATTGAATAGTTTAGAGAAATCATCATTCATAAAAAATACTATACATAGGCATCCTAACATTAATATGAATGCAATAGAGCATTCCTGATCGAGATTTAATGGAAATAAGCATTTTTTAAGCACAATTGACATTCGAGCATTCTAAAGACCCCTAAATTTGTTTAGGGTACTAATCTTGTGCTCGAATGGAGTGAAACTGTCGATGTAGGATGTTTGGAGATCGTATCAAGCTCTTTGAAGGTGAATCCTCATTCTCCTTTTCTCTGCTACTCTTTCTCTTACTTTCTCTCTTTTCTTCTTCTCTTTTTTTTCTTTTCTCTTCTTCTTCTCTCTTTTCTCTCACTCCTCACGTCCTCTCTCTCCTCACTCATGGCTCTCTTGTAGAAAGCCTCTCTCTCTTCTCATGGCTTTCCTTTCCTCTCTTTCTCTCTCTCTCTCTCTATTATATATATATATATATATCTATATATCTATATATATATATATATATATATATATATATATATATATATATATATATATATATATATATATATATATATAAAAAAGAAATACATGCATACATGCATATGGGTTGACGTGACTTGGTCTGGATTGGTCTGAGCTAGGCCGGGCTATAGTTAGACTAAGTTGGATTGAGCTGGTTTGGACCAAGGTTGACTTTTTTCTATCATTTCATAGTCCATTTCTGCCACCATTCCCCATGAAATTTTCCGATAGCCTCTATTCTAAATTTTCTATGTTCACTTTGTAGAATACTAAAAATGAGGAATATTGGAACTTGAATCACTTCATTTGGAAATAAAATGGCCAACTTATGAATTTCTGAAGTTTAAGTAGGCCAATTATCGATAATTTGGCTAACCATTCTGCATGGGATCCTTCGGAGACTTCTATCAAAAATCCTTTATGTCCACTTTGTAGAGTACTAAAAATGAAACATAAAGAAACTGAAATCACCTGATTTGGATATGGGGTGACCAAAATATGAATTTTCAAAGATTAAATGACCATTTTCATGTGTAATTTTGCATGTGACCCTTCGGAGACTTCTACTCAGGATTTTTCATGTCCACTTTGCAGAACACCACAAATGAAGAATAATGGCCTTGGAATCATCTGAATCCGACGTAGAACAGAAAAGATATGAAGTTTTGAAGTTTTGTCGATAATTTTGTATGAAAGCTTGCATGGGGCCCACCGGTGACCTTTGCCTGGGATTTTTCACGTCCACTTTGAAGAGGACTGAAAATAAGGAATATTGGCCTTCGAATCATCTGATTCTGATATCAGATGACCAAGATATGATGATTTGAAGTTTAAATGATAATGCATGCATCATATGATAATTACGTAAATGCCCTTGCACTTTCAAACTATGATATCTTCCTTGTTTGATGTCAGAATTTAATGATTCCGGTCTCATTTCGAAGATAATTTCACGACTTGTACATCCAAGTAGGTAATATCCTATGACCCTACTGTAGGGTTCTTAAAGGATCACAAAACCTTGGGTTAAAAGCCAAAAACCTGCCATATGGATTCATTTCTGCTGGGGATGGCAAAAATGGGGTGCTTACAGGATCCTAGCAAGATTGTAGCCATTGTGAAATGGGAAGCACCTAAGAATGTTGTAGAAATCAGAAGTTTCTTAGGTTTAGCTGGTTACTATCGATGATTCATGGAAGATTACTTTAGAATCGTCGTACCTCTCACCAGGCTGACAAAGAAAGGAGAAAAGTTTGTTTGGACCGATAAATGTGAAGAGTGTTTTCAAACATTGAAGGCTAGATTGATATCAGCTCCCATCTTAACTATTTTGATCCCAAGACAACCATTTACCTTGTACACTGATGTGTCTAGGTTAGGTTTAGGATGTGTGCTTATGCAAGGGGAACAAGTAGTTGCGTATGCCTCAAGACAACTGAAGACACATGAGAAGAACTATCTCACTCATGACTTGGAATTAGTAGCAGTAGTACAAGCTGTTAAGATATGGAGACATTATTTGTATGGAGAGAAATTTCAGATTAAATCAGATCATAAGAATCTCACTCATATTTTTAATCAGAAGGAGTTGAACATGAGACAAAGAAGATGGCTGGAATTATTAAAGGATTATGATTGCAATATCCAGTATCTTCCAGGAAAAGCTAATGTAGTTGCTGACGCACTAAGTAGGAAAGCAATGACAGAATCCCAAGAAGAAGTTAGTGCAAATGCTGTGGCGTGTGTCACAGGGAGAGTATTTAATTACGATAAAAAGCAGTTCATGATTGATATTCCAAATGAATCAACTGACCAAGGGTTTATTCATCTATTCTCAAACATGTTTGCTACATTAAAGATTGTACCTGATCTATTAGACGAAGTGAAAGCCGCTATTAAATCAGACCCTTATCTGAGAATGGTGCAAGGTGACCTCAAAAAAGGAAGGACTACTCCTGAGTTTACATTGGATTCAAAAGGTACTAAAATACAAAGGAAGGGTATGTGTTCCTGAAAATGAAGACTTAGATATTAGACACAGACTAATGAAGGAAGCTCACACCATCGCTTATTCGGTACATCCTGGAAGTATGAAGATATATCATGATCTAAAGAAACTATATTGGTGGAGAGGAATGAAAGCGGATGTAGCTAAATTTGTGTTTCAATGCTTAAATTGTCAGCAAGTAAAGGCTGAAAGGCAAAGACCTGCAGGATTGTTGCAGCCATTGTCAGAACCAGTATGGAAATGGGACTGCATCACTATGGACTTCGTCATCGGGTTACCATTGACTCCCCGAGCAGTTAATGCAGTCTGGGTGATTGTGGATCGTTTGACCAAGATAGCTCGTTTCATAGCTATACGACCTTAGTATACCCTAGAGAGGTTAGCTAAGCTTTATGTAGATAATATTTTCCGATTACATGGTGTACCTGAAAGCATTGTGTCCGACAGAGACCCACGCTTTACCTCAAAGTTTTGGAAAGGATTACAGAAGGCTATGGGTACAACGTTGAAGTTTAGTACTGCATTCCATCCTTAGACAGAAGGACAGCCGGAGCGTACTATTTAGATTTTAGAAGGCATGCTTTGAGCTTGTGTTATTGATTTCAAAGGATTATGGGATGAGAAATTACCATTGATTGAGTTCGCTTATAACAACAGCTATCAATCGACTATACAGATGTCACCCTATGAAGCATTGTATGGTAGGAAATGTCAAACTCCATTGTTTTGGAATGAAGTTGGAGAATGGAGTATTGTTGGACCAGAGTTTGTTGAAGAGACTTGTCGAGTAGTCGACATTATCAAGGAAAGAGTTCGAATAGCTCAAAATCGTCAGAAGCAATATGCAGATAATCGATGCAAAGATCTCAAATTCACCATAGGTGATAAGGTATTTCTGAAAATATCTCCTATGTGTGGTTTGAAATGGTTTGGATAGAAGGGAAAACTGTGTCCTAGATATATTGGACCTTATGAAGTTCTAGATAGACGTGGAAAAGTAGCATATCAGTTAGCACTACCACCATCCATGTCAAGTGTGGATGATGTATTTCATATCTCATTACTGAACAAGTATGTCAAAGATCCAACACACGTATTAACAACGGATCCACCGGATTTGACTGAAGATTTGACGTTCGAAGTAGTACCTTTTGAGATCACTAGCCGGAAGGTGCAACGTCTTCGCAACCGTAACATTTACTACGTTAAGGTTACTTGGAGAAGCCAAAATGTAAAAGAAATTACATGGGAAGAAGAGAATGGTATGTGGAAGCAATATCCTCACCTATTCGACTCGGAAGGTATGTGTAAATTTTGAGGACAAAATTTATATAAGAGGGGGGGATTTGTAAGACCCGCACTCAACTTACTTGGTCTAACCATGTCGTGCCAGTCTTCCCATCATTCCTAGACCAAGTGGACTGAGTGTGTGAAGATAGATCACAAACCAGGTATGAGAATCGAGTTATAAACACTAAAAATATACCTAAGGTCGCATGCCTGGGTAGGTATGGTCGACCATAAAGAAGGGAACCAAAAAAACCCCACGGTCGATGATTTCGACCTTATGGTCGACGGTTTATGTGACCGTATGATCGACATTGAGAACCTAGATCAGACTCTGAGTTTTGAAAACTTTCCTAAACTAAGAGATTGCTTTCCTAATTGGAAGAGGACTTTATATGGAGAGTTTTCCTCTATATAAAGGACGTCCCTCAGCCCTTTTTCACTCTTTTAGAACATTATTAAACCCTAGAGAAGGAGAAGAAGCAAAAGCTAAGGAGAAGAAGAAAAAACTAAGGAGAAGAATTTGTTGAGAAGGGATTGGCTCTTTATCATAGGCAAAGGTATGAAACAAATCTCTGGAGATGTAAACTCTAAGGAATAAGACTTCTATAAAAGATAGACAATATCAACCTATTATGATCTATGTAATTTCCTTGAGAAAATCCCAAGGAGAACCATGAGGAGTGAATTTGATGATTAGGGTTGATAAGAAATTACTAATGATGACCATAGGATGACCTTAGAATATATCCCATTGAAGAACAAAAGAATGAACTTAGGAAGAACTTGAATTTCATGTAGACTGTGACAAAAAAATATCAAGGTCGTAGCTACGATCGACCATAGCATGACCAGTATGACCAGAGGATCGACCATAGGCATTCGGAAAGATTTCAGAAATCATATGGTCGCAGCTACGGTCGCACCATATGCGACCGTAGGGTATTGACCGTAGACAGTAAGGTTGATATAGCATGAGACCATATGACTAATCAGACACCTATCAGTGCTCTGTTTCGATTTTTGACTACTGTAACATGTCACATATGAACCCTAACTTAAATTCATATAACTTTTAAGTTGTTAAATCAATTCAAAGAGAATTTCAAGGCTTGGAAGGACATCGAGAATTGCTAACAGGTGAGGGAACAAGACCTAAACTAATTGGATAATAACAAACTGTTTATTTTTATTGAGTCCAATGCCATGATTGATTATATGTTTGTATGCTTGTAATGTGCATCTCACATGTCATCCAATATTCTTGCTATTACTGTTCATGCATATTTAATTCTATTTATTTATAACATGATGATGATGATGATGCTAGGAATATGCATGTGAATGTATGTATGTGGTTGGTGTGTTGGATGCGAGTGGAGCATCAGGGGGAGGACGTGGCATTGTGGTCTTCGACCTCATCACCAGACTCTAGCTCTATCTCTACTCAAGTCTTGTCCACTAACATCGTCGTATCGCCATTACCTTAGCAGAACTATTACATCGTAGGGCATCAGGGGAGGTGGTCTCGGACTGTGTGGTCTCTGACTCTGTCGGGGGGCCTTAGCTCTATTTCTATGGACGTATTGAGGGATGCTGGGATAAGGCCTTGGATACACTGTTTGGCATTAGGATTGGTTAGTTGCGAGCCCAATTTGCAAGCCCTCACCAATAGTGGCTTACGTGTTGGTATGGGTAGGGCATCAGGGGAAGGGTTGGCGGTGTTTGATCCGAACACTTTAGCTCTATCTCTATTCCATGGTGGGTGCATGTGGGACGGTAATGGTGTTTGATCCATTGGGCAGATTTACACACTCGTGTATAGAGGTGTGGCGGCCACCAAACCTTTTTATAGCACATTGTAAACTTATAAACCAGACTAAAGATATGAATTGAATGCATGCATATGTTTGTTGCATTATTTTTTTTACTCACTGACCCGTGATGTGTGCTCATCCTTTCGATGTCGAATATTCTTAGTTGATGATGCAGGTCTTACGATTGAAGAATATATGAATGCACCGACGTATGGACACGTTGCTACGATGGATGTAGAAGCTGAAGAAGATGTGCATGATTCATCAAGTGAGTGCAACCAATGTGTTTTTACTTAAGTTTAGTTATAATTTAAACATCGGATATGTAATTAATTATTTATTTTTATGTCTTGTGGTTTAGAGAAAATTAGATTAAATACTTATTTATCACTGTGAGACTCTCAGTTCATTATCTGTAAGACTTTCACTTATTTATTTATTACCTCTGATTATTAATGTGGAATGTGTGTGTGGTTTGATATGGTGGGTACGACCTATGCGAGATCCTGGGTGAACCGTTGGTTTATTGGTGGTTCATCACACCATTATGGTTAGACTAGAAATGGGGTGTGACAAGTCCCTTGAATAATGCCTTACTTGATCATAGTTGAAGCATTTAATTCTAGCATTCCCTTGCTTCTGTTTGGGTTTAGTCGGCTATGGAGTCTTGGCTGCAACATTGAAACCTTGAGTGCGGAATGGTTTGAAGGTCTTTAAGTTTCCTCCATTAAATGAATTTTCGTTAGGCCTCTTATTACCTTGGAGGGGGGGAACCCTGACATAGTTGAAGCATTTAATTCTGCATTCCCTTGCTTCGTTTGGGTTTAGTCGGTGTAGTCTTGGCTGCAACATTGAAACCTTGAGTGCGGAATGGTTTGAAGGTCTTTAAGTTTCCTCCATTAAATGAATTTTCGTTAGGCCTCTTAATACCCCTGTTTTGAGCAAAGTAGCTCTTCCTTTGACTTGACTCCAGAACTCATGCAATCTACACGACTTCATTATATATATTCTTTTCCAGTCCCAACACAGTTCTCTAATACTTGCCCTAAGTCTCGTGATGAACCTTTGGGTTTTGGTATTTTATTTTTACATACTAGAGGGAGCAAAGAAGAATAATTCTTCATAACGCTGCTGGTAAGCGTCAACAGTCATCTGACCTTGATACAGACTCAAGAATTCCTTTTCCATCTGATCTCTGAAACATCTAGGAAAATATTTCTCAAAGAAAGTTTCTTTGAAGATAGCCCATGTTAGATGGCTGTGCTTAGTCAGAAGATAGTCACGAGTAGACTTTTACCAATGATGTGCATCACCTTTCAGCATAAAGGCTGCACATAGTACTTTCTCTTCTTCTGTAATTGTCATCATTATAAAATTCCTCTCCATCTCATCAATCCAGTGAGCTGGCCACAAAGGATCTGACGGTTTGCCCGTGAACTCCTTTGGTTACGTCTTTAGAAAATGCTCCATCAAGCTAGAGTGGTCCAACTGATTCTATGCATAAACTTCATACATGGGCAGCTAGGACTGATAATTTCCTTGATTGTATCCTCCTTGCTGTGCTTCGGGATTTTGTACTTGAGCGTGCACCACTGGGGTTTGCGGTACCTGAGGTGCAGCATTATTAATATCAGAGGCTTGGGGCACAGTATTGCTACCCCCTGGTACGATGCTTGCTTAACCCGTAGGTATAGGTGTTGTATTTACAGCTGGGGGAATAATTCCCATGGCAACTTGCATGTTTGTTTGCATTTGATGTAGCTCCTACACTTGTCGTGCTAAATTCATCACAACCGTGGGCAAATTGGTTGGGTTGGCCTGATTATTGACTCCTTGAGGTGCAACATTTTGGTTCTCAAGATTTTCCGCCTGTTCTTCTGGGTTTACATTGGCATTTGCCTCCGAAGGTAGTGGTAGAGGTGGGCTTGGGTTACATCCCCTTCAGGTTGCTCTACGCCTAGCCATTTCTAACTATCGACTGTGGTATGTCTGAAAAGTCAAAATACGTGAGACGAGTACAGTATACGACAATGTCAAGTTAGTTCCATAATAAAAGAAGAAAATCCCGAAGCATAGAGTCCAAACAAGTAATGCAGGTACAAAAATATTTGTGTGGTAGACATTGATCGGTCACGCTACATGCGACCATAGCTGTGACCAGACAAACCCCTGGCAACCCTCCCAGGCTCTGTGGTTGACTGTGTGGTCAACCCTTTTGGTCGAATTATGTGACCGCACGATTTAAAAAATCAGGTTTTTAAACCTGTTTCAAGCCTATTATTCCCATTTCCTTTTTGTCTTCCTCTAAGTCTTAACTCAACTCGCCACCTCTGAGTTTCAATGGTGTCAACCACACCACTTGGGTGATTTCTTCATCAGTCAATGATTCCCATTCCATTCTCCATGGTATGTTCCCATTCTTTTCTTTTCTTTTCTTTAGGCTATTTTACTTAGGTTTTCATCACCTTTTACTATTTTTATCAAATTAAAATTTATTCTACCATCAAAATTTGAATTTTGTTGTTTGGTTTAGATGTTGGGCACCCAATAGACGAAAGCCCTCAAGAATTTTTGGGTTTCATCTATTAGTTTTGGCCAAGCTCCCAAAAACATAAGCCAGGTCGACTCAATTAGGCATAAAGAGGGTTTCGGTTAGATCTGATTTGAGTAATCAGGTCGGGTCGAGGGGTAATAGGGTTCAGGTCATGGGTCAGCCCAAAAGGTTAAAGGTTTTGGTTCAGTTAATTTTTGAACGGGTTTGGATCAATCCCGTTTCAACCCTAAGAACCGGGTTTGGTTCTTTATCTAGTTCTACTTCTTGAACTGGGTTTAACCAAGACACCCTAATTTTAAAAGATTCCATCAAATTTATAATTCATGCCATTGTATCTTTTTCTCCGTTTTAACAGTCTATTGAATTCACAATGGTGCAAGGACATGCCAAAATATCCAGCATTCTTTAGAGATTTCGATGAATATGCCAGCCATCGTTGCAATAACCTAAAACGGTCGGAGAAAATAGGAGAAAGAGGATAAAAAATCCCTTGGTATCTTCTGCGGGTTGGCTAGTAGTAACCTGCTAGCCATGCCTGGCTACAGTAGGCTGGCCCTTAGGGGTTGGCCTGCTGTACCTAGCACAGCCGGCAGTGCTGCTGCGACTGACACATTATGCCTGTTGGTCATATGCAGGCTGGCCTGTAGCAGTGTTGCTACGACTGGTCCCCTTATGCCTACAGGCTGTTGGCCAACCGAAATTAAGAAAAATAATTTTTATTTTAATTTCTGATATAATGCTCCACAGCATCGGTCCCTTGTTGGGGCATATGATTACCTTTTGACCTTTAGGGGGTTGTGAGGCTTTGTTAAGCAGCAATGTCTTCGACCGCTCGAGCCAACCTTCCTCAATAATTAGGTGTTCCCATGATCATTCCGCCTTCACTTCCCATAGTCAGGGCAAGTGGATGGATGGCTAAACCCTGCTCTGATACCATAATGTAAGGATTTTTACCTATCTATTGAAGGTTAATGCAGAATTAACATACCTTTAGCATTGTGACCTATTCCAACCATGTCCATCCAACCGATGTTGTCCCATAAGAAGCCCTACTTTCCATGCCTGTCTCTGTAATCAAAAGGGAAGACAGGGGGAGGGTTTTTGTGCATTCACTTTATCCCAAACAGAGAATATGATGGAGTTCTTAGATTGTATAAGTGTGCATAGGACCCTACCCATTAGTATTTATAGATCAACCATCTCTTCCCACCAAGGATAGACAGTGATCTGGGTGCTACATGTCTCAGTGGATCCTATGTTAGTAACCTATTTAGGTGGGGCTAGGTGGCATGTGGGCTACCTGAATTACAGTAAAGACAATGTTTGAGGACAAAAAGGTGAGAAAAGGATTTTAATGAGCAAGCTCGCAAATTTAAAATTTCAAAGAAATGTTAAGGTGAGAAAACACATTCTGGAATTATTTGGCACTGTTGAGAAACTCCAGGGGTTGTATAACCTGATTGCTAAGGATGTCTAAGTCTACATCATTACAGACTCCTTACCAAAATTATATGAGTAGATTCAGATAGCATATGTGTAAGACCCGCACACCACGAACCCGATCTAACCTTACATTCTCATGTTGTGATCGGTTTTCCCATCATAACTAGCTCAAGTGAACCAATTGTACGAAGAAACCATAAGATAAGATAAGAAACAAGTCAAATTTAGTTGGTGTGGTCGACTGGTTAAGTTTGTGTGGAAGCAACCAGTCAAAAACTAAAAACCAGTAAATTTTAGACATGTGGTGGCATTTTTGAGGGGTGTGGTCGAATGTGTGGTCAATACATGTGGTCGCACATGAGACCACACACATGAGACCACACATATGAGACCACACAACGTGTGGTCGCATATTTGGGACTTGTGGTCTACGGATTCTGCGACCACACGTCCAAGCACATGATGTTAAACTGACTCCGTGTTTAGAAAACTTTCCTAATTTGAGGAGGACTCTTTCCTAATGGAAAGAGGACTCTATATGGAGGTTTTCCCTCTATATAAGGGACGTTCCTTAGCCTCTCTTACTCTTTTAGAACCCAAATTGAAACTCTAAACCTAAGAGAAAAAGAGAGAGAGGAAGAGAAGGAGAAGAAGGAGATTTGGAGAAGAAGGCTAAGAGGAAGCTTTTGCAAGAGAAGGTTCTAGCTCCCAACAGCAAGAAAGGTATGGAACTTATCTCTGTAGATGTAGATCCTATTGAATAAGGTTTCTATTATGGATTGGGGGTGTCAAACGAATATGATCTATGTGATCCTTTGAGTAAATCTCAAGGATAACCATAAGGGATGGGTTAGGGATATGGTTAATGAAAAACTATAAATAATGGCCATAGGATAACCATAGGATGAACCCAAGTGATGAGCCAAGGAATCGACTCAGGAAGAATTTGGATTGAAGATGAAAACTAACCAAACATCATGTAGTCGCAGCCTATGGTCGACCATAGGGTGACCAGAGGGTTGACCACAACTATTCGGGAAGTTCCCAGGAAAGGTGTTGTAGCATGGTGTGGTCGCGTAAAATGCCACCACAGAGGTTGACCACACAGTGTGTGGTCGCATATATTGCGACCACAGGTTCGACCACACATGCGACCACACGATAATAGCAAGTATATTTTGAGACCAAACAAGATTTTTGACTACTGTAACTTGATAAAATTGAACCCTAACTTACATACATTAATTATTTAGGTTCCCAATAGATTCAAAGTGACTTCCAAAGCTTAGGAAAGGAACAAACATCAATCAAAGGTGAGGGAACAAGACCTAAACTAATTGACTTAATAAGCTACCTTTATTTTATTGAGTCCAATGCCATGATTGATTCTATACTTGTTTGTTTGTAATGTGCATCTCACATGTCATCTAATATTACTGTTATATTCTACTTATGTATATTTATTTATGTCTATTTGTAACATGATGATGATGATGCTAAGAATAGGCATGTGATTGAATGTGTGGTTAGTGTGCTGGATGCGAGTAGAGCATCAGGGGGAAGATGTGGCATTGTGGTTCAGCCTGGTCACCAGACTCTAGCTCTATCTTTACTCAAATCTTATCCACTGACATCGTCGTATCACTATTACCTTAGCATAACTATTACATCGAAGGGTATCAGGGGAAGTGGTCTCGAACTGTGTGATCTTTAACTCTACCAGGGGGCCTTAGCTCTATCTCTATGGACATATTGAGGGATACTGGGTGAGGCCTTGGATACATGGGATGGCATTAGGATTGGTTAGTTGCGAGCTCAATTTGCAAGCCCTCGCCAGCAGGGGCTTACATGTTGGTCTGGGTAGGGAATCAGGGGAAGTGTTGGTGATGTGTGATCCAGACACTTTAGCTTTATCTCTATTCTATCGTAGGTGCTTGTGGGACGACAATGGTGTTTGATCCATTGGACGGATTCACACACTCATGTATAGAGGTGTAGTGGTCACCAATCCTTTCTATAGCACATTGTAAACTTAAAATCAGACTAAAGATATGAATTGAATGCATGTATATGTTTGTTGCATTGTTATGTTTTTTCACTGAGCTCAAGTTAGAGAGCCGACCCTCGCGCACACAATTCTTTTTAGTTTCTGATGTTGCAGGTGTTACTATCGAAGATTATGTCGATGTGCCAACATATGGACACGTGGCGGATATGGATGTGCACGCTGTAGAGGACGAATATGACTCGCCAAACGAATGTTTCAACTATGTTTATGCTTAGTGGTTAACTTTTGAATTTTGATACTTGGAATAGGTATTAATTATGTTTTGGTTACTTGATTATTTAATTAATTATCACTGTAAACTCTCAGTTCATTATTATTAAAACTTTCGCTATTTAATTATTATCTTTGATTATTATTATGGAATGTGTTTTGATTTAACATGGTTGGTACGTTCTTTATGAGATCTTGGTTTGAACTGTTGGTTCTCATGACGGTTCATCATACCACTGGTTAGTTTAAAATTGGGGTGTGACAATATGACACACAAAAGGAACAATGGATACTAGATGATTTTATTACTATCACACCCCAACTCCGGTTAAACCCTAAGTGTGAGTAAACTGCCACTGAACCAATGGTTTACACCAGGATCACAATAAGACCGTATCTGTCACACCCCAATTCTGGACCAACCAATGGTGTGATGAACCATCATGAAACCAATGGTTCAACCAGGATCTCGTATAGGCCGTGCCCATCCAATTAAACCAGACACATTCCACAAGTATAATTAGAGTAAATGAATAATAGCGGAAGTCTTTAATCATAATGAACTGAATATCTAACAGTGATAGTAAATAAGTAAATCCAATTAATGTCCAATAACTCAAGACATAAAAATAAAATAATAAATTACATGTTCCAGTAATCAAAATAACTAAACTAATCAAAGACACATTGATTGCATTCGCAAGACGGATCATGCGCTTCCTCCATAGCTTCCCCGTTCCTCGCTGCTACGTGTCTATATGTCGACGCGTTCACATAATCTTCAATAGTAGGACTTGCATCAACAATTAAAAATATTTGACGTCAAAAGGATGAGCACACATCATGGCTTAGTGAGCAAACATATGCATGCATTCAATTAATATATTTGGTCTGGTTTTTAAGTTTGCAATCTGCTATAGAAAGGTTTGATGGCCCCCGCACCTCTATACACGAGTGTGTGAATCTACCCAATGGATCAAACACCATTATCATCCCACATGCACCCACCATGGAATAGAGATAGAGCTAATGTGTTTGGATCATACACCGCCAATACTTCCCCTGATGCCCTACCCATACCAACACGTAAGCCCCTACTGGCAGGCTTATAAACTAGGTTCGCAACTAACCAATCCTAATGCCATCCAGTGTATCCAAGGCCTCACCCCATCCCTCAATACGTCTAGAGATAGAGCTAAGGCCCCCCGACAGAGTTAAAAACTATACGGTCTGAGACCACCTCCCCTGATGCCCTACGATGTAATAGTTCTGCTAAGGTAATGGCGATATGACGATGTCAGTGGGCAGAAATTGAGTAGAGATAGAGCTAGAGTCTGGTGACCAGATCAGAGACCACAATGCCATGTCCTCCCCTTGATGCTCTGCTCACATCCAATACACTAACCACACACACACAGTCACATGCCTGTTCCTAGCATCACCAATCAACATGGTAGCAAATAAACAAAAGTAAATATGCATGAGCAGTAGTAATATTAATATTGAATGACATGTGAGATGCACATTACAAGCATATAAGCATAGAATCAATCATGGCATTGGACTCAATAAAATAACAATATATTATTATCCAATTAGTTTAGGTCTTGTTTCCTCACCTGTTAGCAAAACTTGATCTTCTTCCAAATCTTATAATTCTCTTTGAATCAATTTAATGACCTAAAAGTTGTATAAATTTAAGTTAGGATTCTTGTGTAATGTGTTACAGTAGTCAAAAATCAAAATAGAACACTGATAGATGTCTGATAGGCCCTATGGTCACATGTTATGTTGACATTACCATGTACGGTCGATACCCTACGATTGCACTATATGTGACCATATCCTACGACCATATGGTATCTGAATTCTTCCTGAATGCCTATGGTCGATACTTTGATATGCTATGGTCATGCTATGGTCGACCGTAGCTGTGACCTTACGATTTCTGGTCACAAACTACATTCAATCCGAGTTCTTCTTGGGTCTACTCCTCGGCTTTTCTCTTGAGTTCATACTAAGGTTATCCTATGGTCATCATTAGTAGTTTCTCATCAACCATTATCACCAAACTCATCCCTCATGGTTATCCTTGGGATTTACTCAAGGAATCACATGGATTATAATAAGTTGACTTCTCCAATCCTCCATAGAAACCTTATTCCATAGAATTTACATCTTCAGAGATTAGGTTCATACCTTTGCCTACTATAGAGAATTAAAATCTTCTCAGGAACACCTTCTCCTTAGCCTTCTCTCCTTTTACTTCTCTTCCTTTTCTTCCTCTAGGGTTTACTAATGTTCTAAAAGAGTGAAAAAGGTTGAGGGATGTCCTTTATATAGAGAAAAACTCTCCATATAGAGTTCTCTAATAATAGGAAAGAGACCCTCCTCAAATTAGGGAAGTTTCCAGACTCGGAGTCTGATTTGGGATCCTTCGATCGGACATACGATTGCAGAACCCGTCAACCTTAGGGTCGAAAACATCGACCGTAGGGTCATTGGTCTGTGATCCTTATTCCTTACCGTATGATTGACCATACCTACCCAGGTATTCAACCATACACATACTTTTAGTGTTTTTAACTCAATTCTCATACCTAGTTTTGTGGTCTACCTTCACACGGTTGGTCCACTCAATCTCATAATGATGGGAAAACCTGGCACGACACTGTTAAACTAGGTTAGTGGAGTGCGGGTCTTACAATCATCATCATCATGTTATAAATAGACAAATAAATATGCATGAGCAGTAATAGTAGGAATATTAGATGACATGTTAGATGTACATTACAAACAAGCAAACATAGAATCTATCATTGCATTGGACTCAATAAAACAAACAGCTTATTATTAGCCAATTAGTTTAGGTCTTGTTCCCTCACCTTTAATGATTTTTGATCTTCTCCAAGCTTCGTAAATAACTTTTGATCCACTTGGAAACCTAAGAAATTTATGGATTCTAAGTTAGGGTTCAAGTTCATCAACTATAGTAGTTAGAAGTCCCATCTGAAATCAAACAGACCGAGTGGTCGCAGGTGTAGCTACACCTGTGGTCTCAGTTTTTGTGACCACAGGGTGTGTGGTCGATAAGAGGGGCATACTAAGCGAAGGGCCGAAGGTGGCTTTGCTATCCATCCTATTATACCACCGAAGGATGGCAGGCAAAGCTGCATGGAGATAGTGCGGCTTCTTTGTTTTCATGGCAGAGTGAGTTGTCCATAGTGTCCGCCAATAGAGCCGGCTTTTAGTGAAGGGAGATTCCAGATGGTTTGGTGATCTCGCCAATAAAAGCATTCAATAACTTGATATCATCAATCGGGATAAGGATAGTCCTAAAGCAGCAAAGGAAATCAGGAGGCCCAAGAATCAGTATAAAACCTGCTTGGCCATTACGAACTAAAATACTAATCCCCTGACCACATCCATCTATCCTACCTAAACGTAACCCTTTTCTTGTTCGTTCTTCGAATGACGGTAGTGGAGACTAATTCCTTCCAACTAATGAAGATACTACTCCAGTCTTCCCATTCATTCCCAGCAAGATACGACAAAGCCAAGAATCAAGATCCTTGGCTTTGTTTTTCTCGCCCTTTATTCAATCGGAATCTCTAGACCAATGTGGAAATACCATGACATAGTTTCTCTAAGAGGAGTAGGAGGAAGAATCCATAGTTATAAGATACCACTCACAAGATATGCGACCACACATGTGACCATACCCTCTCTAGGACCTTCCATAAACCATGCGATCGATCATGTATGCCTCGTGTGGTCGACCATAGCTACGACCACATGAGTTTTGGTCGAGTTTCACTCTCAGTCCAACCCCTTCATGATTTGATTCCTTGGTTTATCATTAAGGTCCTTCCTATGATTGATCTATGGCCTTAATTTCATACTTTTACCCAATTCTTTACCCTAACCTACTCTTCATGGACCTCTTTTGAGTTTTTGTCCATGGCCTCGTGTTTGAGATCTTACTTGACTCAACATCTCAATTATGATAAAGGATCCTATTCTAGATGTTCTACTACTACAGAAAAAGGTTCCATACCTTAAGCTTGTCAGAGAACCAGAGCCTTCTCTGTAATTCTTCCTCCTAACCTTCTTCTTAAAATCTTTTTCTTTTCCTCCTTCTCTCTCTCTCTCTCTCTCTCTCTCTCTTTCTTTTTCAATTTGGGTTCTAAAAGAGTAGGAGAGGCTAAGAGACATCATTAATATAGAGAAAAACTCTTCATATAAGGTCCTAATCTAACTAGGAAAGAGATCCCAAAGTTTTGAAAAATTTCCAAAACTCAGAGTCGGTCATGACATCGTGTGGTCGCACGTGTGGTCGCAAAATTCACCAGCCACACATCCCAAATATGCAACCACACATCCCAGAATGGAGTGGTCTCATTTTTCTTAGGTGTGGTCAACCATACTTGCTTAGGTGTGCGACTACACACTCCTAATTAGTTGATTTTGGTTTGATTTACGTACCTAGTCTTGTGGTTCCTTTACGCACTTGGTCCACTTGGTCCACTTGGTCCGATCATGATAGGAAAACCTGATATGACATGGTAAGACCTGGTTAGTAGACTATAGGTCTTACAGTATCCACTTACAAAAATCATTGCACATAACCATAATCAAAATATAAATAAATACAGTGGAAATCTTTAATATAATGAACTGAGTTCTACATTGTAAATATATTAACCAATTATTCTCCAACACCAAAATGTAATAAGTATTTATAACATGGTTTATAATCAACTAGAAACAAAATAAAAACTAAACCAAGAACATCCTAGAGGTACATGCAGTAAGGGCATTTGCATGATGCGTCAAGCTCGTCCTCCCCTGCTTGCACATCCAAAGTAGCAACAATTCCATACTCTGGAGTAGCAACGATGTCCATCAAAGTATAACCTGCATTAGCAACTAAAAATGGTGTACATATAAGGGTGAGCTCACAACTTAGCTCAGTAAGAAAATCAAACAATGCAACAAGCAATATGCATGAGTAACATTCACATTTGGTCTGGTATACTTGCACAGTGCTATGGTAAGCATGGGTTATACTCCACACCTCTATGCACGAGAGTATGAGCAAGCCTAATAGTTAGGCTTCGATCCACACTACTACTGTCTTCCCACATCACTCACTCTTGCATAGAGATAGAGCTAAAGTCTAGTAGGTAGGTTGCGCCTCCATCCCATGTCCTCCCCCTGATACCCTCTATTGTACCAATACCTATACCCTTATTAGTAAGGGCTTGCAAGTGGGTTCTTCATTAACAAATCCTATATGTCATCATAGTAGGACCTATCCCAGCACAACTCCCTATGGCGTAGAGATAGGGGTCTAGTCTGATGATCAATCCGGAGACCATAATGCCACGTCCTCCCCCTGATACTCTATCAGCACCAAGCATGCTAAGATAGTAGCGATACGAAAAGGTGCTAGTCTGAGAAAAGATCTAAAACCCTAGGCCCTTTCCATTCTACACACCAACAAAAATAATCACATCCTAGCATAGCGAGTATGCATGAACAATATAATAATTGAAAGTAAAGAAGACATGTAAATATGCACAAGTAACACTCCATAGGACAAGAGTAGTTATTAGCAACGGTTTACTATTATTAGTTAATTAGGATTTAGGTATGATTCCCTTACCTGACGCTTTATTGCTAGCTTGCTCCGCATCACAGAGTCCAACCTTACTATCATAGGGTCCTACAAGATGTTAGGGTTTAGTTAGAATTAGTTTCATAGGTTTTACGTTGGTCGAAAACCAACTGGGGTAAAAAACACCCCATACAGTACATGCCAGTGGTAAGTACCAGTAGCGGCACTGTGGGGGATGGTGCGATCAGTATGGCTGACCAGTACCCCCCTTTGCCCATTCCCAAGAGATACAGATCGCTGTACAAAATCGCATGTGGTTCGACCGGTATGGTCGTTCGGTGTGCTCTCGTGAGACCACCAACTTGGTGCTTTGTCTCTGTTAGTCTTTCAATTTCATATTTAGGGGTCCTCTTATGCATTCTAGGCCTAAGCAATGTATTGGGTATGTCTATGTTCTATTAAAGTCCTAGTTTCGATGATCCTTGGTCTAGAATTCAAATCTAAGGTTTATCAACCAACTTAGAGTTTATCAGTGAATTTGGGTTTTGGATCAATACCTAGCCTTGCATGGTATTGGTCACCACCTTAAAACAACTTAAGCTAGAGAGAGGTATAGGCACTTAACGTTGACTTGCAAACTATGGTGTTCTTTGTCTAACGAAATCTCCTCTTCTACCTTCCTCAGCTCCTTTCTCCTCTTTAGATATCCTTCTCCTCTCTAGGGTTTGTGAGAATCAATCAAAGAGGTTTAAGGAGGTTTAAGAGTCCTTATATAGGCTAGGATGGAGTTTAGGGAAGTCTCCTACTTGAGGAAAGTCCATAAGATTGAGATTTGGCAAGCGAGACCCACAGAGATCCGTTTCTAGATCTGACTAGTCTGCAGACATATCGATCCACCGATATGGTAGACCGGTTTTTAAGACCGGTATAAAAATATTGCATTTATTTGTCCATTCTCGTACTTGATTGTCATCTGCTCATCCCATTTGGTCCGATTATGATTGGAAGACCTGTCACGACATGAAATAGAGGTTTAGATTAGGTTCATGGAGTGCAGGTCTTACAACTCCCCCATCCTTAAAAGAAATTTTATCCCCAAAATTTGCATGTAGGTCTCACAACTCCCTCACCCTTAAAAGAAATTTCGGCCTTGAAATTTGCACGTACCTTGTTCGTCGAAAAGGTTGGGGTACTCATTTCGCATCGCGTTCTCCTCCTCCCAAGTAATTTCCTCTACATCTTGGCTTTTCCACTATACTCTGACATAATGGATATCCTTGTTTTAGAAATGTTGTACCTTCTGACTTACGGGCATTATGGGTACCACCTCAAATGTCAAATCCTCTGTCAAGTCTAGTGGGTCTGCTGTTAAGATGTGCGATAGGTCCCTGACATACTTCTTCAGTAGTGAAACATGGAACACATCATGAACGCTTGACATAGATGGTGGCAGGGCCAGTTAATATGCCATGTTACCACGTCTGGTCAGTATTTCATACAGTCCCACATATCTGGGGCTTAACTTTTCCTTTTTATCGAACCGTTCAGACCTCGCACTGGTGATATTTTCAAAAATACATTATCTCCCGCTGCAAACTTCATATCTCGATGTCTGTTATCTACGTAATGCTTTTGTCAAACTTGAGCTGTCTTTACCCATTCTTTAATTTGATCAATCGCTCAACAAGTTTCTTCTACGAACTCTGATCCTAGGATCCTTCTCCCTCCCACCTCATTCCATAACAGAGGTGTATGAAATTTCTTCCTATAGAATGCCTTATATGGAGTCATCTGGATCGTAGCTTAATAACTATTGTTATAAGCAAACTCGCTGAGTGATAGCTTCTAGTCTCAAGCTCCCTTGAAATCTATGGCACACGCTCAGAGCATATCCTCTAAGATCTGGATAGTTCTCTCTGACTGCCCGTTTATCTGAGGATGGAAGGTTGTACTAAACTTCAGCTTGGTTCCCATGGTTTTCTGTAATCATTTCCATAACTTGGATGTAAAGCGGGGATCTCTGTCAGATACTATGCTTTTCGATACACCGTGAAGTTTGACTATATTATCCACGTATAGCTTGGCCAATCTATCCATAGTGTACTGAGGTCTGATAGGGATGAAGCGCATCGTCTTGGTAAGTCGATCGACTATCACCCAAACTGCATCCATTGACCTTAGTATCAAGGGTAGGCCAGTGACAAAATCCATTGTGATACAATCCCACTTTCATGTTGGCTCTAGTAGTGGTTGTAACAACTCAGTTGGTCTTTGTCCTTTCGTTTTCACTTGCTGGTAATTTAAACATTGAAAAATAAACCAAGCCACATTCGCTTTCATACCTCTTCACCAATACAATCTCTTCAAATCATGGTACATTTTAGTGTTTCCTGGATGTACCAAATATGGGGTATAATGAGCTTCTATCATAATTTTGTCTCTGATGTTTGAGTTCTCACTCTCAGGTATACATAATCATCCGTGATACCTGAGTACCTTGTCTACATCCAAGGTGAAGTTAGGGTTGCTTTTACCCTTATCTAAATCTTCTTGCACAATCTTAAGGTGTAGAACTTGTAGGATTAGTGCTTCCACCTCATTTATTAGATGTGGTGAGATCTTCAAGGCTGCAAACATCAATGTGAACTTGTGAATCAAGCCTTGCTCCACTGGATCTTCTACTAACTCTAGTATATGTTGTTCTTCATTCACTATTGAGCCAGAGGTTGCAGAACACAGTGCAACATTTGTACTAGGTCCTGCCTCAGGTTTCAATGCCCACTTTTTGCTTAAAGCATCAGCTACAATGTTTGCCTTACTTGGATGGTACTGGATGTCACAATCATAGTCCTTTAGTAGTTCTAACCACCTTCTTTGCCTTATATTCATGTCCTTCTGAGTGAAAAGGTAAGTCAAGCTCTTGCTATTGGAATTAATTTGAAACTTTTCACCATACAAATAATGCCTTCAACTCTTGATTGCTTGAATGACCACTGCTAATTCCAGATCATGTGTAGGATAGTTCTTTTCATACTTCTTCAACTATTTTGATGCGTATGCAATTACTTATTCTCCTTGCATCAATACACATCCAAGCCCCAACCCTGATGCATCCGTATATAGAGTGAACGGCAGACTTGGTACTAAAATAGTCAAGATAGGTGTAGAGACTAGCCTTGACTTCAGAGTTTGAAAGCACTTCTCACACTCATCCGTCCATATGAATTCTCTCCCTTCTTGGTTAACCTTGTGAGTGGAACGACGATCCTTGAGTAGTCTTCCATAAACCTTCTATAATAACCAGCTAAACCTAGGAAGCTACAAATCTTTGCAACTGATTTTGGTGCTTCCTATCTTACTATCGCTACTATCTTGCTTAGATCTACTTTAATATCGTCTC
>CM053276.1:24163269-24218701 GCA_028583415.1 Protea cynaroides
CTAGAAAGCTACTTCCTTTAGCAAAAATTCACACTTCTTAAATTTGGCATAATGCTTCTCCCTTCTTAGCTATTGTAGGACTACTCTTAAGTATGTTGCATGAGTATCCTTGTCCTTTGAGTAGACCAGTATGTCATCAATGAATACGATAACTAAGGTGTCCAACATGTCATGAAATACTCGATTCATCAGTTCAATGAACTATGTAGGGGCATTGGTCAACCCAAACGACATCACAATGAACTCATAATGCCCATATCTCGTCCTGAAAGCAGTCTTCGAAATATCTCCAGCCTTGATCTTCAGTTGGTGATACCCCGATCAAAGATCAATCTTCGAGAAAACCTTTGCACCTTGCAACTGATCGAACAGATCATCAATCCGCAAAGGGTATCTGTTCTTAATGGTTAACTTGTTCAACTCTCGATAGTTGATACATAGTCGTACACTACCATCTTTCTTCTTTATGAACAATACAAACGCTCCCCACGGTGATATGTTTGGTCGTATGAAACCCTTATTTAGTAGTTCCTATAAAATTCTTATGGGCCATCCTGCAGGGTGCTTTAGACATTGGTGTCGATCCTAGCATAAGGTTTATCATGAACTCTGTAGCCTTGTTTGGAGGTAGTCTGGGTAAATCTTTTAGAAATACGTCTGAAAACTCTCGTACCACCTCTAGATCTTCCATCTTTGGTATCTCGGCAACGACATCAACCATCGACACTAGGTATCCAACTCCTCCCTTCTCTAGGAATCTCTTAGCTTTTAGGGCAGAGAGGATAAGCTCCCGCTTCCTAGGTAACTTAGTTCCTGTGAAGCTGAACTTCTTTCCGCTGTCATCCTTGAAGCAAGCTTCTTTTCGGTGCATAAAAAATTAGCCGAATATTGGCCTAACCAGTCTATCCCCAAGATGATGTCAATGTCTACCATTTTGAGTTGGACCAAATTTGCTTCTAAGTTTCACCCATCAATGTGAATTAGGCACGGCCCATGGCATTCACTCAAAACCACTTCTACTCCCAATGGAGAACAAACCATCAGGCTCGGAGTCAAGGGCTTGACAAGTAACTCCAGTTTCTTCCCAAAAGATATAGAAACAAAGGAGTGTGTAGCCCCAGAGTCAAAGAGGACTCTAGCGGGTACACTAGCTATATCAACTATTCCGAAATTTAATTATCCCTTAGTCTACATACTCATACACAGTAATTCAGCACGCAAATAATAATGGATGAAATCATACCCATAACCACATCAGGTGATGCGAGTGCTTCCTCCGTGGTGACTACAAATACCTTTGCTTGCTGTGGCAATTGCTTCTTAGGCAGAGTACAAGTTCTGGCATAGTAACCTACTTGCTGACAGTTGAAACATTTAATGTTTGTAATCTGTCCAGCTACCTGCAGTTGTGGTGGAGTAATATTCCTCGCTAGCACTGCAATAGTCTAAGCCCTGTAGGTGCGAAAGGGTTTAGTGTTCCCTCCACCTGACATCTCAGTAGTAGGCGTCTTTAGTCCCCTATTCTGGGCAAATAAACTATCCCTTTGGCTTGATTTGATCATACGAGTGATCTGTACAGCCTCGTTGTACACTTTTTTTCTAGGCCCAAAACATCCTCCCGAATACTTCCTCACAATCCCATAGTGAACCTATGGGTCTTTGTTT
This sequence comes from Protea cynaroides, assembly GCA_028583415.1. Lineage (NCBI taxonomy): Eukaryota > Viridiplantae > Streptophyta > Magnoliopsida > Proteales > Proteaceae > Protea > Protea cynaroides. Next base: position 24,164,935 of record CM053276.1, read on the forward strand.
CCTCCTCTTGCATGCTAGTTGGAGCGAAGAAAAATAGCACTTCGTACCTCTTCTGGTACGCATCTACAATCATCTGAGATTGTTGCAGGTTGAAGAATTTCTTCTTCATCTGATCTCAAAAACTCTTTGGGAAGTACTTATCAAAGAAGGCCCCTTTGAAAATCTCCTAGGTGATTTGGGTGTGCTTCATCTCCAAGTATGGCCAGGTAGAATTCCACCAGGCATTGGCATCTTCCTTGAGCATGTGTGTAGCAAACAACACCTTCTCGTCTTCTGTATAAGTCATCAGATGGAAGTTCTTTTCCATCTCAGCAATCCATTGTATAGGCCACACTGGTTTCCCTGGCTTCCCTGTGATGATAGGGGGCTTCAGTTTCAAAACCTGTCTATGGCACAGCTAAAGTCGTTCTCTGGTGGTGTAGTCATTTCGTACCATGGTGGCGGATTCACAAACCCAACCTGATAGGTTGGTGCTATTGGAATCTGTTGTGGTGGTTGCAGATTCTGTTCTTGACCCATCGGGTTAAGTATTATTTCCTCTAGATTCAGGCGTACCTTCTGTAGGGATGTACCGCGGTAGCCTGAACATTTTCAGCATCTCGTTCAAGAACGCCTTTTGCTAAGCTTTCATCTGGTAGACCAGATTTGTTACAATAGTCTCAAAGTTTGTGTGAGGAGGGCCTGACAGGTTTATTGGTGCCCTGTGATTATGCCCCTCTCCACTATTCCTCCTTGGTGTCCTGTCCCCATCATTGCTCATTGGGTTTCCTTCTTTCGGGTTCAGGTTTTGTTTACCAATATTTTCTGTTTCCACGTTTTCCTCGGGTTGATGCACCCTTGAGCGGTGACGTTTCTATGAACCTCTGCAACCATTTTCGCCTGCCATCTCAATTTACTTTTCCCTGTTTGAATTCGACAAGTAGACATAATACATGAGAAACGTTCGAATAGGCACATTTTGTCATAATAGTGTTAGTTTTAACAGATGTGAAGAGAAAATCGCAATGGAAACAATCACAATTTAAATTTTTCCAAAATTTTCTCAGATATTTTTTGTCCAATCACGACATACAGGTCGCGGCACTGTAGAGTGTGGTGCGACCGGTATGGTCAGGCAGACAAAATCCATCCACTAACCGAGAGGTACCGGTCGCATACCCTAGGGGGTACCGATTGACTAGTATAGCCCAAAATCATCGATCGGTATGCCCTAAAATCTCTTTAAAATCGAGATTTTGAGTCATTTTGACTCAACCCTCCTTTCCTTTTTCTCCGGTGGTGATTCCTCTCCACCAAAGTGAGTCTCTACAGTTCGACCGGTGTCTTTAGGAGCGATTATCTTCCGATCAAGACCTTGAACATCATCTCCAGGTAAGATCCTTCTTTCCTCATTCACTTTTACATTGTTCCTACCCCATTTCATGCTCAAATTCACATTTTTCTTGATTAGAGATATTCTAACCGTAGGAATTTCTTCTCTTTGGTTTATAATTTGTTTTGGGACCTCTATGGACGAAAGTCCTCAACTTATTTGAGGTTTCACTGAGCGGTTTGCTCAAACTCGAAATTTTATGGATTTTTTTTACCTAGGTTATGGCCAAAATCTATTTTTCTTGAAAATATTGAAATTCTTGCTTTGTTTGATGATTATTTGGTCTCTACTTGTTTCTATATGATTACGTAAGTCCTCCTACCAAAATTTTCGGTGAGTTCAAGGCCTTCGCTTAAATTGCTGTCATTATGCTATCAAAATTTCAAAAAAAAAAAAAAAAATCTCGGCTAATTCATGTCATTTTGCTTTGTTTTGTAGTAAAATCATGTCTAGGTGTCATGGTGCAAGTAAGCATGCATATGCTCTGGGGATGAACAGACCACACCCGCCTATTCCACAATATGACGCATGGTGGTTTCGTTTAGCCGCTGCAGAAGTCCGTTTCCCATGGTTCGATGGCAAGAATATCGAGTCTAGGCGGTTTGTCAATTTGGAGCAACTTCAAGGATTCGATGTGGAGGCAGCGTTTGGGGCGCTCAATTGGTTATCCGTCATAACCTATAGGGTGACCACCCGACCCAATCTGGTAAAGCACTTTTATGCCAACCTAGAGGTTGAGGGAGACCTCAATGACTTCGATCACTGTAGGGATATCCACATCACTAGCTTCGTAAAAGGTGTCCCTATATCATTCAACACCCACTAGCTTGCTAACCTTCTGGGGATTCCCAATGATGGTGACTTGATTTACTGCATTCCCAAGGCGAAGGGCTACCTTACCAAGGACCTATGCCAAGAGGTTGCAGTCCAGATCCTCAACCCAAGGGCACCCATGAAGGCTGGAAGTTTACGGCCTCTTCCTCGTGTCTATTGTAGCATTATACAGCATAACATGGTTCTTCAAAGTGGCCATTACAGCGAGTTGTCCCAAGTTACATAGTATCTCACCTATTGCGTCTACACTGGAGAGTGTGTCTACCTACCCTACATCATTATCTGAACCATGTTGCAAGCTACCACGCCCAACCTGATAGGCAACCTTCCTTATGGTCTGCTTATCACTATGATCTTGTAGGGCCTTTGCGTATACATGGAAGGTGAAATTACTATCGAGGATACTATGTATTTTGACATCGATTGGGATGCCATCGTCAGGATTAAAATGGACAACCTATCGATCAGTGACGAGGAGTTAGAAGCCCTTCTTCACGCACTTAGGAGGGTAGCAACAGTGGCAGTAGCAGCCAATGCAACTTATGCGGAAGAGGTAGGGAATGATTAGGATGAGCACATGGAGGATGTTCTCGTTCCTGCATCGCCACCCATGCCCGAGATTCCTTGTGATGGTGCTACCTCTGATCCGATACTAACACATTTGTAGGCCATTCGAGCTAACTAGGCAGCTTTGCTGGCGGCCCAGCACGCGACTGATCAACGGTAGGCTAGCTTATCACAGAGTTTCAGGTATACACAGGAGCAGGTTCACTGGTTGAGGCATGCGTTCGATCAAATTTTTGATATCTTTGACCCAATGCCACCTATGCCCCCACCCCCATGATATAGTAATTACTTTACTTTTCTCTCTTGTTAGTACAGTTCCTTTCAATATTAAGGTAACTGTCCGGTTTGTAGACTGTACCCTGTAGTATAATTTAACAATTTTTTTTTCTGGATGTTTAACACTTTATGATAGTTGTGATCTTTCTTGCTTGATAACATGGTTATCTACCTATTAGTATAGTATATTATGCTTTTCTTAACTGGTTTCATGCATTAAGCAGGTGCTTATGGTGTGTTATTATTAAGGCTTTTAAAATTTTCCTATCTTAGTCCATTGACTCAGTTAAGTACATGTATGGTTTGTTGGACAGAGCCTAAGAGCTTTGATACAAAATTGTCACACCCCAATTCTGGCTAAACCATAAGTGTGAGTGAACCACCACTAAACCAACGATTCACACTAGGATCTCAATAAGACCGTGTCCACTTACACAAATCATTGCACATAACCATAGTCAGAATGTAAATAAATACAGCGGAAGTCTTTAATATAATGAACTGAGTTCTACATTGTAAATATAGTAACCAATTATTCTCCAACATCAAAACGTAAATAAGTATTTATTACATGGTTTATAAATCCAACTAGAAATAAAATAAAATAAACTAAACCAAGAACATCCTAGAGGTACACGCAACAAGGGCACTCGCATGATATGTCATGCTCGTCCTCCCCTGCTTGCACATCCAAAGCAACAACATTTTCGTACGCTAGATCAGCAATGAAGTCCTCCATAGTATAACCTACATCAACATCTAAAAATGGTGTATGTACAAAGGTGAGCTCACAATTTAGCTCAGTAAGAAAATCAGACAATGCAACAAACAATATGCATGAGTAACATTCACATTTGGTTTGGTATACTTGCAAATTGCTATGGAAAGGGTAGGTTATTACACTCCACCTCCATGCACGAAAGTGTGAGCACGCCCAACAGTCAGGCTCCGATCCATACTACTACTGTCACACCATATCACTCACTTTGGTAGAGATAAAACTAGAGTTTGGTGGGTAGGTTGTGCCTCCATCCCACGTCCTCCCCCTGATACCCTCTATTGTACCAATACCTACATCCCTATTGGCAAAGGGTTGCAAGTGGGTTCGTCATTTACCAATCCTATATGTCATCATAGTAGTCCCTATCCAGCACAGCTCCCTACGGCATAGAGATAGGGCTCGAGTTTGGTGACCAGGTTGGAGACCACAATGTCATGTCATCCCCTTAATACCCTATCTGCACCAAGCATGCTAAGATAGTAGTGAAATGAAAAGGGTTAGTGTGAGGAAAGATCCAAGACCTCAGGCCCTTTCCATTCCATACACCAACGAAAACAATCACATGCCTAACAATCACATCCTAGCATAGCGAGTATGCATGAACAATATAATAACTGAAAGTAAAGATGACATGTGAATATGCACAAGCAACACTCCATAGAACAAGAGTAGTTATTAACAATGGTTTACTGTTATTAGTTAATTAGGGTTTAGGTCTGATTCCTTTACCTGACGCTTGTTTGCTACCTTGCTCCATATTACAGAGTCCGACCTTACTATCACAGGGTCCTACACAACGTTAGGGTTTAGTTAGAATTAGTTCCATAGGTTTTACGTTGGTCGAAAACCAACTGGGGTCGAAAACACCCCATACAGTGCATACCGATCGCAGGTACTAATCACGGCACAGTGGGGGATGGTATAACCAGTATGGTAGACCAGTACCCCCCTTAGCCAGTTCCCGAGAGATACCGATAGGATGTGGTGCAACTGGTATGGTCCACCGGTGTGCTCTCATGAGACCACCAACTTGGTGCTTTGTCTCCATCGGTCTTCCAATTTCATCTTCAAGGGTTCTCCTACGCATTCTAGGCCTGAGCAATGTATTGGATATGTATGTTCCATTAAAGTCCTAGTTTCAATGATCCTTGGTCTAAAATCTAGGGTTTCAACCAATTTAGAGTTTATCGATGAATTAGGGTTTTGGATCAATACCTAGCCTTGCATGGTATTGATCATCACCTTAAAACAACCTAAGCTAGAGAGAGGTACAGGCACTTACCGTTGACTTGCAAACTATGGTGTTCTTCATCCAACGAAATCTTCTCTTCTACCTTCCTCAGCTCCTTTCTCCTCTTCAGATCTCCTTCTCCTCTCTAGGGTTTGTGAGAATCAATCAAAGAGGTTTAAGGAGGTTTAGGAGTCTTTATATAGTCTAGGATGGAGTTTAGGGAAGTTTCCTATGGTAGGAAAGTCCATAATATTGAGATTTGGCAAGTGGGACCCACAAAGATCTATTTTCAGATTTGACTAGTCTGCCCGAGTAAACATACCGATCGATCGGTATGGTAAACCGTTATGTAAGACCAGTATAAAAATATTACATTTATTTGTCCATTCTTGTACCTGATTGTCATCCGCTCGTCCTGTCTGGTTCGATTATGATTGGAAGATCTGTTACGACATGAAATTGAGGTTTAGACTGGGTTCATGGAGTGCGGGTCTTACAATTACTATTTGCACTAGAGAAGAAAGCAGCAGGCTACATAAATGGTAGATTGGGAGTGCCAATCTGACTCTGAATAAAAGTGCATCTGGTAGTGTTGGGCACATATAAACAATAGAAAGTTTTCCATGACGGGTAGGTTCAAGCCCTATGACAAAACTAGAGGAAAACAGGTGTGTTACACCCCATTTTGGGAATTGGCTGTGATATCCGGGTTAACCCACGTGGAAACCCAAATTTTTCAACGACCGACAACCAAAATGATCTACCAAACAAACCCCACAGTCTACACAAACAATATCCATAACAATCAATAATTAAATCAGAATAGTTGCAGTGGAATCATATATTAAGGAATAGATTCCAACTAATGCTACCATAACATAAATATGTCTATTATGTTTTACAAACGATTTCCACAAGTAGTGTCATAGTACATATATCTCATACATAATGTCTAAGAGTAAATTTGATAAGACCACTGTAGATAGACCAAACCGTGATCTATTTACAGATATCAAGTAGGTTAGACTAGGTATTGGATCAGGTCTTGTAGACACAGTTGTCACAGGGACATCCCTCGTCGTGGTCATTCGGAAAGCCCTCGCTAGTGGAGAAAGTCTCCACCAATACGGGTTCCATAACATCAGCTTCTAAAGAGGTACCTACATCCAAAGCTAAGAAGATTTTGATATCAAGGGGTAAGTTCTCATCCCAGCTTAGCGAGAAGTTGTGTATCAATGCAACCTTAACACAATATTACATTGATGCAATTAAATAAACACACATTGTACATGTGGCATTCAAGTGTGTATGTTGCCATGGTCTTGTTTGTACCCTAGCGAGGATCTATCCAAACCATACCCCCCATGGACTATGCTTGTGGCTCCCCCCTTGAACATATGCTCTTGGCTCCCCACTTGAGCACCCGAACCTCCCTCTCCTAGTATCTCCCCTTACTAAAGCACAGGTCATGTAACCATAGGTGATGAATGATGCATGTGAAACATGAAGAAAAAAAAGGGAGCTACATCCCAGCAGAGATCCTTAGCACCACTCTCATGGACCACGATGCCCCCACTAAGGTGCTAGTCATGACACGTGGTCACCAAACACAGCAAGTACACAAGTGTCAATCATTACCAATCTTACCCAACTAATCAGACAAGTAGTTACGATCATAAATCAGCCCATATTCATTCCTTAACATGTAAGACACATTTTGGATTGCCTAAAACCTCATTTAGAGGAGATTAATCTCCCCTTTAATTGGTTGAAGTCTTATCCTATTTTTAACCATTGATATTTGATAGCATTTTCTCATCCAAAATCGAATGGATTTGGACAAGGCTGATCCCAAAACAATGCTAGCTAGGAGACCAACTCACTCAGTTATAAATTCATGAGACCTATACCCAAGGTTCAAATGTGTGATTCCCAGGTTGACACTAGGGGGAGGTTGAATTCGTGGCCAATAAATTCTTCTAAAAATAATCTATGAAGCTGTCCTAACTATGATTTGCAATGCTGCCTTGAGTTGATTCAAACTGATTGCCTTCAACAATCACATACACATAGAGATAATGTGGTTCATTAACACGATGTGTGAACGCTCATCCACGAGGCAATACCCTAACCAGGGTTTCGCATTATATCTAATACACTCTTTAATTTATTTGGTTGCTCCTACGACCTAAGAGCTACAACACTTGCTACAATCCAAGCTCCAACCTAGACCAAGGTTACAATCCTCAATCCTATCTAGCCCCAACTAATAGGTTAATTACAATACATATGCCAATAAAATTACAAACCATTCCCTTATAGCATTCAACCTCAGGTTATGCTTCAAATTAATCTAGGTTACAAAGTAAATAGACTTGTGTCCGTGATTACCTTTACGGTGTAATCACAACAAAAATGGTGTCCATCATGTGCTCAGTATGATATTCCAAGCTCCTCAATGATGGGGAATATGCATCTTCAAGCATGCATTAATGGTGGCAAGCCTCCAACATCACTTAAGTAAGAAATCACTAAAATGTGCAATGGGAGCTCACTCTAACTTCCCCCAAACTTTAAATCACCATTAATGATGAAGAAAGGTAGGTGAGATGATTTATCACATTCAAGGAGAACCCTAACCCAATTTTTTCAGAACCCCCAGCTCCTCTCTTCAAAATTGTTCTATCTTGTTGCTGGAAGATAACCTTTGAAAAATGAAGAAGATAGCAACTTAAACAGGCCAGATCTGATAAAAAAATGAAGAAGTTATGCTCAAAATAGTGAAATCCAACCAGAATATTTGAAATAAAATCTTTGGAGAGGTCTACTGTGCTCCGCGGACTGCTGGATCTATGCCTTTGGGTCAGGTGACAGACCATGTTTCAAACCAGCATTAGTTTGATCAAACCGATTGAACGTAGGGGTCAAACCGACTGTAGTGGCAGATTGTCTTGCAAAAAGAGCTGCAACAGAAAAAATTTCTGGTAGTTGGATATGTTGTGTTACTTTTATAGCCAGGGATATAGTTTGGGATGCCTCAGAGCGTCATAAATATCATTTATTGTGTAACTTCTATTTTTTTTAATCATTGAGAGGGCTCTGCTGATGGTAATGCTGAACGTGGAGCTTCTACTATCAGGGATCTTTTATAATTTATCTTCCTATTTTATTAAATACAAGTTGCTAACTTTTAGCAAAAAAAAAAAAAAAAAAAAAAAAAAAAAAGCCCTATATACCCCCCACTTTCTAAAACCCTTGTATTTGTTGTCCAGTTTGCAGGAATATATTGGTAAATCAAGACACTTTTCTTTTTTGCTATGCACATCCCTTAGCTACTATCTTAGGCACTTTTTTCTTTTTAAGTAAGTGTATTTTTTTTATTTTTTTATTTTGCTTATTGATTTCATATTTTTTCTGATTAGAATAGCATTCGTATGATCTCATTTTTTTTTTAATGTGTGCTTCATGTTTTCTGTCTTTTTCCTAACTCAAAGCATTTATGGTTCCCATAATTTTTTTTTGTGTCAATAATTTTCTAGATTTTATTTAATATTTTTTAATGTATAATGGCAATTTAGAAAAAAAATTTAGTTGTTGATGTAGCTTTTCTTCCAAAGAACTTGGAGATGGAGCATTTCTGCTTTTTATAAGGGCGTCCAATCTCCAAATAAGTCTCAGTTGTTTTGAATTTTTTATTTTTGGAATGAGATATTTACGTAATCCCCATGAATAGGATCAAACCTTATTTCATGTTATTTACATTTGATTCTTTTTTCTTATTCTTAAGCAAGCCCTCGAGAGGGCTTAGTTAATCCATGATTTTCGTTTTATCCTTCGTTTCTTTTCATTTTTTTTCGAGAATGATATCAATTCTGATAGAAGAAGGGGCGGGCTGGTTGCCTGTGGGCCTCCTCTGCAGCAAGTGCTTGTTGGATCCTCACTCCTGTTTTCTAAGAGGGGCAGGGCTGTGTTTCCCCAAGCGACCGGCCAGTGGTGGTAGAAAACGAACTTGAATGGTCCTTGATTTCAGATCCTTTTAGCCCATTCAGAAATTTTTCTGTTTTCCCTTACGATCCATGCATGAGAGTGCATCATAGTCCAAATGGCCTGGAGCCACCATTTATTATGGAACTATATCTAAACAACTGAAGCTTGCAAGTTTGGACATCTTGAGTTGTGATACAAAGATATAACATTCAAATCCAATCCAAATTTAGAATTCAGTAACACACGACACTGGAATTTTCATACTAATATTCAAATAGATACTATATATTAATGAAAGTTGGTGGACTCAAGCTCAAACCCCAAAATAGAAACTAATACATGCCATACAAAGTTGTAAAGCAAAAACAGGTCCAATCATCCTCAATGATGATGAAGTAAAAACTCCAGCACGCAATATCCAGATGTACCAAACCCTTGATATCTTCATTTAAAATGTGGATTCTAGTGTATCCCCAATACATTATAATTAGAAATGATAATAGTATATGGGTTTTTAAGGGCTAGTGGTTGCAGGCGGTAGGGAGAGAAAAGGGATTGTGGTAAGGCTCGATGGAATTCGACGAATTATTGTTGGGATGGTGGGCCTTGGAGGCACCTGGATTGTCGGTATTGGTGGCAATGTAACCTGAGGCACCGACGGACTTGCTGGCAATGGAGGCAGTGTGGCCTGAGGCAAGGCTGGGATGGTAAGGAGAGGCTGCACAGGGGGAGGAGCTGCTGAATCGAATAGATGGCGAGCCGCTGTGCTTGAATTGATGCTTGACAATGACAGTGCCATGATCAAAGCCAGAAGGAAGCAGTATCTAGAAGCAGCCATGACAAGATGAGAATACAAAAGTACTGAAGTGTAAATCAAAACAATTCTAGAAGCCTATTTTAGAAGATATGATGCTTTTCTGTGAGACAAAGAATGATAAGAGGAGATGGGTTTTTATAGAGGACTATAAACATTGAAGGAGCCAATCGGAACTGGAAGAAATAAACAGCAATTTTGTTGAGATGTAACTGAAAGCAGTGGAGAGAAGCACTTGTTGGTTTACCTTCTTATCCACTGCCCAATTGAAAACCATATCTGATCCTTGTCGGTTTTGGCTTCGACTGATACTGTGTTCGATACCTTGAACTAAAACCATGGTTATATGCCAAGCTTTGCGGCATGAGAAAATATGGAAACCTACAATTGGATGGAAATCAGTTTTCAATTAGGTTTGTAGATAATCCTATAATTTTGCCTCGTGTCATGTCCATTATGTTAAGACTTTTATCCATTAACAAGACTGCTGTGATTTGGTGGGTAAAACCTGATGGCTACATTTTCCTCTCTATTTTATTGAGCTTTGGTAAGACCCTTGGAGGGAAAGGACACTAGGATCATGTTTGGCATGACAAAACCATGTGGGGACTGTATGAGTGAGTGTGAAACCTAACCGATTGACACTTATCTCAATCTAAATTTAGCAATTTGGGCTTGGGTTGTGTAGTCATTTCATTTTGTCACACCTCTAAACAGCCTTAGAGAAATCCGAAAGTCCCTCGATCTATTGCCTTTAGAATCTATTTTAGGGTCCCAAATGTCCCACAGGCCTCCAGCTCATTGAGAGTCATGCCTTAGATTCTAACCATAGTAGTCAAAATTACCAAAATATCCCTGAATAGGTTTGATTTTGTAAACCCAAAAAGTCCAACTTTTTTTCCAGGGTTTCCTAAAGTCATAGTGACCCAGTACCCACGGAGAGCTTTGAAACGGCACCAAAATCGCCTCAATCAAAGTTCGGAATATGACCAATACAGGTTTACAAGCACCGATCTAATTCTTTCGTGAACTAGGACAGATCCAAACCCAGCTCAGGGAGGGCCAAGAGTGTCCTAGGGCCCAAAAAGAACCAAGTCTTACCCCCAGGGCTCGGCCTCAGATCTTTGAGTTTCCAAACTGATTCATTGACCATGAATCAGGCCCCATCCACGCTGATGAACAGTCTATCGATGCCCGTTCAATGTCGCCAACCCCAGTTGTAGAAGTCGACCCAAGAGAGACTTCATCTTGTACAAAACTCATCAATCCCACTCTAATCCGTCCAATCTCCATGAGATAGACCAAATCCTTTACGTGGTAGCCTCTAGAGACTAAAGTTTTCCCCCCGTCCTCCAACACATTTTCCACATGGATTGATGAAGGGTTTGATCTCTTTAAGGATTAGGGTTCATTCTCGACCCTCGATTTGATTTTGTTTGATTCGCACTCAATAGCCAACAATTTGAGTTGCGACTTGATGCATTATGAAACTTAGGAGGCGAGCTATGGTTTTCCCTCTATAATAGACCCCTGACTCTAACGTTTGTATGATCCTTGACTTATTTGACGAGAGCTATCTTAGAGAGCCACTTTGCGAAAGTTTGTTCATCATTGCTCTTCTCCAATTGCTTTAGAATTTTGTTTTCGTTGCTATGATCATGTCTATATCGTCTTCCCCACTTAACATCATAATTTCATGTGTTCAAACATGAACATGTGATAATTTTGATGTATTTGATACACAAATGTAGTTTATATATTTCTTAATTTTTCATGATCTCAATCTCTCATAATGGGCTAAAAGGGATCCAAATCGTCTCCTGCGGTAGGAGGTTCTTGCCGCCAATCCAAGGACCTGGGTTGAGTTTGGCCGCCTGCCTATACATTGGGGGGTGGGCCAGCTGAAATCCGGCCCTTGGCAGGCGGCAGGACCGCAGGAGAGGATTTGGTTGCGGCTAAAAGGCTGTCTAAATTACCAGCCACAGTGCTGCCCATCTACTTTATGTGCTATATATGACGTGACTATAAAGAATTCATTAGTTGACTCAATTTTGAAAATAAATTTGAATGTACTGAACTCAATGAATTCTATTCAGGTCTATGCCGGCCTTTGTTATATAGAAGTATACAGGTGAGATTTTGGGTGAATCCCATAACAATCCGAATACCATTGATTGGGTTACAAATACAAATCAATTTGACAATCAGAATCCCATTGATTGGGTTACAGGTACAAATCAATTTTAAAATTCAATTTTGTACTACTGTGTCATCTTTATCCGAAAGATGATTTGGTAGGAGTCTATTCATATTGTTGGTTATTTGAATTTTTGAATTTGTATTGGAATCACCAATTGTATGGATAACATTGACTATTGAATGAATTAAGCGGAAGCGAAGGTCGTATTAATCCGGGTAGACCCGGATGCCTAACACCTTCCTTGGACCATATCCTAACGTCCCCCCAGAATTCTCTATCTCGACCTTATTCCCTATCCATGGATTATATACAGAGTCAATACGAATCCTTGACCACAATCTAGGTGACGATTCCAAATCCATCTATGTGCTTTTTCCACTGCACATGCGAGACCCCAAACCCGATGGTTCTCACAGGTTGCATTTCTCAGATTTGCAGATTTGGTCTACAATGATTCTAAGACCTACTTATTGACCAAATAGTATATTTTGACATTCTTTATGGACGCCCTTGGTAACATTTTTCCCAGGTGGGTGTAAACCCATTTTTATAAGGTGATTGAAGATTGAGGGGTGATTTTCAAATACACCGTAACTAACTAGCCACTAAAGATGCACCGTGAGCTTGTCCCCTTGGCATTCTTAAATTTGACGCACTCCTCCATCCCCCCTAAAATAAATGGAAAAAAGTTTTGCATACGGTTGTGTCTATACACGGCTGTACTATCAATTGTCGGATGAAAAAGTATAATCTTAAAATTATCCATCCCCATTGAATTAAGGGCTGATACCCTATGTACATACATAATTTGGGTAAAAAAACCATCCCCCCCACCAAAAAAAAAATTGTGGAAAATGAAAATTGGGGTAAGGAGGAGAGCCTTAAGTATACGATGTCAAAATCATGTCCAAATCGAAATCAAACCAGTCCAACGGCCCGGATGGAATTAGACTGAAACTTTAATATTGGGTTGTAATTAAGCTGTTTTTTGCAGAAACCAGTGAAAAACAAAACCAGACCGGACCAATTAGTAAGCACAGATCCAACTGACCTAGTGCATAGAAATTGAAACAGAATCAACTTGACAATGGATTGATAAGAGTTTATATATATATATATATATATATATATATAGGAAACCAGTGTTAAGGATAATTCCTGTCAATGTACATCTCATTCAAAATTCAAAATAATTCAAAATTTGTATATTAGTTGTCACTGTTATTCATTTCCCCAAAGATTAGGGAAGAGTCTGAATCTATAACAAACTCCATCCCTATCAAAATAGTAACCGACGTTGGAGCCTATCAAAATTGTAACCAGGGTTGGAGCTTATCAAAATTGTAACCGGCGTTGGAGCCTATCGGCTTATAAAATATATATAATAAACTGATTCCACTCAAAAAGGGATAAGTCGGATTCATCACAAAATTCCTATTGTAAAAACATTTCATATGGTATCAGACAACCAGGTTCTCTCTGGTTTCCCAATGTCTTCTGCAAACTCATCTATGTCCTCTCTATCCACTCCCAATGTTCACCACTATTTGTCGTTGAAACTCACCTCCGACAATTACCTTCTCTGGAAGACTTGGATCTTTCCACTTCTCCAAAGTTATGACCTGGTTGGATACATTGATGGCACTGCTTCCTGTCCAACACCTACCATCCCAGCACCTGCTAATCTTGCCGTTTTTGCTTCTCCGTCACCACAAGAAAACACCATTGTTCCGAATCCTGCTTATGAAGAATGGGTTCCTAAGAATCAAATGGTCCTTAGTTGGTTAATCTCTTCTCTTTCTGCTGAGATTTTATCGTATGTGGTTGGCCTCTCTACTGCAACTACCGTTTGGTCTGCTCTCCAAATGGCGTTTGGTACTCTCTCTCATACGAGCATACTTCGGCTCCACATGCAACTCCAAAGCACCTCCAAAGGTACAAAAACCATCTCCGAATATCTCTGAGAGGTTAAATATATCTCGGACCAACTAGTTGCATCCAACAAACCTCTATTGGTGGAGGAACTTAATGCGATTGTGTTTCGCAATTTGGGAGCCGACTACAGCGACATCGTTGCAGCCTTAGCCACAAAATCTGAGGCCCTCACTTTTCTTTCTCTTCATCGCCTTCTTCTAAGTCACGAGGCTCGATTACAAACTGCTCAGCACATTATCTCTACAAATATGAGCACCATGGCTCCTACGGCTACACCACAATTCAGTCGGTCATCTACTCATCTCGGGTCTCCACTCTTGTCACAACACGGCTATCGTTCTACTTCTCAACCTCGCCCTGGCAATTATAAAAAATCTGGCCGTAGAGAATGTTGCCAAATTTGCAACCGCACAAACCACACGGCTGCAAAATGTCATTTCCGCTACTCCGAGAGTCCATCTCCAAACACCAATGTACCGTCGGCCAATGTTGTAGGGTTGCTACCTACACCAGCTCCTCACATGCCTGAGTGGTATCCCGATACCTCGGCAACTTGTCATATTACGTCGGATCTTGGCATTTTGGATCTTTCGCACACATATCATGGTAATGAATCCTTACGGGTTGGTAATGGGGTCAGTTTAAATATTTGCAATATTGGTTCCTTAGTTCTTTCTTCTACTCCTAATTCTTTCTTTAATTTTTCCAATATGTTACGTGTCCCTCAAATCACTAAAAATCTGTTATCCGTTCATCAATTCACTAAAGATAACAGGTGCTTCTTTGAGTTTCATCCTAACACCTTTTTTGTGAAGGACCAGGCAACCAAGACGGTGCTGCTTCAAGGTCAGTTCAAGGATGGGCTATATCACCTACCCGGTCTCTACAAATCGCTATCACCCTCTGCTCACTCAGTACACAGCAATCCGTCTGTTTTCACTGATGCATGGCACGCACGATTGGGCCATCCACAACCATGCACCGTTCGTCGCATCATGTCTTCTCACCTCCTTCCATCCACTTCCACCATCATTAATAAATGCTCTGCATGCTTTATGGGCAACACACATACGATTTCTTTACCTTCTACTGGAATAGTTAGTACTGCTCCCCTTTAATTAATTTATTCTGATGTATGGGACCCTACACCACACGTTTCCGCCACAAATAATATTTACTTCCTTATTCTTGTTGATGATTTTTCTAAATTCACATGGTACTATCCTTTGAATAAACGGTCCTTTGTTTCCCTTATATTCCCCTTATATTTGAGCAATTCCAGCGGCTGGTTGAAAAACAATTCTCGACCTCCATTAAAGCCTTGCACTTGGATTGGGATGGCAAATTCCAAAAACTAAATCAATACCTCACAAAATGCAGTATTGTGCATAGAGTTGCCTGCCCCCACACCCATGAACAGAATGGGGCAGCCGAACGGAAGATTCGACACATTGTTACGACTTCACTCCAGTCACTAGCCTTGCCTTCGGCATCCCCCTCCTTGCGGTTAAGGTCGATACCGGCTTGACTCTTTTAGCTTATGCCTCCGTTCCACTCAAATTCTGGGATTATGCATTTCAGACAGCCATTTATCTTATAAATCATCTCCCTACCCCAGTCTTGGGAAATAAATCTCCATTGAAAGTTCTTTTTCATCAAAAACCGAACTACAAGTTCTTAAAAAATTTTGGTTGTGCTGCATTCCCAATTTTGCGCCCATACAACTCTACCAAATTTAATTTCCGTACTGTACCTTGTGTTTGCATGGGATACAGTCCGTTGCACTTGGGTTCCGTTGTGTAAAACAATTTTTCGTTGGCAAAAACAAACTCCTACAGAAAAATTTCCATTGTCGTTCCGTTGTCAACAATTCCGTAGCGATTTTCCCCTACGGAAAACTGAGTGCCATGGGTGTATATATTTTCCACAACAGAAAAGGCATTCCGTTGTCTATAATGTATGATTTTAGACAACGGAAAAAGTCCCGTTGTCTATAATAAACATACCGTTGTCTATAATGTAGATTTTAGAC
Organism: Protea cynaroides; assembly: GCA_028583415.1. Lineage (NCBI taxonomy): Eukaryota > Viridiplantae > Streptophyta > Magnoliopsida > Proteales > Proteaceae > Protea > Protea cynaroides. The sequence goes on from CM053276.1 coordinate 24,180,964, forward strand.
AACGGAAAAAGTCTCATCGTCTATAATAAACATTCCACAACAAAAAAAAGACATTCCGTTGTCTATAATGTAGATTTTAGATAATGGGAAAACTCCCGTTGTCTATAATATTTACATTCTACATCGAAAACCGATATATCGTGGTTTATAATAACCTTTTTACACAACATAAAAAATAATCCATTGTCTATAATATTGATTTTACACAAACGGAAACTTATATTCCGTGGTGTATAATAAACATTACTAACACACCCCAATTCTGAACCAACCAGAATGGTGTGAGTGAACCGTCATTGAACCAACGGTTCACACCAGGATCTCGAATAGACCGTATCCACTCATACAAACCCATTGCACGTAACCACAATCAGAATATAAATAATACAGCGAAAGTCTTTAAATTAAATGAACTGAGAATCTATTGATAAATTAAATAGAATATCAAATTATTCAAATCCAAACATTAAATATAATATCCTTACATCCACTTAATCCAACTGAAAATAACTGGAAACAATAAATAAAAATCCAATCAAAGGTACACGCAAAAAGGGCACTCGCATGAAGCGTCATGCTCGTCCTCTCCTGCCTGTACACCCAGAGCAGCAACATCATTATACGCCGGAGCGTTCATGCAGTCATCCACCGTGTAACCTGCATCAACATCTAAAAATAATGTATATACAAAGGGTGAGCTCACAACATAGCTCAGTAAGACAATCAGACAGTTTCACAATATTATGCATGAGTAACAATCATTTTATGTTGTGGTCTGGTTTAAGTTTGCAATGTGCTATAGAAAGGTTTGGTGGTCCCCGCACCTCTATACACGAGTGTGTGACACCTCATGGATCACACCCTCATTGGCCCACATGCACCCATCATGGAATAGAGATAGAGCTAAGATATCCCTGTACCTCCCCTGATGCTCTACCCATACCATTACCTAAGCCCCTACTGGCCAGGACTCGTAAACTGGGCTCGCAACTAATCAATCTTATATGTCATCAATGTATGCTCTATCCCAGCACAGCCATCTACGGCATAGAGATAGAGCTAAGGCATCCCCGTACCTCCCCTAATATCCTATCCGTAACTAACCCACTAGGATAGAGTACGCAGGTAGACCCTATCCCAACATAACTCCCTACGGCATAGAGATAGAGCTAAAGCATCGTGGACAAGCCAGCGTCGACCTCGGAGACCACAGTGCCACATCACCATGGCCAGGCCAGCATCAACATCGGAGACCACCGTACCACGACCTCCCCCTGATGCCCCACCCGTACCAAGCATGTTATGATAGAATACTACAAAAAGTGCCAGTGTGAGGAATGATCCCAGGCTCTATGTTACACTCCACACACCAACGAAAACAATCACATGCCTAACAATCACATCCTATCATGCATGAACAATAATAATAACTGAAAGTAAAGGATGGCATGTGAATATGCACAAACATCACATCATATATATTCAGTGTTAATAACAAAGATTTACTGTCCATTAATTATTAGGTTTAGGTCAGATTCCCTTACCTGACGCTCGTTTGATAGCTTGCTCCACGTCGCAAGATCCAAACGGAAAGTCACAAAGTCCTACAATATTATTAGGGTTTCATTAGAATAGTTTTCTTAGGGTTTCATGTTGGTCGGAAACCAACAAAGTCCAAAACCAGCCTTTCAGAGCTGACCGGTCGCAACATACCGGTTGCAGCTCTGTGAGCAAACTAGCAACCGGTATGGTCGACCGGTATGTCTCCGGAAGACCATACACTTGGTTTTTCGACTGACGTCGATCGATTTCCTTGGATTTCAGGGTTTCTCCTATCCATTCTAAGTCTAATCTTTGAGTTAGAGTTATCCCCAACTCATTCAAGTCTTATTTCGATGAATATCATCTCGGAACTCGAATCTAAGGTTTGACGGCAACCTAGGGTTTTAAGATCCAGTTAGGGTTTTAGATCAATACCTACTTCGCAAGGTATTGATCCACCCATATAGCTATTCTAGAGTCATAAGGTAAGAAGAGTGGTTAAAACACTCACCGTCGACTGGCGTAACGTGAGCATCGTCGAACGGTAATGGCGGCACCTCCTTCTTCTTCCTAGCTCCTTCTCCTTTCCAACCTCCTTCTCTTCTCTAGAGTTTGTGAGAGACAATGGAAAGGATTTGAGGAGGTTAAGGGTGTATTTATATGCTAAAATTAGAGTTTAGTAACCCTATTAGGATTAGGAAAGTCTTAGGATTCGAAATCAAAAAAGTGGGACCCTCAGAAGTCAATTTCCGGATCTCCGCACTCAGCTGCGCAGAGCTGACCGGTCGCCCGGTACCATCGACCGGTCAACATAAAATCATGTTGATTTGATCGTCTTTGGTCCGATTTCGTACCTGTTTGTCATCCGCTCATCCCGTCTGGCCCGGTGATGATCGGAAGACCTGCTACGACACAAAACCAAGGTTTAGACCGGGTTTACGGAGTGCGGGTCTTACAATTATGCTACGAGGGAGGGAGTGCGCGTGGCAGATGCAAGTTTGGGTAAAGTTATTTCCCTACGGAAAGCATAGCACCGTCGTTGGAAATGTATATTCCACAACGGAAACATATCTTCTTTGGTATTAAATGATTGATATTTTTTGCCACAGAAAAAAGTTTTCGTAGAGATAAATTATTTTTGGCCATAGCCATTTCCATGTGTAATTTTGCATGGGACCGTTCGGAGACTTCTACCCGAGATTTCTTACGTCCACTTTGCATAACATCACAAATGAAGAATAATGGACTCGGAATCATCTGAATCCGACGTAAAACGACAAAGATATGAAGCTTTGAAGTTCTAACGATAAATTTGCATGAAAACTTGCATAGGGCCCACTGGTGACTTCTACCCAGGATTTTTTTCACGTCCACTTTGAAGAGGACTGAAAATAAGGAATATTGGCCTTTGAATCATCTGATTCCGATATCAGATGACCAAGATATGATGTCTTGAAGTTTAAATGATAATGCATGCATTATATAATAATTACGTAAATGCCCTTGCACTTTCAAACTGCGATATCTTCCTTGTTTGACGTCAGAATTTGATGATTCCGGTCTCATTTCGAAGATAATTTCACGACCTATTCATCCAAATAGGTAATAGCCTATGATCCTACTGTGGGGTTCATTAAAGAATCACCAACCTTTGGATTAAAGGTCGAAAACCTGCCATATTGGTTCACTTATGCTGAGGGTGGCAAAAATGGGGTGCTTACAACGGTACGACCTTGGCATGAGTAGCTCTTACCATCCTCAGACCGATGGTCAATCTAAAGTGCTGAACCGGTGTCTTGAAATGTACCTTCGGAGTTTTGTTATGGATGAACCGTGACGTTGGGTTCGATACATTCCATGGGCGGAATACTGGTACAACACAACCTATCATTCAGCCGCGGGTATGACTCCTTTTTATGCGTTGTATGGTCTACATCCCCTGACTCTTACCCGATACATTCCGGGTTCCTCCACCACTGAAGTCCTCGACCAAGAATTGATGTCGCATAATGAGATTTTACGAATTCTCAATACCAATATGGCCTGTGCCCAAAACTGTATGAAATGCCAAGCCGACAAGCACAAGTCAGATAAACAATATGAAATTGGTGATTGGCTCTACGTCAAGCTTCAATCCTACCGACAAATTACAGTTGCATAGCAGAATCACCCAAAGCTGGGTCGCCATTATTTTGGCCCATTCCAGGTTCTTTCCCGCGTTGGCCAAGTTGCATACAAGTTGGCTCTTCCTCCAGAAGCTCATATACATCCTGTTTTCCATATATCACAATTAAAGAAATGCCTTGGAGATCCTGCCCAGTTGTCTTCCACGATTCCCCCTGCTGCCATGGATGATCACACCTTACCCACCCCTTTGGTTATTCTCAGTCATCGACGAGTTCGTCATCAAGGACAATGGGTTTCTCAAATCCTCATCCAGTGGGTTGGCCTACCTCTAGAGGATGCTTCTTGGATGGACATCACTCTCGTCCTTCTCCTGTATCCTCAGTTGAACCTTGAGGACAAGGTTCTCGTGAGAGCAGATGGTATTGATACGATGCATACGGATAATGCTACAGCTGCTCAAGATACTGACGGAGGACAAGGAGAATCAATCATGTCGTTACATCATGGTAGTCGTATCAGGAAGAAACCGCATGAGTTGGATGATTTTCTGTAATCACTAATGTTAACGTACATATACATCGTGCATGCCTATGTGGCCATTTAGGATTGGGTTGTTTAGAAAAGTTGTTAGAGGACCCTCTGTGATAGTACACTGACTGTTATAAAAAGGAGTAGAAAGCTAATGGAAAAAACAACAAATCATTTATCCCATCTTATCTTTCTTACTCTATCTTATCTGGAGGTAGCTCCCTCGAAGCAGCATCTATCAATAGTTTTAATATCTGATCTGACCTTTGTTCATGCAAAAGGAAGGAGAAAATGCAAGCTGAATCAATTAGTGTCTTGTGGATTAGTAATCTTTGGGACTCTGATTTCCCTATTGTACTACTCCATCCTCTTTTTGTTTCTCTTGATGAAAAATTTTTCAAAACCCTTGGAGCTTGCAAGTTCAGAAATCTTCAGATTTGATACAAAGATATAACATTCAAATCCAATCCCAACTTAGAATATAGTTAGTCATAGACAAGGAAACTTTCATACTAATACACAAATTATTACTATATTACTAAAAGAATAAATTTCAACTACCACCCAAAATAGTTTTAAAACATCACCTACCACCCACAACTTTCAAAAAACATCAGCTACCACCCAAACATTTATCACCGTTAATCAAATAGATCCACTCCGTTAAATGAATCTATTAGTTGTTGATGTCATCTAAAATTGATTTTAAAATAGACAATAATACCCTCAATAAAATATTGAAAAGACAGTTTTATCTTCCTTCACAACTCATGAATTGGTAGGAAAAAAAAAAGAAAAAAAACTCGAACTCGACTCTGTGCCTCTGTTCAGTCTATTTCCTTTTTGGCTGACGAACGATTTTGTAGCACACGCAGCAAACCTCGCCTTCATCTCCTTCGTCGTCGACATTTAGCACACCATTGTTCTCCGAAGCGTCGAGCCTTCTGCAACTTTCGACATCGATCATGATACTAAAAGTGGGTACGAGACGGCACCGGTGTCAAGGTCGACAACGTTGAGACGAAGTGCGTCGAATTGGGTATTTCAGTTCTCGCAGGAGTTGAAGGCAGAAGTAGTGGCAAAGGCAAAATAGTTCTCCCAGAGGTTTTCTTGGGGCCGTGTCTATCCTTTCTCTTCATCTCAAAATGGTGCAGGTGATGCTCTGGTAGCTAGGGCTCGCCGTAGAGAAAAAGCGACGCTGGATCGGACTAAATCTGGAGATTATAAAGCTCTTCGAGGACTCCGATTCATTAGTGACCAGAAAGGCTTCGATGGATGGAGCCAAATCGAAAACAATTTCGAGAAATTAGCCAAAGACGGTTTCCTTCAGCGCTCTGATTTTGGGCAATGCATAGAGGTTCTCTCTCTACCTTCCTCTCCAATTTGCATTGCCTTCAATTGGAATCATTGATACCAACATCTTTCTCATTTTGTTTCAAAAGGAATGAAGGATTCCTAGGAATTTGCGCTAGAGTTGTTCGATGCTCTCAGTCGAAGGAGAAGGATGAAGATCGATAAGATCAGCAAAGAGGAGCTCTCTGAGTTTTGGTCACAAATCTCAGATGAGAGTTTCGATTGTCGCCTCCAGATCCTTCTTCGACATGTATTTATTAAATAGATGAAAGTCAAAAAGTGTTCATTGTTTGATTTATTTATTTATTTAATTGTTTACTCATAATTATATCAATTTTGCTGTATTATTTCCATTAAAATTGCAAGGTGGACAAGAACAAAGATGGAAGAATTGGAGAAGAAGGAGTGAAGGAGGTACATTTGCTGTATTATTTCCACTGAAATTGCTTTTGTTGCGTTTTACTGGTCGTAGGTTTAATTGATTGGGATGCTACAAGTTGAAGCCCTATTAAAGCCCCAAACCAAATAACTGAACCATAAGAGAGAAGCAGAGGGACCACCTGCTGCTGGTGGTGGAAGAGGAAAAATTAGAGTAAGCCGATAGATAGAAGAAGAAGAAGAAGAAGAAGACAGAGAGATAACCTTTGTTGGTTCATCCCTCATCTTCAACCTCCCTCAGTATACGTCTCAAACAACGAAGGAGAAGACAAGAGGGGAAAACGATGAAGGAGAAGAAAGAGGGGAGAACGATGAAGGAGAAGAAAGAAGGGAGAATGAAAATGTGAAGGGTTATAATAGTCATTTTATTAGCTTTTAAAAAATTTCAATTAAAAAGAAAAAGGGTAAAAATGTCTATTTTAAAATCAATTTTAGATGACATCAGCATCTAACGGATTCATTTAACGGAATAGATCTATTTGATTAACGGTGGTAAACGTTTGGGTGGTAGCTGATGTTTTTTGAAAGTTGTGGGTGGTAGATGATGTTTTAAGGGGGTGTTTGGTAACACTCCAGAAGTTGGATTCTGACTTCTGGAGCATAAATGGAGTAGAAGCTTGTTTGGTAACCCGGTTCGGACTTTTGGAGAATCCATGAGTGAACCGGCTCCAAATGAGCTCTAGAATCCAATTTTTTGGAGCATCAAATAGATGCTTTTCGACTTCAAAGCACAATTTTGGAGTAAAAATCACCCCACACCACTACTACCACCAACTACCACTACCACCATCACAACCCACCAGCCACCAAACACCACCCACCACCCACCACCCTCCACCACTCACTGCCGCCACCACCACCACCACCACCACACTGCCACCACCCACCGCCACCTACCATCGCCACCACCACCAGTCACCGGTCACCAACCACCGCCACCTACCTCGCCACCACCACCAACTATCACCCACCACCACCGCCACCACCATCACTCCCCGTCGCCATCACCACCAACGACCCGCCACCACCATCCACTACCACCCACTGCCACCTACTATCGCCACCACCACCAGCCACCAACCACCACCACCACCACCCACCACCACCACCAACTATCACCCACCACCACCGCCACCACCACCCCCCCCCCCGTCGCCACCACCACCGCCACCACCATCCACCACCGCCACCACCATCCACCACCAACCATCGCCACCTACCATCGCCACCACCACCAGCCACCAACCACCGCCACCACCACCCACCACCTCCACCAACTATCACCCACCACCACCGCCACCACCATCCATTACCACCCACCACCACCGCCACCACCCTCCACCACCACCACCCACCCACCGCCACCCTTCACCACCACCTCCCACCCACCACCACCATCACCAACCATCACCATTCACCACTAGTGCCACCATCCACCACCCACCAACACCATTTTGGAGTTCATGACTAAATTAGGTTAACAAACATGTTTCTACTCCTATATACTCCTGAATCCTTTTGAAGTTGGAGTAGAAATTTGAACCAGAAGTAAGAATCCCAGAGTTGAAGTTTTAACAAACAGCCCCTAAAACTATTTTGGGTGGTAGCTGAAATTTATCCTTACTAAAACTATGGTTGTATGTAGGGAAAAGCTGCACAGGGGGAGGAACTGTTGTATCTAATAGACGGGAACCGTTGTGCTTGTATTGAAGCTTGACAATGACAATGTCATGACCAAAGGCAGAAGAAGCAGTATCCGGAAGCAACCATGATTAGAAGACGAGAAATATCACAGTATTGAGGTTTAAATCAAAACATAGCTAGAAGCCTATTATAGAAGATTTGATGCTCTTGTGTGAGATAAGAATGAGAAAAAGTTGAGATGTAGCTGAGAGTAGATGGAGAGAAGCAGTTGCTAGTGTACTTACTCATCCACTGCCTTATTAAAAACCCAATTCTTTTTTTTTTCTTTTTTTTCTTTTTACTTATATTTTAATTAGTATCTGTGAGCATGCCATTGGAATCATACCTGAACCTGGTCGGTTTTGGTTCGATCTGATACTGTATCAGATAACTGAACTAAAACTATGGTTGTATGCCAAGTTTTGAAGCATGAGAAAATATGTAAACCTACAAATGGAAGGAAATCAGTTTTTAATTAGGTTTGTAGATTATCCTATCCATTTGCCTCGTCTCATGTCCTTCGAATTAACTATGGGGCCCACAGCATATTATGTTAAACTTTTATCCATTAACAAGCCTATTAAAGAGCTGTAATTCGGTTGGCTAAACATGATGGTTACATTGTCCTCTCTCATTTTATTGAGGTTTAAAAACCCTTGAAGGATAGGGCGCTTAGGCTCATGTTTGGCATGGCAAAACCATATAGGGACTTTAATGGTGAGGTGAAACCTAACCGATTGACACCCCCCATTTCGGTCTAATGTCAACAATATTTGGGCTTGGATTATGTAGATATCTTATTTTTTTCACATACAGTTTTAGGGAGGCTCTAAAGTCCTCTGTTCTTCTGGGTTTAGAACCTATTTTCAGGGCCCAAGTGTCCCATAAGCCTTCAATTCGTGTTGAGAGCCGTTCCTCAGATTCTGGCCATAGTGGTCAATATAACCAAAAAATAACCCTAACTGGGTTTGTACTGCCCGTTGGTCTGCTTGTTATTCGTTTTGGTATCCATCTTTTGATGGTTTGCCTGTTGTGTTTATTTGTATCAATGTTCATGCTGTGTGGAGAGTGGTTTACCTCATGAAGAGTGTAATCCTTTCCCATCCTTTTTTCTCCTTTTTTTTTTTTTTTTCTTGTGCAACAAATGATCCAAGTATTAAAAAAATAATAATAATAAAAATAAAAAACACTCTGGACTATTATAATTAGAATTACCTCAAGCTTGCATCCATCAGAACATGTTTGCCAAGAGAGTGCCAATTCAACAATATGATCACTGACACAAAGAAGCCACTCCATCTCTCTTCTCCACATTGATTTCTTGTTAGAAGGTAGGGGTTCTAGTCTCCGGAGCTGTCCAAAAAGTGTTGGTAAAGATTTGGTAGAGAGAAAAAACACAGCAAACATTAATTAATAGACAAGTTAGTACAGAATCCATCTAAAAAATATTGAAGGACGACTTAGTACAGCAAACATGGCTGAAGCTTAGAGACAAAAAAAAGAATACCACAGAGATCAGTAATGGCATTGGAAATTGCCAATGGTGCAAATGCCTTCCACATCCAGACATATCTTCCCCAAGCAGCAATTATGAAAACCCCTCTTTCATCATCGCAACTTCTATTGGAAACCAGAAACCAGCATCAAGAGAACATTGATGGCAAGAACAATGAAAACACATAATTGGGAAAAGGAAAGAAAAGAAATGATTATGTATCGGAAATCATTGATAGTTGTTTCTCTAATTTCTTATCCTCCTAAAAGGGCTTTCTCTTGAGACCTTTTTTTTCTTGGTAAGATCTCTTTGGACTTGGTGACCTCAGAAAGTAAACAATTTTGCACCTTCGCCTTCCTGATAGACAACCTAATGGTGATGCCGTAGATCACTCTTCCGGACTGTTATTACTCCTTTCTTCATTAGTGGTCGCATCAGATGTCGATGTATCAGAGCTGGAACTGCTGTCCCTGTACTCCTCTTCAATCGAATAGGTGAATGACTCTTTCAATCCCATTTCCATCAAACCCATCTTTCCTCGATTCCGTTCCCTGACTCTTTTCGACCTAACACTCCTCCATCCTCTACTCCCTTGATTCAATAAACCCAGCAGGACTGCAAAATACAAATCCCTTCACAGTCGAACAGGAACAAAAAAAAAAAAAAAAAAACTTTTCAAAACAAAACCATTGCGCAGCCGAGCTCTGCAAAGAAAACGAAGAAGAGAGTTGGAGAACCAAAATCACAACAGAGAAAATGGGTTGGCAATCGCAAAGCTTCTGAGATTCACCTATGGCAGGTAAAGTTTGAGCTCCTGCTTCTACTCGTCTCTTTCTTCTCCTCGTTGTTGCCCGAATCAAGCTCTATCCATCCATTAGGTCGCAAACATTTCTTACGGGTAACAGGGGAAATGGGAAGATATACATAGTTTTTTTTTTTTTTGTTGAAGTTGCTTCACATATTAATTGTGCTGCTAGGGGAGTAAAGTTAGCCATGAATACTAGAGCTTCCTCCAACACATGATCCCTGAGATGAAAGAGCCTTCCTCCTTATTTATACACTCCCGTTTCTGATGATTTCAAGCTGCAATGTGGATAGCTACGACGCTCTTCTCAACTTCTCTCTCTCTCTCTCTCTCTCTCTCTCTCTCCTCACGCAGTGTTTGCTTCAAAATGACGATTTGAGTCCATGCGAGCGAGGCTATAGAGAGAGCTTGAACAGGGTTCCGAGGTTGAGGTTGAGGGGTTGGAGGGCGGCAACTCCAACATCACGATTTCCACTTTCTAATTTTCAAATTTTGGTTCTGGTATTTGTAGTTTGGTACGTATTGGAGTGTTCGTTCCTCAGCTGTGGATCCTCTCAGCGCTCATCCAGCGGCGGTTTGCACGTTTCATGTTTGTACTGCAACATGAGATGATTTGGATCCGTGGGCAGTGGGGATAGGAAAAGGTATCCAAATAGTCTTGTGCGGTTCTGCGGCCTGCCAAGGGTCGGATTTTAGTCGGTCCACCTCTCCATATATTGGCAGGCAGTCAGACTGATCTCCAAACCCTTAGATCAGTTGCAGGAGCCTCCTGCCGCAAGAGACAATTTGGATCTATATGAAAAGTGGCATGGATGTCATATAGTGCAGGGCTCACGTGCATGTCCATAAATCCTTAAATCCCTTCGGATAATTTACAGTAAAAGTATCCGACGTTCTAAGAAATCATATCAAAAGAACCTTACGTTTCAAAAATCATACCAGATGTACCTCTTTTCATATTTCCAATATTAATCCTATTTAATGTTGGTATCCTCTAAGTTAACCATTAGATCTACCTCAACTTTTCAGGGACTGATCATTTCTTGTTGAATTACCTTTATTTGGTACTTGATCGTTGGTACACCCGCCGAAAAAAACAATAAGTTGGGGTGCAGAGTTTTTACTGAAAATGTGTACCATAGTTGAGATTTATGATTTGATGATGAACAACCACTAGTGAGGAAGGGTCATAGGAGAGGATAAGGGCAAGAAAAGGTGTGGGCAATTAAAACAGCGATGAACACATGGGAATCCGAGTGGTGAGTCGTTGCGACAACAGGATGGTGAGGGAGTGAAACAAAGGGGACTAAGAAAGTTGTGCTAAACAGGGGTAAATTTGGAAGTACAAAAATAAAAAGGTACCCCAAGTGTAGTATTTTTGAAACGTCAAATACCTCTGGTATAATTTCTCAAAATGTCAGGTACCTCTGGTATGATTTTTGAAACGTGAGATATCTTTGATATAATTTCTCAAAACGTCAGATACCTCTAATCCATTATCTTCCATACTTGAGAGAAGTAGGTCTTACATCTCATAGATAGAGATGAGATCTTGTTGCCACTAGAATCCACATTTAAGTATTCTGTTGACTGTTAAATCTGCAGACGACAAAACAAGACAAAGATGAGGTCAAGCTTATTGCTCCATGACTACTCCAATGCTTAAATTAGGACTTTAGCCCACAAATAATCGTGGTTAAACCTAACCTTTTGTATGATAAACGAGATAAGAGAGTTATGGTAAATACCAAACAGAAATGAGTTGGTCAAAGGCAGAGGTTGAGTTGACTTGCGTCAAAGCAAATGGAATCAAAACTTAAAAAATATTCAAGTGAAGTGATTTTGTTTGTTGATGCCTAAATAGAGGTTGGAGATGTTGACAACATTGCCATCTCTGGGATGTGATTTCTATTTTGCCCTTGATCTTTATAGGTAATGACAGGCATGTCCTTTTGGTCTGTGAAATGTCATTCTTACCCTGTAAGACTGTTATTCTAACTAAGATCACGTAACGTACTTTTATTGGGTGGTAATATTGACACCCACCAGAACTCATGAAAGAATCATGTACATGCAGATGAACCATTCTCAATGTCATAACATCCTGTATGAGGGGAGAGATTTGAACCTGGCCTTAAGCCTGGGCTCTACCGCAACATGCAGCTTCTACTGACCCAAACTCAATCCCATACCATAGGAAGTTGTTTCCTGGAATGCCTTGGTTCAAGCACAGGCTGACTATTGATTCAATCTTCTAAAATCAGATTCTGCTATAAGAAAACCGAAGAAGCTTTCCCCAATGATATAAATATCAAACCTACCTCCCATAGTTAACAAATAACCTTCTCATTAAATTTACATTATGCTCTCCGGCAATGAAAAAATAAATAAAAAGAACACAAACATTACCATTCCACCTAGTTTCCCAGAGTTACAAAACAGAAAATCCAAAAAGATAAATAAAACCCGTGTTGATCAATCCCTTCAGCTGGCATGTCACATTATCCTGTACCTTGAGCTTGTTAGTGCTGTGCAGCCTCTTCAAAACATTGAGAAATTTTTCTTAGAAAAATGTCCACTATAAACTATGTGATGGGGAGACCGATTTGTTTATTTAATAGCTTTCTAAATTAAAATTTTAAAACTAAAAATGACTAACAGGAGACGGCTTGATAGCACCGTGTCCATGCTCCTCTGCATTTTGCAACTGAGAGACCATTGCGAACACTAGATGGTCTCGCCTACTCTCTATGAATTTTTGTCTGAATTGGTCAAACTCGCCTGCCTTGATTGCTGCCCTTACCAACCGGAAGAATCCTAGATAATGATGAGTGTTGTGTCTGCAAAATGTAAGGAAAATTATTTCAGATTAAGACACCAAGTATATAAGTAAGACCAATAACAAAAAAAATACAGAGAACTATACATTTCTAGAAGAATCTGAGCCAGCATTTCATGAACATTCAGCAGGTGGTTGATATAGGCTCTGGTGTGATTCTGACATGCGTAGCAGCTACAACCATCAACAATTGGAGATGTATCTTTCCTGAAAAAAAACCAAAAGCACAAACTAGAAATTGTCAAATTATTTCAGCAGTGGAAAATGCTTGTCTTCTTTCCATATTCTGCCACCATTGCAAATCTTGAAAAAATAAAGCATTATATAATAAATGCTTGTCTTCTTTCCATATTCTGTCACTGTTGCAAATCTTGAAAAAATAAAGCATTCTATAACAAACTGAAACAGTAAAACTGATAATACAAATGAAACAGCTTATAAGATTTATTCTCCCCCTCCCCCCTTTTTTTCCTTTCTCCCATTCCCTTCCCCTGTTCATATTATAAGAAAAATAATAAAACCCTTCTAAAAAAATGTTGGCTCTAAATGCACCTCAGTTGGCAAACTTTTCATATATTGATCACATAAAAGACAAACCAGGGCTCAATGAAGAGTACCCACCATATGAAGTGTTTATCATAAGACTTTTTTGTATCCAACCAACAAGTAGTGATGCGGGATCCCGGGTTGAGAAAACCCTAATTAATCCGCTAATGGGCCCAACCAAATAACATGGAAGCTTGGTTCAACAAACAGTGGTAGAATTGTAAATAAACTCAAAACTCAACCAGTAGTGGCAATTCTGTAAATAATCAGAAGTTTCTAATAACTTGAAGAAACCAAACAAGGCCTTAGGACTGATTTGGAATTAGGCTTAAAAAATGGGGTTAAACTTGAAAAACCAGAATAAAGTAATAAAAAAACAGAAACGTGACCTATAGGTTATCTTCAACCTTTAGCAAACCAGAACCAGCGGAACATAGGCAGATCTGGAGTGAGAGAACTCACTCAACTTAGTCCCGTTCGTTCTGAAATTTCAGGGAGGAGATCCTCACAGCCATACCTCAATTAAGCAATGAACAAAAGGTTGGAAAATCAAACATTGTGACGACAGTATTTCCTGCAAACAGAACCTGGCGGTAGACTTAAAAACCAGGTTAGTTTTTGGTTCGTATCTCACAACAGGAAGGGAGTTTGGATGTGAGATTCCAGGGTTTGATTCGCTTGAGGGTAGACTTCTTACAGCCAGAATATGGAGGAGAAAAGAGAAGAGATGAGAGGAATCGATGGGTTTTATTGGAGCTGGGTTTACCGCCCAGAACAGGGGAGGTTAGGAAGAAGGAAGGGGAAACAGAGAGAGAGGGAGAGGAAGAGAAGAAGGGGAAGAAAGGAAGACAGATCTGGTTGGGTCTGTCAGCACAGAGACGAAATAGAGAGAGAGGAGAGAAAGAGAAAGAGAAGGGAAAGAAGCTTTCGGCCAGCAGGCCTGCAAATCACAAACTGAAACTTCAATTCATTCATAAAATTCTTCTTCAATTCTTCACTACTCAAAATAAAACCTAATACATGTTCTATTTAAAGGTAGAACTTTCCTAAACTAATTTAAAGTAAACTTAGAAAGTAAATAACATCTTTATGAAATCAAATCTAATCCCTATGACATAAAATAGAAATAGTAAATAGGAAACCTATAAATTAAAACTTCCTAATCTAATTAATCATTTACCAACCCTTTCCGGACCAAAAGGTTGGTTTGGGTTTGAGCCGGTTCAGGTTTGGCTTGGAGCCAAATTGGCTCGTGTCGATCCATCCATGACACCGCTACTGCATCAACTCTCCGTTTCTCAAAGAACTTCGACTCGTCGAGTCCGATAAGGACCAAGAATACCATCGATGGAATGCGTTGGAGGAGAAGCGAGTTAGCATTCTTTTAAGCTTGATGGCGGGAAGGTGTTTTGCCGGAAGAAGTTGCATATCGAGCCCACCGAATTTGAAGGTGTACGATTCCGCACCCATCATGCCGAACCTTCTTGTCAAAACATCCAAGGACGACCAAGGAGAAGGCGATAGATCTTGAGGGGTAACACATCACATCGAACGATGTCGATCAATCCGCCGATGGAATACGCGACCAAGCATCGCCATGAACCTTAAGATTATTGTTATTTATCCATCCAACCTTGTAGGGATGCGGATGGGGCTCGCTTCAAACCCAACTTGTTAACCATATCTTCGACACGCATTGGTGCAACCCGCCGCCAATAATCATGGTGCATGGAACCGCTGCATCGCACCTGTCCGGAAAATATTGCCGCGCGCCAATCATCCTCTTCGTGTATCCGTGAGCCAAGAGAGGGCGAAGGACCATAAAAGGCTGGTGCAACCGATCAACATCACGCCGCTATCATCACCATCGTACTTCGGCGCCAAGTATACGATCTCATTCTTACGTTGCTCTTCTCGGGCGGAGCCATGAGTTCTTCTTTATCGGCAAAAGCAATGGAGCGATTTGGGCAATGGGAAGCAAAGTGACCGAAACCCTTACAGGTGTAACATTGGATCTCAGCCCTCGGTTTTGAAGGAGGCCTATCATAACCACGCCGAGGCGGAGAATATGGACGGGTCGGCCGTGAAGATGCCATACTAAAACCACTTTCTTGGGGCTTGCTAAAAGACTTCTCCGTGGTGGAGCTTGCTTGACAAAATTGTTACTTTTAGAGAACGTCTCTGGAAGCTTCTCCGTTGTATGGCCGCTTTAAATTTTCCTCGACCTGATATGCCACTTGTACAGCGCCCTCCATTGTATGTAACCTATTGGCGCCAAGGAAGCACTAATCCGGGATGCAAACCATTACGAAATTGTGCGACCAAAACATCTTCATCCCAATCAAAATCGGATCGGGTAGCCAAATAATAGAATCGGGCCACATATTCTTCAACAAATCATCCTGTCTTGCCGTAATTGAGTAAACTTGAGATGCGTCCGTTGCTTATAATCAAGAGGTAGGAATCGACGGTTCATTGCCGCATACATCTCAGCCCAAGTATTTATCTCACCAATGCCGCGAGTTTGATTTTGTTTCTGATATTTAATCCACCAAACTCGTGCCGTGCCCTTCAATTTAGCTTCTGCAAACATCAATTTTCTAGGTTCTGACAATCCGTACCATTTGGAAAATATCTCCAAACTATGGATCCAAACCAAGATATTCCTCGAGATTTTGGTCTCCATTAAAATCAAGCACATCCAGCCGTGCTCTTTGTCGACACCAAAAATTTCTCCATGTCGACCAACTCCATATGGTGGTGGTGGTGGTGGTACGTGTCGTGATGGTGATGGTGGTGGAGAGGCATTGGGAGGTGGAACATATGAGACGGAGTTGGAAAAATCTCCAAGTATGGGACTCTTACCTTTATAGCATGCGACAACGAGTCAATGGACATCCGCATTTTTGCCATCATATCCCGAAAATTTAAAATAGAAGCATCTATCCCATCCAATCGGTTTGATATACCATTAATGGCCATGTTAGTTTCCTCTTTGTCGGCGGTAACACGTGCTAGGAGCTCATTGTTACTCACCATGACCGTAGGGATATTCGCTCCGATACCAATTGATGCGGGATCCCGGGTTGAGAAAACCCTATTAATCCGCTAATGGGCCCAACCAAATAACATGGAAGCTTGGTTCAACAAACAGTGGTAGAATTGTAAATAAACTCAAACTCAACCGTAGTGGCAATTCTGTAAATAATCAGAAGTTTCTAATAACTTGAAGAAACCAAACAAGGCCTTAGGACTGATTTGGAATTAGGCTTAAAAAATGGGGTTAAACTTGAAAACCAGAATAAAGTAATAAAAAACAGAAACGTGACCTATAGGTTATCTTCAACCTTTAGCAAACCAGAACCAGCGGAACATGGCAGATCTGGAGTGAGAGAACTCACTCAACTTAGTCCCGTTCGCTCTGAAATTTCAGGGAGGAGATCCCTTACAGCCATACCTCAATTAAGCAATGAACAAAGGTTGGAAAATCAAACATTGTGACGACAGTATTTCCTGCAAACAGAACCTGGCGGTAGACTTAAAAACCAGGTTAGTTTTTGGTTCGTATCTCACAACAGGAAGGGAGTTTGGATGTGAGATTCCAGGGTTTGATTCGCTTGAGGGTAGACTTCTTACAGCCAGAATATGGAGGAGAAAGAGAAGAGATGAGAGGAATCGATGGGTTTTATTGGAGCTGGGTTTACCGCCCAGAACAGGGGAGGTTAGGAAGAAGGAAGGGGAACGAGAGAGGGGAGAGGAAGAGAAGAAGGGGAAGAAAGGAAGACAGATCTGGTTGGGTCTGTCAGCACAGAGACGAAATAGAGAGAGAGGAGAGAAAGAGAAAGAGAAGGGAAAGAAGCTTTCGGCCAGCAGGCCTGCAAATCACAAAACTGAAACTTCAATTCATTCATAAAATTCTTCTTATTCTTCACTACTCAAAATAAAACCTAATACATGTTCTATTTAAAGGTAGAACTTTCCTAAACTAATTTAAAGTAAACTTGAAAGTAAATAACATCTTTATGAAATCAAATCTATCCCTATGACATAAAATAGAAATAGTAAATAAGGAAACCTATAAATTAAAACTTCCTATCTAATTATCATTTACCACCCTTTCCGACCAAAGGTTGGTTTGGGTTTGAGCCGTTCAGGTTGCGGGGGGGCCAGCAAAAACCACTTGGCCCCCCCCACCCCTCCACACTGCTACTGCATCAAGTAGACTTGGTAAACTTTTAGAACACAGATTTCAAACCTAAGACATGAAGATCTCAGGTGTCTTTCAGAGCAACTTGTGAAATGTCTGGAAACCTTTTTAATCAGAAGAAATCGCAACAGAACAATCACCAGTATTCAAGAGAAATTTCTCCCTGAAATAACTACTATAAGATGTTAAAACTGTGATCAAGGTATCATGTTGAAGTATCAGCCAGAATATCGGGAGGGTGCTTTAAGAAGATGCCTTGGAGCAGTAACAAAGAGATGCAAGATATGCATGGATATGCTTAGGTTTGTCAGACTCAATATCTATCACTTGACAGATCAGTTAGGGCCCAAGCTTTGTGTACATCATTGCTATATAAGTTGGTGCAATGGTAGGGTTTCTCCCTTGTGACATGGTGGTCATGGGTTTGAATCTGGAAACAGCTTCTCCTCAAACAGGGGAAAGGCTAATTTTTGTTGAGTTTCTTACTCTTATGAGTTCTGATATACTCTTCTAAAGGGAAAAAAAATTGAAATTTATTCTCCCCATCATGATTTTTAAGAATCATAACTACCAAGGACACATAATACACCAGAATATAGAACTGCTCCAAGGCCAGACAGACACATGCAACAAAAACACTATATGACAAAATAGTCCTAAATACTCCCCCCCCCCCCCTCTCCTCCCTCTCCTTTTGGCTGTGAAAACAAGTTCAATGAGGGAGGGAGGGAGAACAAGTTACGGGGAAATTGGAGAATCAGGATTTACTGTTATATATTTTCTTTTCTTTTTTCCGATGGATAGACCCCAAGGAAAGTTGAACTCATGATCTCTTAGTTGTGACTGGTTGGTCCTTGCCAACTGAGCTACCCCCTTAGGGTTACTGTCATTATCTTTGTTGCTGAGTTTTGTTTAATAAAATAAGAGATTAAAAAAATAATTTACATTTTCCTAGATTTACCTATGTCAAGAAACTTGAATCAGATTGGTGGCAATTATACACATAAGGAACCAGCAGACCATTAAGCTTGAAGTACCAACTACAAAAGAATTTATACAGCACTCTGGAGTCTGCTTACTAAAATGCTCAAAAACCCATCCCACTCAAGCTTCTTAAGCAAAATCTCAAACACCATTTCCTTAGAAAGTTGAAAAGTAAACAGAAGAGAAAAAAAAAAAAAAAAAAGGAAAAATACAATTTTCTTTCACCCTGATCATGAAAATATGAAATATAACTAATTTTCATAAGTGAAAGCATTCAGTCTCAACGCTCAACTTGTTTTAGCAGTATTTTCTTGCTAACAGCAGTCCAAATCCAAAGTCATCTCAGATCTCAATAGTGAATTTTGAAGAATTTTTAGATTGACAAGCCACAGACAATTGGATTTATACATTTCTTCACAAAAGCAACTAGATTGCATCAAATCCACAAGGGCAGATTTGGCCAACAAGATCAGGCAATTCAAAAGTTGCATCATTTGCCAACAAACCAGAATCAACATTCTGATCATGGAGTACAATGCATATAAGATAGAGAAACTGATTCTTTCAGTCATAAGTGCATATCACCACAAAAATGACATCTAGAAATTCTAGAATATTGCAACAAGCATAAGCAAATAGAAAGATTACTATGATTAAAAGGAACCAAATGTAGCTTATGGTGGTCAGCCAATGCCAAGATAACCATACCAAATCAATCTAGTAATCAGCCAATTGTGTTACATTTATCTGATTTAAACTGCCATTTGGAGTCAATAAGTAAAGCGGAGGAAAATCAAACAAACAATATCTCAGAACAGATAAAGAAGTAACTGTATATTTATGAGAGATTATGAGTAACCTGTAAACTGTTGCACGTAAATTTATCTTTGTATGGTCACTGCCTATCTCACTGAGCTGTGAGCCAGAAACATGATTGTCAGTTCCATCTAGCTGAAAGGTGAGTGCAAATCCTCCAAGTGTAAGATGGTGAATGTACCTGTCAAATAGTTGCAAAGTTTATCAGACCATGATAGATGAAAGCAACATAGAAGTAAAGAGATTACAAAGTGGACCAAGAGACAAACGTCGAGTCAAAGAGATCAATTCCTGCGGCAACTCCCTGCAAGATCTCCTCTGAAATGGAGGGAAAAAAAGGTTAGTTTACTGAAGGAAATATTTTGAAAAAAATAATTATATGAAGTAACTTTCTAACACTATTACAAATCTTTGGCCAAAGCTCCATATAAGGACCAAAGACCATAGTTCTAAATCTCAGTGAGATCTCGGCAAAATCTCGGAATATCGACCTTCTCGATATCTCAAAATCTCGGAAAATCTCAACCTTTGGATGGTAAAAAAATGCAGTGTCTCTCGGTGAGATTTTTCGAGATCTCAAAAATCTCGGAAACTCGGACCTCACCGAAACGGGGGGAAGATCCAAGATTTAAAACCTTGCCAAAGACTACTTCATTCAGTGTGCTTTGCCAAGCACCCAAAAGTATGTTGAGATTAAGCTACCCATCGAAATCCACTGTTTGCCAGCAGAAATGAAGACAAAACAATACTTGCATACAGAAGGTACAGATTTTGACTTTTACATGCCAAACTACATAAATTACGTTCATACTATTAACCCTGCTGTAGTAATGGAAGCACAAAATGTCTATCATATTCTAGGTTCACTTAGTTGACCCAAAATGATAGTAAGAATCTGATGCAATCAGCATTTATTCACCCCCCACCAAAAAAAAAAAAAAAAAAAAAAGAATCTGATTCAACAAAGGTGATAAATTCATGAGTGGACCAAGAACTGGAACTCTTAACTTCACTTCATTGAATAACCTGACATATATTTTATTGTTGTTTGATCATCAGACACAATTTATTTTTGCATTATGAGTTTACAGACAGAAGTAAGGTAACATGAATGATGTAACAAACTAGAATGAAAATACAACCTAAAACCTTTTGCCAAATTTTATATGCACACTAGTGCCAGTGTTCCAGAAAGGGTTAAAATTACCAATTAAAAAGGTTCAGGAAACAGTTGCATTACCTGGAAGTCCAAGCCCAGAAACTTGGCGTGGCCTTTCATCAGGTAAGACATCCTGATTTCAGATGAAGTATTAGCTCTTTGAAATCATGAAATAAAAATATATTTGAATATTAAATAGAATACCAGTTAAATTGATTTGTTTAATGGATCAACCAGATAATTACTTCTATATTTAGCTCCTCTTATTTTCTTTTTTCCCCCCATCGCAATTGACCTAATATATAAAGTGCCACAATGATCAGTAGGAGGGGCGAGAGCATAGACGGAATTCAATCCCCAGACCTGGCAGCAATGGTCCAAGGTCCTTACCAGCTGGACAGCTGGCACCTTCTATATTTGGGACCCCTACAGAAGATCATATCTAGAAATTTGAACCTCAGCCCTCCCCCCAAATTGGGAACTTGAAGCTGAATTTTTCTTTTATAATATTATGTAACCTCTTGAGGATCTTCAGACACCATCTTGTAGGCTACATTCTTTCTCTGACTTAAAGATCTGATCACATATAATTAAAATAAAACAACAACAACAACAGAAAGGAAAGTTTGGTCTTGTATAGCCTTTCTGAAGTCCATTCTTTATTATTTGGTCACAAGGTGATCTAAATTTATACCATTATTGGTTGTATATAAAAAATATAAATACAAACCCATCATTTGAGAGGTACATCTGTTCGGTTAATAATAAATTGATTTGATGATAATGATATCATATCTACATTTTTTGTTGCCAGACCATTTCTCTGCATCATAGACTAATTCAAAAGAATGTAAAAGAAATCTTTAGCTGGAAAAACTTGGAGCAATCCAATTGGATTAATTTATAGTGAAGGTGATCCATAGGTTGGACTCATTGGATCTTGATGATAGAGGTGAATGTAAAATCAGTTTAAAGATCAAATATACATATGTATATACACTTCGCAGTTTATGAGAACATATCTTTTAAACTCCCATATTGTTTCTCAACATAAAACAACAGAGGTTTCTTCCATGCTTTTGTTTAGTACCCACTCAATTACATGATGCTCAATTAACCCCAAGGCATTGGCAATAGCTCTTAGGCAATGAACACCTGAAAAAGGTCGTATTCTAATACTGAAATTTATTCATAGGGAGTAATAACATATTTCAAGCATACCACATCAGCTTGCGCAACTATATATGCATGCTATGTTTTAATATACAAAATCACACCAGTTTAAGCATTTGGCTTCAAATGAACGAAGTGGAGTAGAAATGTTGCTGCAGGGTTAAATACTCTGGACATAAAAATATCCACCCACTTATCAATAGGGTTCTTAGGTTTCTCTGTTCCCAGTTCTTTGTCAAGAGAATCACCAATGTCAATAGTTAAAACGGGGATTTATGGCTATTGTTCTCATTTTGTTTGACTGAATCTCATATCTCAAGTAGAATTATTTAACATCCAGACTATTAGGTGTCTGCTAAATGAATCCTGTTCTGTCATTTCACCTTATCTAGAAAGCTTATCCTCCATGAATCATGAAGCCTTTTTCTAGTGACTCAAGCCACTTTCATTTCAACTTACCCTATTCCATTATAGAGTTCAACTTGTATTGTAGAACACCACATCCAAAATGTCTCATGTCTAATATTATTTGAAGACTTGGGGAATAAAAGAAAATATTTAATCCAACTAGAAACTAGGACTATTGATTTCCTATTTAATTTATCAAGGATTTATGAAAGTTACCAAATATGAAGCTACTCCAAATTCCTTAAAATTTTGACCCAAAAAAAAAATTCCTTAAAATGTATAATAATCATCTTATTTAAATGCTTCTAGGAGCTGTGAGTACAACTTATTAACAAGTTCATAGGCTGGCCTCTATGGGCCTGACAAAACCTACATGCAGGTCTTCTTAATGCCCACCTTTTAAAGGTCAAATTTAGGTCAAATTCTGGCCATTCCGAAGTTCATTTGGAAACCCATAAAGGCCCAAATCTAAGCCAGCAGCTGGAACAGTGCTGGACAATTGCAACAGTTTCCGTTTTCTGGACACATCATTGTATTGGATACTTCTAAGGAACTCCCCAACAACATGAGCTAGAAATAATGAATATTTAATTTTTCATGTCTAAAAGGGTTTTATTTATTATTATGGCGTCAAAAAAAGGGGTTAGATTAGACTTTAATCTGATTAACTGCCTTATGCAACCTTCTCTCCAACTAGTTTCTTGCCCAAATTTTCCAAAACGGTGTGAAAACCCCTGCCCCAGACCTACAGTGGGAACAATTGTTCAAGTTTACTCCTAGGGGGACCAGCTATACGATACTTGAAAAGAACCCTGATTTGAGTTTGGGAAGGAAGTTTTAGAACTCACAGTTAAAAGATTTTGTGCTAGCTACTAACTTCAGAAATCCTTTTATCAGCAGTCCAAAAACATCGAGGATTACATTGTAAGTAATATACTAAAAGTTAATCCTATCGCTACACTCTCTAATAAGTAATATGCAAAAAATTAGTAACCTTTAGTCTTGATATTTACACAAATGTGACTTCTTTTTGGGTGCTATATTATCAAGATACGGCAATGTATTTGGACAGACATAAGATTCCAAGCAATACTAAATATTTAGGCATACATAACATTAAGAGCTCGTATCTCACAGTAACAGCATTAAGGAGAGCAGAACGCTCTTCCATACTCTCTCCAAGCCCAAAACCTCCAATCCAGAAACCTGTAGCAAGATTTTACTCAGAATTTTCAGCAAAGCTAGGTAAAGAAATTGCAATGTAAATATATACACCATATTTAAAATCTGAATGATTTCCAAAAATATTAAAACCTAAGGGAGGATGGAAGTTCATACTTCCTGGACCTTGAACCAATACAGAGAAGACAGGAATGTAGAACCTGAACATATCCTCCTTTTTAACATTTTTTTCCTTAAGAATAATACCCAAATCAAAATGTCCATAATGGTTAAACAATCTGAAGAGACTTCCTTATCAACTGCAGATATTTTGTTTGCATTACCATGAAAAAATAGTACATAAGATATAGTCATGATATTAATTTTATACACAATTTAATAAGAAGAAAAAAAGAAAAAGGGCATCTCAATGCACGAGGCTCCGCTACTGCAGAGTCTAGGGAGGGGCAAAATGTATGCAGCCTTAACGTGGAGAGACTATTTCCGTGTTTTAAACCCGTGATCACAAGGTTCCAATATGATAACCTTACCGTCACACCAGGGCTCACCCTCTAAGAAGAAGATCTATTCAAAACTAAGAAGAGTTAAAGTAACCTGACACATTTCGCCTCACTACTTCTTGAGCACAACGACAACGTTCTTCTACACTGGAACCCCCAACAATAGCCCCAAAAATTGCTCCTCCACCTGCCTAAAGTTAATGAAACATCCTGATGTCAAGAATCCAAGTCCCAAAAGACAGATGAAGTGTGTTCTTGAAAGACAAAAAGATGTAGATCAATAAAAGAGATCCCTAAAGCAAGATTTAACACCTAAAGAAAATCCACTAATAAAGTACCAGTGACATCTAAGATTTGAAAATATAGGTCCTAGGATAGAAGAAATTTATGTTTAAAAAAGCGAACAATGAAATTCTTTAAACCATGAAGTCCTGAGTTAAAACTTTAAGCTTCCAAAAATTAAGTGTCAATGTTCCTGGTGTTCCTAGGGACTAGAAATGAGAAAGAAGGAAAACATGGATGTAAAAATTTAACAATAATGGAGGTAATTTTAGGGTTTTTCATTAAAAATGGATATCATGGAACAAAAGAGGTTTTATAGAATTTCAAATTACACGGAGAAAATAAACAGATCCAATAGAAATGGCAAGATTCCATTAGATATCTCAAAATCAACTTAGCAAAGGTAGACTAATTCCTGATTTGCAAGGTCCAGACCCCCTGCACGAGGTGCTCTTTTAAACTCAACAGGTTCTCACAAAAAATTTCCGACAGACCTTAAGTTTTTACATTACGCTACGAGAACTTTGAAATAGATACCTGGTTAGTGAGAAGGCTACAAAAAGTGGATTTCAAAATAGTTACCCCCCCCCAAAAAAAAAAAACAACACACGCACACACACTCCCTCCCCCACATGAAAACTTGGGATGGGTAAATCCTCCTCAAAGCATGAACCCGTGGCAAATTTCTCACTGCTACATCCCACAACCCCAAAGATCTAAGAGTCCAAAGTAAAGCTTGTTACTTTAACAACAACAATAGTAATAATAATAAACTGAAGTGTTGCTTAAATCCTCAATGGCCTTGCAAAACTCCATCGTTATCGTAAATATATTGTACATATAGCATGTTTAGGCTAGAGTTAGATAGCCCTCGATCAAATCTCTCCCCCCACCCTCCAAACTCTGTTAAGTAATCAACTAAATATGTTCACCATAAACATGAAAATAGACCAGCTAATATAAGGCTCTCTCTGAGGCAAAAGGGAAACCCTTGAGATGGCCATTGATTATAAAATAAATAAATAAATAAATAATAGTAAATCAAGGTTAGACCAGGGTTTTTAAGTATCGTACCGTATTGGTCCATATCGGCCGAAACCTATTGTATCTTTAAGGTATCAATACGATACATATAAGATATAGTACTTAAAAATAAAACAAAATTTTTATCGTACGGCATCGAACCATATCGATTGATACGACCTGATACAGCTTGATACAAATCGATACTGTCGATACTAAAGTTAAAACAGAGCAGTGGCATTTCTGAAAATAGAGCCCATCTTTTTCCTTCTATTTGAGTTGGAGAAAACATTCCTCAATAAAAAAATTATTCTAACCTTGGCATTTCCATCTTGATTCGATCAGTAAACCTCAAAAAATCTGGAATTGAAGTGTTCTACCCACTCAACTGAGATAAGTTCAACCCCAAGGGGATAGCTCAGTTGGCAAAAGACCAACACCTCAAAATGAAGAGGTCATGAATTCAATTCTCCTTTGGGCTCTACCTACCCAAAAAAATAAAAAAAATAAAAAAAATAAAAACCTGAGGTAAGTTCAAAAACCTAACTTTTTTTTCTCAAACCTTGCATTTTAATGGTGCTTTTTTGCTATGAAGCGCTAGATAGGGGAACGAAACGATTTATTGCATCAAATTTGTTGATTTGCATGAATCTGAGAATCGATTTGTGATTTTTTGCAAAAGACAAACGAGATCGTGGAATTTTTTTTTTTCTTATGAAAAATAAGTGATAATGAGTTGGAAAAATTATATATGGGATGACAGACATAAGATCATCACCATCTATTGTTGTAGTAGTTTTTTTGTACTTTTTTACTGTCTATTTTTTGAAAGAGGACATTGATAAGGTGTAAGTCATATATCAAACAACTGAGGATTGCCAAATAACTGTATTTAATCTAATTGTAGAGAACATCATTCGCCAAATGGATGATGATGACGATGAAACACAACCACCATCACAGACACAAACACAACATAATGATTATACTAGGAGGAAGAGATTGGAGCTTAATATGGTGGTGTTCGATAACCTTAGAGGGCGGTGGATAGGTTATCTTAGTGAATTTAAATTTTTTGGTTAGTTGCCAAATAAAGTGATTGAAGAAGTAAGACAAGTATCACAATCAAACTACACAAAGATATATAGAGGTTCACTTGGGATTTTCTCCACAAGGTAGCCCACTTGTTCCCAAGCCTTCACTTGAGTTCCACTAATCTTTCTTTCAATACAATAGGCAAAAAGAATACTTTTTTACAAAATCTTTTCACTAAAGAAGAACCTTACAATAATCTTCGTTCAAGGTCAAGAGGAACCTATTGAATCTCATATGGATGAGATGGTCTTTGTATTACTAAGTACGGTTAGGCCAATACAACTCTTATGAGGACCAGAGGATCCTTGTATGGCCAAGTTCAATTAGGCCACACAACCAAATACAATAATTAAATAAGTAGAAATTACCTAACAAGGAGTGACAAATACTCTTTGCAATGTGCAATGATGATAAGAGATGAGATAAGAATTGCTTACCTAAATGACTTCTCTAATTGATGAGCTTGACAGAAATAGAGTTAAAAGCCTTTGAAAGTTGAGCTTTTAGCTTCGGAGAGATATCTCAAGTTGAACCTTGACTGAGTAGCTTTGATCTCTCTTCTTATGAGAATTGATTGCTAATTGCAATTTAAAGCTCAAGGTAATGATCTTAGTACATGTGAATAGTGTATCTCTTTTTGTCACAAGTGATTTCTTAAATAGGCCCATCGAATGGCCTAAGTGATTGGTCAAATAGAGTTCTATCGGCTTTCTTTTTTTTTTACTTTCGATCAATGTTCCGGTTGACCGGCGGAAAATTGGCCGCTGGAAACTAGTTGTTATTTGATAGTTGAAAGGGTTTGGACGATCTGGTCGATGTTCAGTCGACTGGTTGGCTAGGTCAATTGATTACTTTTCTCAGTCAAGCTACTACTGGTCAATGTCTGGTCGACCGGGAGCCTTACAGTTAGACTTAGGTTCAAGTGGTCGACAACCGGTAATAGATAATAAGACTTTGGTAATTTTTTCAACCCTTTAGCTTGGGCTTTGGACAAGTCTTAATCCCAACCATGCTAAGTCATATTAGGTAATAGATTGACATCTCCTAGGGTCAATTTAATGTATGGAATGCAAGATGTGCAATGTTACATTCATGCATGTGCAACTATATTAGGCCTAAGTTTAAGCAACAACTTAAGACTAAAATATATTGTCTTCATCTTCAATCTTCATATCTAGGTCATCAAGCTTGGACATTTCTCGGGTGTCTTGACTTGACTTCTTTGGCTTGTTCCTTTCTATAAAGTTGCAATGTTGCTCAATTAATTCTTGACTTGTATTGGCTTGAGGTAGTATGAGTTAGCTTGACACTATGATGTACACTTAAAGAAGATCATAATTTGAAAATTCGGTGAGTTCTCGTCGAAATTCAAAAATTTTGATGATCTCCAGCAAGTCGAGACGAGATGACACTCGAGATACACAGTGAACAATGGCTTGGCCAAAATCTCGAGACCAAGACTTGTTCTTCTTAATTGAAACCTGATTTTTTTGGTTTTGTTTTGTACTACATTGAGACCTGATGACCTGCATAGAATGGTTCAAGGAACAATACACAATACTTATTTATGACTAATATCATTAAAGTAAATGAAATATTTTCATTTATTCGGATTCAAGCACTCTCAAATTTGTTAGAAAGCTGATGGTGGTGGTGGTGGTGAGGTTTCACCAATATTATGTCGGGTGGCAGTTCACATGTGAAGAAGATACACTCAAGCAACCCAAGATGAGGATCATGGTGCTCGCCAAAACCACTGGCTTCTGGTTTCAATTCCAGAAGATACAATCAAAGGGGTAAGCATGACCAGCAACCCAATCTACATGACAGTGATGTGTTTAAGAGGGGCATGAAGTTACTATGCATGAGTTCAGATCACACTGGCGCTTCCTCGGGTGCTTCTTTGGGCTATGGATAGTATGCTTCTTTGGTTGCTTCTTCGGAGTATGGACATGGATATTCATTTTATAGAAGTTATGGATATGGTCAAGCATAACCAACAATTGGGTACGGTACTGGCTTCGTCCACTCCAAAGCAGTACCCACTATTCTACTGAGTAAGAGTCACACTAACATTAATATTTTGACTAGGGGGAATCATGGCGCGTATGTTCGATCCTTGCACAACATTATCTTGGTTGCACTTTTGCCTAAGATCCCTTCCAACTCTAAGTTCGAAATAGCCCGCAATCCTTTATGGTGTAAGAAACCACCTCCTTTTTACCTATTGCTTATTTATTGTGTTTTATGCTTAAACTGTATTTTTCATATATCTTAAGCATTTTCATTCATATCTTTCCCAATTCCATGCCTCTCTTTAGTATATTTTGTGTCTCTCTAATACAATACAATATGATACATCTCTTAAAATCACCCTTCCGATACGGTATCCAATACCGATACTTCAAACCTTGGGTTTGACGGCCTACAATTACCCCCTTCTAACTTGACCCTAAATCTTTACAAGTAATGGATTTATAAGATGTCAAAAGAAATAGTACTTTCAAGAAAATAATGAATTACATTTTCTAATTTAAAAAAAAAAATTGATTTAGAGTTTCCATTTCAAGATTGATGTTTAGGGTCCCTGAGGCAACTAGCAAGAAGAAAACAACATAATATAAATAGAAGCAGTTGATGTACATGGGCAAACGTAGGGAGGTTCTCCACATGTACTCATTGGGACATCCTTATCTAACACATAGCTTATCAATTAGTCTTCAAACATTGTGGGCATAAAGCCAACCTTGACCCCTGTCCATGTGGTAAATTTCACCCCAAATGAATCATAGCATATAAAACAATCCTCATAAGACTAGTCAACACTTGGTCAGTTGAAAAGGATCCAATACATTGAGGACCATATGATTGATTAAGCTATGAGATTAAACAGAAAGGCCATCCACATGGACCCCTATCTATTCAATGGTTAGGATGGTAATTGCAGCCTCACATCAGTTTAATGGCCGAGAATACAAGGGGAAGAGATTCAATAGATAGTGGGGATAAGATTCCATGGAACACAGAATTTGAGATGTGGATAACCCAAAGGTGTAATAGCTTTCTGACATCGGGATCAGCCAAAATTTTCCTCTATGTGGCAAAAATACTGTCTCCATTTAGAAATTGCTTTGTTTAAATATTCAATGTAAATTTAAGCAAAATTTGAGGTTGTTAGGCCAAGGGTGATTGGATCTGATAATAGAAATAAAAATTTACTAGGGAGAAAAGAATAAATGCCTAGGTAGTGAATCGATATATTATACATACCACGTTCAAGGCAATACAGTCATCAAGCCAACGCACAGTTCTATCCACAGAAGTCCTGTTCCTTTTTTCAGAAACCCATGCAGGCACCTCATCTGCCATACTAGCCCATATGTCTGGTTCCATCGAAGAAATCATTTCCACGTATTCTTTCGGCTTTATCTGCACAAATGAAATCCAGATGCAGACAAGTTGAAGACATTTCTACCAAAAATACAAGAAAGAGAATTGCACAAGGTAATGATATTTAGAAACAATATGAAAGCATTACCAATCGGCGACCACAAGGTGTCTCAAAAGAAGCTCCAAATTTGTTAGTTCCTTCACAGTTTGGGAGGCATTGAATAGAATCCCTTGGAGCAGCTACAAAGGCATACTCAGTCAATCCTACCATCTGGTGCAATCCCCCAATACTGGAAATTGTTTTCGGTGAAGGGCACTCTAAGCTGCAGGAACTCCCAAAGTAAAACAGGTCATCAGAAAATTTAGAAACCATACAAACCAGGAACCGGAAGGAATTTTTGAGACTGCCCACTATAACTAGGATCACCCATCATAATAAATCTAGAAGGTGGACATCAACATTCTTTCTTAAAACTCCTTAATGTCATCCTACAACTAAAAGATGACATCTTCAAAAACTCCATGAATGTCTCCCAGCATGGAGTATCTAATGATACAAGCTTCCCCTGTAATAGATAACCACATAGGTTCTTCATTTTTATTCACATTATAGACCACATTTCACCTGTCGTCCATGCATAATAATTTAAGCTCACTTTGGATCATGAGAGACCAATCATAGCTGGCCCGGTTGGGGTTGCAGCACCGAAGTACAAATCACAAACACCATATGTGCAAGAATCCTAGTAGACATACTTCCACGTGGCAGGCAGACAAGCAAGTAAGTGGAATGGGCCCATCCGATTGATTCTCTATTTCCGAAAAAAAAACCGCCCCCTAAAATAAATAAAAAATTAAAAAAAAAAAAAAAACAAAACCTCCCATGGATTTGAACAAGATTGATGTTAACCCTACAAAGTCCAAATCACGAACACCAAATGTGCAACCCACCTCGGCTACCCAATGGCATTTTTTCCACGTGGCAAGCAAGTAACAGGACAGAACCCACCATTGGATGGTCCCACTGAACGTCATTGTTATTAAATAAATAAAGGAAAATAGAGTGGAAGCATCAAATGCAGCATCTGTGATTTGTACTTACAAGTGGAGAGGGCTTGTTTGGAGGAGATGAGAATCAGGAGAAGGGAGGAACTGGAGGAGATGAGGAGCAATGAATTCGGGCAGACCCTTCATTGTAGAGAGAAGAAGGGCAGGAGTCTCTATAGAGTTTGGGCAACTGCTCAGCTGAAGGACCCCTGCCCGTGCCCTTCCGTTACTCCATGCTTTTACTGCGAACTGCATCTTTCAGTACTGTTTCAGAATTTCAGTTTCCGGAAACGGAAACCCTACTGGTTCCTTTCTGTCACAGAACCATAAGAGACTCTTCCGTACGTATCCTTATTCCTCATTGGTAAGTATTGGGAAAGGGAAACTGATTACTGAGTCGGCGACGACGAGATACCCGTGTTTCTCTGGCCAGTGAGAGAATAGGGAAAAGCATCTTTTGATTGTGCTCTTAAAGTAATTGATACTGCTTACACAGGAAGGTATTGTTTGGCTGGAAAAGGTATCTGAAGGGTATTTTGGTAACTTGATTAAAAGTAATAATTTATTTTTATTTTATTTGATAAAAAGTAATAATGACATATGTATTCAACTTTTTTTTTTTGAGAAAAAATGCTGTCCAGCTGTGTGCCTGCATAGTTTACACGCCTCCCTATGCTGGCGCTTTTTTTAACCGTTGGATTTTTATTGTCGCATCTCAACCCTCCATTATTGAAATGCTGTAACTAGCATTTGGTGTTTTCATCTCACTTTGACTAGATGATCAGTCTGGGCAATAGCCTTCCTCTTTGGATTTTCAAATTTAATTAACCTCTTGCTCGACGACTTCTGTCTGAAGAATATAGTCACGCAATCGATCATGGCCTCCATTGAGGTCCTAGCTGCTGTCCTTTGAAAATCTCCAACATGCCCAGAGAACCTAATTGCTCTCATCGTATGCTTAAATTCTAAGCAAACCCCTTAAATTAAGCAGTATACGTAAACAGATTTTTGAACTTATAATTCAAAAATACTTTCATATACTACCATTATCACCAGAATTAGTATGTTGATCTATCATTAAGCTATCTCTTTGCTCCTTTTTAGAAATATCATATTTTTTTTCTTTAATCTCTCTCGGACAATTCTTTTTGTTATATATTTCATCTAAATGCTACTACACAATGCCTCAATGAGAGAATATTTCACAACTAGAATATACTATTATAAATAATGCAATCTAAGAGTAAAAATCTTTCATATAATACCATTATCAACCAGAATTAGTATGTTGATTTCTTTCAGTTAAACAACACACACTTATTTAAGCTATTTTTTTCACTGCAAACCAAGTACCTTGGGGTACTTTTTGGTAAAAAAAGAACATTCCCTGAGACCCCAAAAATGTGTTATATAATATTCCAAATTATAAAGCATGAAAAGACGGAGGCAAAGCAAAAAAATGGGAGTTCAATCCAAGTTCCCATGCACCCTCAGAAGGAAGTGCATGAAATCACTTTCTTTAGACCAGATCAAGTCCACTATGAACCTATCTGAACCGGTCTAAATCTCCTAGTTCGATCAATTTGAGCTAACCGAGCAAACCCTGATTCAATATCCCGGTTCAACATGTCACACCCCAAATCTGAACTAACCAGTGGTGTGATGAACCGTCACAAGAACCAACGGTTCAAACCAGGATCTCATATAGGCCGTGCCAACCATGTTAAACCAAAACACATTCCACAGCAATAATCAGAGATAATAAAGTAAATAGCGAAAGTCTTATTAATAATAAACTGAGGTTTAACATGATAAATAAATATTTAACAAGTTATCTCCAAGTAACTAAAACATAATTAATACCTATTACAAGTATCAAAATATAAAAGTTAACCACTAAGTGTAAACATAGTTAAAACACTCGCTTGACGAGTCATATTCGTCCTCCACCGCTTGCACATCCATAGCTGTCATATATCCATATGTCGGCGCATTTATGTAGTCTTCAACGGTTACACCTGCAACATCAGAAACTAAAAAGAATTGAGCGCGCGAGAGTCATCTCTCCAACATGAGCTCAGTGAGTGAACAAAACAACATGAGCTCAATGAGTGAACAAAACAATGCAACAAACATATGCATGCATTCAATTCATATCTTTAGTCTGATTTTTAAGTTTGTCATGTGCTATAGAAAGGATTGGCGGCCACCGCACCTCTATACATGAGTGCATGAATCAGCCCAATGGATCAAATATCAATGTCATCCCACATGCACCCACCATGAAATAGAGATAGGGCTAAAGTGTCTGGATTACACACCGTCAACACTTCTCCTAATGTCCTAACCATACCAACATGTAAGTCCCTGCTGGCGAGGGCTTGCAAACTGGGCTCGCAACTAACCAATCCTAATGCCATCCAATGTATCCAAGGCCTCACCCCAGCATCCCTCAATACGTCCATAGAGATAGAGTTAAGGCCCCCCGACAGAGTCAAAGACCACAATGCCATGTCTTTTCCCTGATGCCCTACTCGCATCCAACACACTAACCACACACACAATCACATGTCTATTCCTAGCATCATCACCATCATGTTATAGACAGATAGAAATAAATATGCGTGAGTAAAAATAGCAATAATATTGGATGACATGTGAGATGCACATTACAAGCATACAAGCATATTGGACAAATAAAATAAAACAGTTTGTTATTATCCAATTAGTTTAGGTCTTGTTTCCTCACCTTTGATTGATGTTTGTTCCTCTTTCAAGCTTTGGAAGTCACTTTGAAACTATTGAGAACCTAAATAATTAATGTATTAAGTTAGGGTTCAAGTTTACCAAGTTACAGTAGTAAAAAATCTTGTCTGATTTCAAAATATCCTTGTTGTTATCGTATGGTCGATAACCTATGGTCAACCATGTGGTCTCAATATAAGCGACCATATGAGGTACAGTTGATACCCTATGGTCGCACTATATGCGATCGTACCTGTGACCATATGTTTCTTGAATTCTTTCTGAATGACTGTGGTCGACTCTCTTCTCATCCTATGGTCGACCATAGCTGTGACCATACGTAGTCAGGTTAATTTTTACTTCTCATAAGAGTTCCTCCCCTTGACTCATTAATAAGGTTCCTCCTACAATCAGTCTATGTCATTAAATCACAGTTTTTCCCTCATCCATTATCCCTAACCTATTCTCAATGGTTTCCCATAGAAAACCTATAACCGAAATCCTTGTATTAAGTTCCACATATCAACTTAAAAAGAATATATTCTATCTGATCTACCCTACAAAGTCAAGTCCATACCTTAACATTGCTGTAGAGAGATATAACTCTTCTCTGCAAAAACCTTCCTCTTAGCCTTCTTCTCCAAATCTCCTTCTCCTTCTCTTCCTCCCTCTCTTTCTCTCTTAGGTTTAAAGTTTCAATTTGGGTTCTAAAAGAGTGAGAGAGGCTAAGGGACGTCCTTCATATAGAGGATGTGATTCCCAGGTTGACACTGAGAGGGGGGGGGGGGGTGAATCAGTGACCACTAAAATTCTTCCCAACTATGTGAGGTCTGTCCAACCAAAACACAATACTGCCTTGAGCTGTCTATCTATGTTGTGCTGTCTTGAGCTGACTAGGAAACTTGTTCACTCACACATTCTGTCAAACATATTTTGTGATACACACCAACCACACACCCACAGGTATCCATACCAGGGGCTTGGCCTACCAAGTGTGCACACCTAGCCTATAACCCACGCACTTCTATTCCACAGTTACAAACAAGCACATTCACATCCACATAAGACACTATGTAACGTGGTTCACCTATCACACACGGTGATGACTACTCTATGGGGCAATACCCTAACCAGGGTTTCGTATTATACCCAATACGCTACTTTAATGCTATGGTTGCACCTACAACCCAGATGCTACAACATCGACCACATTTTTAGCTACAACTGAGTCCTAGGCAACAACCCTCATTCTTGTCAAGCACCCAACTTGACATGTTACAATGTATTTGTCAAATAGATATTACAAACCCTTCCCATATGGCATTGGAACAAATAAATAGGGCTTATGTGAGTGGTTACCTTCCCAGCATGCTCAGGACTGAGTGGTGTTCACCATTTAGTCTCCCCAAATTCTTCAGTGATGGTGGATGAACATCTTCTAGCTTCCATAAGTTTTGGCACTCTTTCAACAACCCTCACACACACCAAACACCCACAACTCACAAAAATAGCTCACACTACCTCTCTTATGCTTCATATAGCCATTAACATCAAAGAGAGGTAGGTGGATATGGTTTTCACACAAAATGAGGCTCAAAAGCTTTCTTTCTTCACAAAAATGAAGCTAATCACTCCAAACCCCTATTTTTCTATTGCAAGTCGATAGGTCTCGAAGAGACGAGTCTAGAGCAATTTGAATCACCCAAATCTGAGATCGGATGGCCGAGATATGGCCATCCAAAGTCCAGCCAATGAGATAAATAAGAATGGAATCTTTGGAGTTTAATACAGTGCGTTGCGACACACCGTAGCCCCACCCACTGACGTGCCGTACGTTGTTGTCGGTATTCGATTGGTGCAAACGGCATCTTACAACTAAAGCCGTTGGATCTGCCGAAAAAGGCGGGATGACTCCTGAGCCGCTGGATTTCATCCATCAATGCACAATCGGAGAAGAACCTGGCCGCTGGATTTGGATCAGGCTCGACGTTGCACTGTACACGCACCACATGGAATCGAAGCGGTAGATTTATGCATCCCGAACCATGATAATATATTGCATTTCGCCAATAAAATAAAGCACGGGAGAATCTGACGCAACCACCTTCGCTACACCATAGCCTACATTTATCTAAGCCTTCGGATTCGATTCTGGGTGGCGTGGCTCTTTCTTAACCCTCAATTTTGGATCTACTATATTTTGACAGACCAAAATACCCCTCAGAATGTATGGTAATGCCCTATAAGCTCTTTTATTTCCAGTAGGGTGTCCGAGGGGCATTTCTCTGTGGCATTTCGTCGAGCACTTAGGGGATGCAAGGGCGCATGCGCGAGGGCCTTGCGGGGCTTGGCGAAGCAATGCTACGCATGCGCTGGCAATGACTGGCGGGTGTTACACCCCAATTCTGCACTATTCAGTATGGTGTGATGAACCGCTAACAAATCAATGGTTCAACCAGGATCTCGAGTAGGCTATATCCGTGTTATCTAAACTCCATACATCCACATAAATAATCAGAGTAAATAAAACAAATAGCGGAAGTCTTATAATAAAATGAACTGAGAATCTATTGTGATATCAATATTTAAATAATAAATTATTCTGTATCAACTAAGACATAAATAAATAAATATCAAATACATGTCTTTAATAATCCAAATAAATAAAACTAAAAATCTAATCGAATACACATGAGTTGCACTCGCAAGAGATGTCATGTGTATCCATTTCATCTTCAGCTACCATCGCTGCAACGTTCCCGTACTCTGGAGCATTTATATAGTCTTCAACGGTTAAACCTGCATCATCAACTAAAAATATTCGACGTCGAAGGGTGAGCACACATCATGGCTCAGTAAGCAAACAAAACAATGCAACAATACATATGCATGCAATCAATTTATATCTTTGGTCCGGTTTAAATTTTGCACTGTGCTATAGAAAGGATAGGTAGCCATCGCACCTCTATACACAAGTGTGTGGATACGCCCAATGACTCCTACACTGTCGCCCACAACACCCAAAATGACACAATATACACCCCATGAAAACGGCATGGTTGTACCGGTTGATACCATACCAACAAATAAACCCCTGCTGGTTAGGGTTGCAAACTGGGCTCGTAACTAACCAATCCTAATGCCAAACAGTGTATCCAAGGCCTCACCCAAGCATCCCTCAGAACATCCATAGAGATAAAGCTAAGGCCCCCCGATAGAGTCAGAGACTACAATGACCGAGACCACCTCCCCTGATGCTCTACGACATAATAGTTCTGCTAAGGTAATGACGATACGATGACATCAATGGACATGACTTGAGTAGACAATGGCACAATATACACCCCATGAAGAACGGTCATGATTGTACCGGTTGATACCATCCCTACCCTCACCATATACACTGGCCAAATACAACCATTCACATGTCTATTCCTATCATCATCATCATCATCATCATGTTTTAAGCAGTAAAGTAAATATACATGAACAATTAATAGAAATATTGGATGATATGTTGAATGCACACATAAGCATACACACATAGAATCAATATGGCATTGGACTCAAGAAGTAAAACAGTTTATTAAATCAGTTAGTTTAGGTCTTGTTCCCTCACCTTAGCTTGCTAATAGATACTCTTCCAAGCTTTAGAATCACCTTTATAATGTTATTATATTGCTAGAAGACCTAACAAAGCCGATAAAATTTAATTAGAATTTATTCAGAATTTAAAAACAATTCTGTTAACTGAGGGTCGGAGGTAGGGTCGGAGTCA
The DNA here is from genome assembly GCA_028583415.1 of Protea cynaroides. Taxonomy (NCBI): domain Eukaryota; kingdom Viridiplantae; phylum Streptophyta; class Magnoliopsida; order Proteales; family Proteaceae; genus Protea; species Protea cynaroides. Next base: position 24,218,109 of record CM053276.1, read on the forward strand.
TGATCGACCCTGGGTGCGACCGTCCCCAATCTGGACTTCCCGAACACTGAGGGTCGATCCTCATGATCACATAGGGTCGGATGGTCATCGACCCTCTATGCGACCCTCGGTGGATTTTGGTCAATTTCCCTCCTTTTAGTCCATCCTTCGTGTTTGGGGTCCTATGGCTTTCTCCTACAGTCCATTCAACATTCATTCCATGGTCTAGAACCATGAATCATCTACCTAGATAGCTTTCATGTAATCTCCCATAGTTTTCTATGAAAACCTAACCATGGGTTGATGGTTTGGGTTTCTCCGAGATCATACTCTCATCATTATCTAACCTAAGGTCTATAGAAACTCATGGAATTAGTATCCATACCTGAGAAGATTACTCCCTCTCTGCAACTCTTCTCCTTTTTGCTATCTTCTTTTCCTTGTTTCTCTTCTTCTCCTTTTCCTTCTCTTCTCTTTCTCTCAATTCAATTAGGGTTGTAAAAGGAGTGAAAGAGGCTTAGGGACGTCCTTTAAATAGAGTAGAAACATCCTAAAATAAGTCCCTTTGAGATTAGGAAAGAATCCAAATCGAAAATTAGCAAATTTCCTAATTT